>VKOC01000003.1:36226315-36254295 GCA_009364415.1 Spea multiplicata | reverse complement strand
CATATCTATAATTTTATTTGACATATTACACTATCATAAACCTCTTTGTTTTATATTTCAAATTGGATAACCGACCCAACACACAAGCGCCCCCTAGTGGACCAAAATTATCTTTTCAACACTGGGAGAGTGTTATTACGGGTTTGCAGCTGTGTGTATCCGGTTCAATAAGAGAAAGGGAAGTATCTTGTTGCATTTGTTCTTGAACACATTTTTTGGTACGGGTTTTTCACAATCTTTGGTTATCACTTTAAAATGAGCCTGACACTGATGATGGTACAGCATAACTGCCATCACTATATACTGTGCTAGGCATTGATGGTGGTACAGCATAACTGCCATCACTATATACTGTGCTAGGCATTCACGGTGGTACAGCATAACTGCCATCACTATATATTGTGCCAGACGTTAAAGGTGGTACAGCATACCTTCTATCTACTTTAACTAAGCCTGACATTGACGGTGGTACAGCATAACTGCCATCACTTTCAACTGAGCCAGACATTGACTATGCTACAGGATAACTGCCATCAGTATATATTGAGCCAAACATTGACAGTGGCAGTGCCCTCACTATATATACTGAGCCAGACATTGACGACCCTACAGCATTACTGCCATCACTATATACTGAGCCAGGCATTAATTGTGGTACAGCATAACTGACTCACCTTTTTTTCTTCTGTCTTAGTCTGTTTTGCCTCCTCCGACATTCATGCTCACATGCACTTATACATAGACAATCGCACTCATATAAATAGACATTCATGATTATTTACACATTAATGCTCATATGCATTCAAACATACATACCCTCCCTTAATTATATAAAAACCAAGAACAATGCTATAAAAATCATAATTGACTTTAGGAAGTGCATGCATCCCACTTTTGGTGATAATTGCACAGTATGGCATACTGTCTACAATACCTATCTGTATTGTGTTTTCTCAGATTGAAAATACAGGAGACCTATGGATAGATTACGATAACTCTCAGCGCATGAATTACCTTGAATGCATATATATGCTTATGGTGACTATGTCAACTGTGGGTTACGGAGATATTACAGCCAAAACTACCCAAGGCCGAATCTTCATGATATTCTTCATTGTTGGAGGACTAGTAAGGAGTTTGATTTCATACATTTTAATGGAAAATGGGACCTCACAATAGTTATACAGATATTATTTGTATTGCGTTTTCAAAGATAAAGACAAGGAAACCAGGGTACAACATACAGTAATGAGAAACAAATTGCATTGCAAAATGACACAGCCCCCCAAATGACCATCGAATGAGGAAAAAAAAGAAAAGAACACTGTAATCCGGGAGGCTAGCAAGTTATGCAGATAATAAAAGGTGTTATATCAGCTACCCTGCTGATTTTAACACTTTTGTAACTAAATACAGCATTATCAAAACATCATTATCAGTACTGCTGAATACACTACACAAATCCATTTTGGGGGTCCATGTGATATATGATGTCAATAGATACCACAACAATCACATGTAATATTGATTGTATGATATTAACACAAATGTGGTATAATTACATATATTTAATGACGCTGGGACAACTGCTGGGGATTATATAAAGGACATGTACGATAAGAGGGAGAAAATGTTAGGACACTATTTCATGTATAAATGACTAACCTCTGTATAGAAGGACATTATGCTAGTAGTAGATAAGTGACATATTTAACCTTTCTGAGGGTTCAGTCTTTCCAAATACAGTTAAGCACTAATCACTTCTACCTATTGCATTGAACTGCTAATTAGGAGAGGTATATATTTTTAGGCTCTGTTTGCCAGCCATGCTCCAGAAATCGTGGATATTGTGGGAAGCACTAAAAAGTACAATGGAACACATGTTGTGATGGGAGGAAGAAAGTAAGTTAAAATTATAAATAATATAATAAATATAGTACGGCCCAAGTGCATATTGGTGTATGAATGGAAGCCCATAGTTGATCAAGCCATTGGCCTTTCTTATAGACTAATGTCCTATTTTTCAGACATGTTGTAGTCTGTGGGTACATAACACTAGACAGCGTGAATTCATTTCTCAAGGACTTCATGGACAGAGATAAAGGGAGGACAAGCACAGAGGTCATCTTTATGGGAGAGTGAGTTTTCTATTTTATATCGTACGTGTATTATATCCATTTTCAGATCATTCAATCTAAGGCATATAACAGTAGTGCTTTGTTAATATATGTATTTCTCTGTCCCAAGAATCATCCCAAATTTGGAGCTGGAGACTCTGTTAAAACGTTATCACGCGCAAACTACGTTTTTCTATGGATCTGTGCTAAATGTCAATGACCTGAAAAGAGTAAAGGTAAGATATGTTATGGCATTATAGCTTCCTTAATCCTTTGAGTAATAGTGTTTAAAATTAAAAAGCCACCAAATGTGTATACCATGGGAGAAGCAATCTTAACTTATTGTTCTCAAGATCGACATAGTTATTTCTCTCCATAATGTTATCCCCCCCCTGTAGTGAAAGCAGATTCTGGTAGGATGACAAGTAGGGAGAACATTTTCAGGGCAGGAAACGATAATATTTATCACGAGGTATTCTAAAACTGTGAAAGTGGCAGTTCCTTCCTATGATAAAGGGATTGTTCTAATTTTCTGTATGGATATCAGCACAAAGTTAAGATAAGCATCCTGAGAAAATGTAACGTCCTCAGAATACCTATCAGAAAAAATTATCTCAACTTTTTTGGTAATTGGTTTCAGTGTGAAATACTAGACTATCTGTATTTTTGTCTTGGTCACAGATGGATCGTGCAGATGCATGCTTGGTTTTAGCTGACAAACATAGCTCTGATCCGGAACATGAAGATGCTTGTAACATTATGAGGTCAGTGGTTATCGCCTGTGCTCCGGGTCAGTAAAGTCAAATAGCAATTTCAATTGTTCAGCAGGTTGTCTAGGACTATATTATTGACAAAACACAACATAGAAAGAAAGCGTTTTATGAAATGGTCCTATTGCAACATGCATATAAAGAATATATGGTTTTCCTTTAAATATTGAAGTTCCCTAGACCCATAAGTATACCGTATTTAGTTTGTGTCACATTTAAATTGTCTGTAGCTGAATTACACTCAATTAACACAATGATAAGCTATGTACAAATTCAATATACATGGATTTTTTTTAGTAGTAAATTCAATGTGGCTTCTTTTCCTAAACAGCTCTAATTGGTCTTTTTATGTAAACGTGTGCATTTTGGTATATATACTGAGGTTAAGTTTCATTGTTTTATTTGCTTATGTGTTTTTCAGGGTCATATCGATCAAACACTATTACCCCCAAACTAGAGTAATTACACAGATTCTGCAAACATACAGCAAAGTAAGTGTAAAGCAATAATCCATAATAGTTAGAAAGCAATATATATGAATGTTATTAGGAATTATAGAAGAAGTGGATGTGTGTGCACATATATAAGTATGAATATTCTATAACACATGGGGCATTGGTGTTAATATGCTCTAGGCTTGTTTACTGTATATGTCTAAAATTAGTTATTTATAGAACCTAGTGGACAACATGAAAACATATATTTTCTATAGTGATATACACTGAATATATTTAGCCATAAATGTTTTGCCTTTTTCATATATGCCACCGTCTACCTTGGACTTTGTTTACTCCGCGTTCTAGGGTATGAGATCATTGTCCAGCCCATGACACTTACAAACCAATTCACCAATCTTGGGTTCCATCCCTGAACGTTCATAAGAAACCATGTATAAAAGGAATAAACTGTCCACCCTTCTATTTTGCAGTGAGCTAATTTCCATGATCCTACCAGCTCGCATTTATGTTAATCAAATTCAAGATCTAGAAATGATTCACCTACGTTTATAACATCAAATCACTGGCATGATTCTAATCTTGACACTTGCCATCATGCACATTACATGGGTACAGCTTGGTGGGCTGACTTCATAAAGTGTCCCTCTTTTAGAGGAGATCCCAGCAGGAGATGTCATGGGGGCACAGATTAATGGCAAATCTAAGGTAATGTTAGTATTTATTTGGTTGTTAGCACTGCATGTATGTATGTATTATTCTCAGGAAAACTTCCCCAAAATAGTTTTAGGCGATATTGAGATTATAATACCTTCTAAATACTGATCATTCAGATCTTCCTAATTTTGTGCCAATTAATGTGTTTAGAACTTCAGCCTCAATAACTCCCACAATATGGGATGTATTTCAAGCTAGTAGTTAAGTTCTAATTAGCACCACTTGTGTAGGATGTATCCTATGGGTTCTATTCTCAAAGGGCCAAGTTGCATAAAATTCACAGTCAAGTCATGTTGTTCGGGGCAGTTCAACTGAGTTTAGTGACCAATTCTAGCACTAACTCAACCACCAACTCAAGTCACTTCAAGAATGGCATCGAGTTGATGGAACCCAATACACTCAAAATGACAAATGAACATTAAACTAAAAAATCGTAGAAACTCAATTTATTGTGTTCCTGTTCTATGCTGTCAAGTGGCTTTGTGTTACGTAGTCTAGTTATTTCTCTATAGGATTGTTTTTAAGAGCTTCCAATAGCTTTATAACCGCATGTATCCATTCATATGGCATTCCTTGTGTGTGGTGCAGGACTAAGCAATATATGATCATACAGTGTGATGGAATTACAATATTCATCCCTCGCGTGTTTTTTAATAATATTTGCTGGGTATGACCTGAATTCTTGCTCTGTTTTGACTACTTGTATGTTTCTCAGAAATATCATAATATAACCTATATTTCTAGCTCCATAAGTTGAAAAAAAATCTTCTGATAATGTTACCCAACGTGTCCTGCAGAAGAAACAGAGAGCTCCATGGAAACATGCAACTGATATATGTCGGTGTCAACACCATAACTCTTTGTAGCCTTATGTTTGCACATAATTACTTATGCAGACTTGACTTCCACAATACAAATCTAAAGCAAGCATTAATATGTCCACCAGCAGATTCTGTGTTTTGTTGCATGGTAAGCAGTTGACTCTGGGAATAAGGCCAATATACTCACTAATTAGTAAAATCAAAATACCTTCTGGGTACAAGCAACAGCGGAAAACATCACAGATACTGCAAAAATCCTTAAAATTAAAATAAAGCATGTGTGCTTGGTCATCAAAGGGCACTGTAGTTGAGGTCTGGGGTGAAAAAGTCAGACCTCAATCGATTTCAAAAGCTGTGTGAGCTCATAGGAGATCAACTGATCTCTCCAACAGAGCTTGGAGGGACAGTGCCCAAAATTCGGGAAATCTTGGGCAGTTGGAATCACTGTTTACTTGCGGTTGTTTAGTTGCCTACACCGCACAGCAGGATCATAGTGCTCGTAGTGCTGGGTAAAATGGGGGCCCAGATTAGAGTGCATGGTACTCCCCAGCCATAACAGGGGTATTTGCAGAGACATAAACAAGATCAATTCAGGACTATGATCAATATTGACAGAGGGAGCTTCTCACGTCCTGTGACAGAAAACCATGAAACATCTCACAGCATACCATCTGGTCCATCCTAATGTGCCAGTTGTAAAGACCTGTATCTGTCCTTGTCTTATCTTAGCTTCAGGTCTTGTCTTAGCTTCAGGTTAGCTTTATGCCTATCCCGTGCATGTTTCAATTCACTCAAAACCAGGAAGAAGCTCCTTTTGTAGTTCACCTGTTATAGTCAGTAAGAGTGGAAGCTGCATGGCTTTCTGTTTTGGGTTGTGTGGGTTGGAGTTTGGATCTATGCATATGGAAGGCGGTATATATGCATGTGTATGTATGTATGTAGGAATGTCGTAGAATGTGTGTGTGTGTGTATATATTAATATAATATAATATATAATATAATATATATAAAATTTAATGTATCTGACATGCACACTGATTCACATATGCCATTATATATTAATTATTAGGAAGCCTTCTGATTTAATAATATACATACAATCATTACAGACAAGAGTAGATTCAGAGTGTTGGCTCCTCTATTACCAGACATTACACATACACAGTTACACAAACAGACAAACACAGTTACATACACACAGTCAAGCACACATACCTGGTACTGGATGCAGTTTACACTGAGCTTGGTGTGAAGGAGGGACTAAGCCTTCTGAATTCTCAGGCAATCAGGAGAGTTGAGAAGTCTCTCCTGATTGGCTGAGACCTCCTTCACTCAGACTTCTCAAAACTATGCATTGTCTCAAACTGAGACTGTCCAGGACCAGGACTGTCCTAGGCAATCCGGGACATGTGGTCACCCTACCGTATTTGGACGATCAAACATTAGGTGTTATATCTCTTGCAGTTTTGCCTGTGGTCCCTTTCCTGCCCCCTAAAGCATAATTCCTAGGGATGCCAGTGGCTGGGGCTTTCCAATCCAAGCGGAATTGTGCTTCGATTGACTGAAACTGAAGTAATGGCAGTGCTGTGGGTCAGGCCTATGGCCACGCCCAGCCAAGATATGCCTCTGTAGACACTCATATAAGACAATAGAGACAATGGCAAGCAAAGTCCCACTTGGGGAGGCAACTTAGAGGTTAAAGGGAAACACTAATAGAAGTATTAAACAGGTTCCTCAAAAAGTTACACATCACTGTAATGTATTCATTCTTTAAAAAGCACTTTTTTAAGTCAGAAATGTGCTCTTTAGTTTATACACAATACAGGGCCCTTCTCACCTGTTGCTTCTGTAAGTCAAATGTTTGTGTTATACTACTTATGTCCTTTGTACTCATTGTCCAGCGCTGCGGAATATGATGGTGCTATATCAAACAATAAATAATAATACAAATAAAGGCCTAGAGCTTCAAAATACAAAACTCACGGTAGATTTAGGTTCCAACCCTTAATAATAATTAATAACGCAATGAAAGGAGGCAAGAAGGAACCAACAGTGGTGAGTTACTCTAATAAAAGGTATGCGGTGGTTATTTTCAATCCTGTTACTTATTACTTATAACCTTACCTTATCTCTATCTATCTATGTCCAACTGCCATTACAAATAACTTATTTGACACATTTCTGTTTAAATAATCACACAAATAGACGCTGTTACAGTTACAGTTTTCTGCTTTGATGCATCTTATCCTTAGTGAATATGTAACATTGACGTGAACATCGCTTTGCTCCATAAATGGCACTAGATGGCAGCAAATATTTACTATCCACTGCACCTTCTGTAACAAATTATTCGGATCACTTTCCACTTTTTGCTGTAGCCTCACCTGCACAATATCCCCGGCTGGAATTGGAATATCGGCGACAGCATCATCTGCCTTTCAGAGCTTAGACTGGGGTTTATGGCCCAGAGCAGCCTAGTCCCCGGGCTCTCCACTGTGCTAATAAACCTGTGTTCAGTGACTGATAATATACAGGTAAGGCACATTAACAATGTATGGACAAACCTCAGGAAAATACCAGGGAAGGGTCTACTAGCCACCCAAAATCATAGAACTGTTCTAAAGTTTCAAGATTCGATCTTGGCCGTGAAGTATGAGGGACATAGTGCACAGACTTTTAAGAATAGTTTAAAAGATAGTAGCGGCATTCACATGCCCTTTTGCAAAGCATTGGGACCTTGGAAATTTTGGGGCATTTTGAACTAAGAGAGCTGGACTTTTTAACTAATAAGAGCTGAAATTCTCTGATCAATTATCAGCTGCAGCTTCACAAGCAAAACCATACTTAGATCGTTTGATCGATTGAGATGTGTTTCCTCCAAATTAAGCAAATTTTAGCCACTTTAAATGCCTTTTTTCTATTACACACATATATCTCATGCTCTAAAACTGTCATAAGGGACGTATGGTCCAGCCTTAAATTCCTTTTCTGACTGACGCACATAATACCCATTCCGTGCCAAATATCAGATATAGTGTGTTTATTACTGAAGATTATTAGGGTGGCAACTTGAAATAGATTAGAATAGTGATTTTTATTGTTATTAAAACTGAAAAGACATTACTATCTGCACTAAAATAGTTAAGATTATATAGAATGGAGACCGAACATGCTATTAATGGGGAGAAGAGTGTGGGGTGAATAGAAAAGTAAAAGCTGGAATATTTGTTTACATGAGCAAGATTAACAGTAGGGATATATATATATATATATATATATTATATATACTATATATATATGATCTGGAGAGGCAACCTCTATAGAAATGCAAATGATCAAAAATATATGATAATAATGTGAAATTGGGATGTTGGGATTCTCTTTATATGTATTGGCGAGGATGCATCGTTGGAAAGGTTTTCAAAAGGTGACCGAACGTGTTGATACCTATATCTTATTTCAGGTGGATGAAAATAGCTGGTGGTGGCATTATCTGGACAGCATCAACAACCGCTTGATGACAAGTGTGCTCTCCAATGCCTTTGTGGGAATGTCTTTTAACGAGGTGTGCAGGTACGACTTAAACAGCCTCCATCCCAGAGGCACCATAGGACATGGCATACCTCTTGCATGTCTCTGGGCTAGATGTGAGAAACCTGTGTCTATTCAGAAATTGTTACACACCATACATCCATGACCCCCACTAACTTTCTCCTAGCAAGACGAGATAGCTATATTCAAAGGGCCTGTCCATTACACAACTGCAGGCCATACACATACCTGGGGACTGTATGAATGAACTCAACCTGAGGCTCTTCAGATATCAATCATGTAATAATAGCCCATCACAAACATTCTGTTGTAACGACATACGAATGGTGGTAACTAAATCACGCTAATATAGATCCTTATGAAAACCCTGACTTGTCAAGAGGTAAATACATGTTGGACCAAGTCACCTGTATTCAAGGAAGGATTTAAACATGGATAGACACGTGAGAAAAGCATTTATTGGGATACTCCGAGACACAACAGTATCTCATTGTGCTGGACCATCTAAAAAGTAGCTAATTTTCCATGACCCATGATATTAAAGCCTTGTAAATCCTAAGTACCATCTTCATATCTTGCAGACTTCTCACTTTTCTAAACTCCTTTTTTTTCTAGAGTCTGCTTCATACAGATGGACATTGTGCTGGTGGCGATTGAATACAGGTCTAACTCAGGAGTCAGGTGAATGTCCTTTACATGTATTCTTTTAACAACCCCCTTAATAAGGTGAGAAGCAATTCTCAGCTATACAAACCTGTGAGATTTTCTGGAAGAAGCTGGAAGATGTATCCCTGGCTATGATAACTTAGCTGTTATGGGCCTCTACACAGTCAACCCTCAATGGCACATTTTTCATGATAGTCAAATAACCATTGTTTTATAATAGGTTGTTATGGGTGTAAAATGGGAAATTGATCATTTGTTCCCAAATGGTGCTGTTTTCTATATTTAACCATAGAGACACCCTATGTCACACCGAGAAACACTAACACAACCAAATACATACACTGACATACACACAGATACTCACAACAACACAACTAGACACTCAACATTAACACATGTGCATACAGAAACACATTAACATACCCACACAGATATCTACACTAACATACCCACATTAACACTAACACAACCAAATACATCAACTGACATACAAACAGATACTCACAACAACACAACTAGACACTCAACATTAACACACGTGCATACAGAAACACATTAACTTACCCACATTAACACTAACACAACCAAATACATCAACTGACATACAAACAGATACTCGACACGCCCCACTCCCCACCCATTTTTTCCTTTACATGGGGGTGTTTCCCCCCGACGTCAGCAGGAATGCCCCCGATGTCAGTGGTACCGCCCACCGATGTCAGCGGGAACTCCCCTTACATCAGCGGGAACGCCCACCGACGTCAGCGTGCAGTCCTGGCCAAGTTCCCAGGTATAATTGGGTTTTATAGGTTTTTCAGCTCCCTGCTACTGTAGATAATTACAGTGTCAGCAACACAGTGCAAAGGGTGGGGTGAACCTGAAAAGATACCAATGTGTAAGGCTTGGCCCTACCTTAACCTTAAGAAAAAGATGCCCTGGTTGCAAACTTTAGACAATGGTATTGTGTTTGAGACATGTACTTAAAGAATATATGTATATTTCTTAGTATTTTAGTGAATCCAAGAGCACAGGTAAAACTACATGAAAACACTGTTGGATTCTTCATTGCAAGATCTTGCTGTGAAGTGCAGAGGTTAGTGTTTGCCTATAAGAATAACACATACGGAAGCTTTGATATTCAGTTTATAAGCTTCTAAAGAGAGAAACACTTCTTTCACACAAGAGAGGAATTGGTGCTTTCAAGTTCACTATTTTTTTTTCAGAGGAGCCATACAGGACAACTTACCTAAGAGGGAAGACTAAAAACGGCATATTCTTTGGTACATAGAACGTACCAGGTCTATACTTTGTAACATTCACATTGCAGATGAATTGTTTTCATGTTCAAAAATGATAAGCAAACTGCAGTCCACATTAAATCTTAAGTCTTGAGGCTGCCTTTTGCGTTAGACCTATGTACCTTTTAGTGAATTTACTGAAAGGATTATTAGTAGGATCAAGGGTGAGGATATCTAGGTGCCGGAAATCACGGGCAATATGAATGCACTGAAGTGCAATACATTTCCTTTATGGGAGAAAAGCAAGTTGACAAATAAGTTCAGGGAAAGTAGTCAGCAATGCAGGGGTTAATGAGGAGAAACAAAGACCAAAAATACTTCCACTATTACTTGCCACGGAGATGCCTGCTGCAGACTGGGTAATTGGTTACTCGAGGGATGAGCGTATTACCGTATATTTTGCTATATTGCATTATTATTTGTATTTCTTCACTCTGTTCTCTGTCCCCGTTTTATATTTTTACAAGACTTCCATGTACACGGACAGGATAATATTGTAATTATTATAATTTTTACTTATTATTAGTATTATCTTTATTTAGCACAACCATATGCCACAGCACGGTATGACAGATAAATAGGTGAGGAGGGTCCTGCTCAAGTGAGCTTACAATCTAGAATCTTAGGCACATCATTCTGTGCAATCCAGTAGCATAAATACACAGCAATTACAGCTGCAAACCAGATGTTAGTCCATCAACCTGAACATGATATGCAATTTTTACATTTTACTGCGTAAAAATGTAAACTCCTAAACAGTCCTCTAAGGATCCACCATATTCCTGCATTTAAATGAATTTCTATAGCACTGTATATTCTTAAAATGTCATATTAATGCAGTATGTGTTATGTGTAGGTCTTCTGTATACTGCACGGTTTGCCACAATGACATTTCCAATCCCTTACTCATCAAGAAATGTGCATGCAAAAGCCCTTCTCCGGGCGCTTCATCAGGTACCTGTCTTACTCTCTTTATTCAAATAATTTACTATACCAGATAAATGAATAGGCCTGTTAAAGATGAGCCATCTGTAAAATGTTGCATCTTTCTATGATGAGATCATGTCCTTAAATGTATATTACCCTGGTTTTGTCCGCTGTTGGCTTCTACTACACATAGTAGTCTGAATTCAATTCCCCGAGATAAACGTATCACAAGTAAAGAGCGGACATTTACTGGGTTAGGGCAGTGCCGGACTGGGGATAACGATGCAGCCAGGGCACTTTTAAGGCCAGAGGCCACCTTATGACATAAGTGAGGATGATGGCTGGATATGACAGACCGCATGTTATGTTTTTATGCTCACACAGCACGTGGCCGGGCACATCCAGCCGATCTGCCAGTGAGTCTGGGCTTCTGTCGGCCAATGGCCCACCAGGCATTTGCCAGGTGTGCCACATGGCCAGCCCGTCCTGGGTAAGAGTCATTTACTTAGGTAAAATGTATCAGTTTTATGTTTTGATGGCACTATATATGCATTTTCATATCTCAACAGCAGAGGGCGGCAAAGTTCCATAAATACCACAATCCTTAACCTTCCTATTGATGTTTCAGCTCCAGTTACTGTGATTTGAACATTAAAGAATGCTTAATATTCAATGATACAGATGGGGTTGAGTTTTTTTTTTTTCATTTTTTAATTATGATGTCTTTTTCAATACACTACCGAGTTTTGGAATTCATGCTATAATGTGACTTTGTAAATGTTAAACTATGCTATTTGCTGTTATTTCACTTTCATTGCACCATATATTTCATTGAATTATTTGGTTCAGCTTCGTCTCTTCTTTTCTATTTTCGTGCCAGAACATATTATGCTGACTCCTGTAAAATCATTGGATAAACTGTCTCTTTCTGACATCAGGTGAGGGAATGACATTACTACCAATTCATTACCATTCGTGGCATATTTAATATGTTGATGGACCACAATTCCCACCATTCACAGTTGAACTGCTGTCGGCTGAGGATGTTGGGATCTGTGGACCCAAAGAAACATAAGTGCTTCTGAGTTTCTCTGCATTGGAGTGCCATCTGGAAAAATAATGGCACAAACCAGGAATGTGAATCAACAGAAAGAAACTGCTTACCATCATTTACAATAATAATTCCTAATCTCTCATACTAAAGGCTGCCGCAGATAACACGGTTGTTCTCGATGTTAAAACAAAACATTTTGCTTCATAGAATGTAATGGCAAAGAACAAACTGTCTACAACGTTTTGCAATTTCATATACATCGTCGGTTGGGCCATTAGTCAAAATGAACCATATCTAAATTGTAATAAAGATTTCCCCTTACCGGCTGTAAAACAAAGTACATTAATCTGCACACTCAGAAGATTAAATCATGTAAAGCAATTGGCTACACATTTGGTATATTTTGTTTTTTACTGCCTGAGCCTCAAGGACTGGACTCTTAAGGAGACAGTTTAATGTGCCTGGCAGCCTCACCAGAAACAAAATGCGTACTAAAGTAGAGTATTTTAATATGCATTATTAATTATGTAAAAGATAAATAAATTACTTAACAGAAGGAGAAGCTGCAACCCCAGAGCTGAAGCTCTTCCATGGTCAGACAATTCTGACCACTGATTGGCTACTTGAAGCAGCCAGTCAGTATCAGGAAAGCATTCCCAATAAAATCATTGGAAGCTTTAGCCCCACATTGGCAAGGGGGCACTAGACCCTGATTCAAAGATTTGCCAAGCTAGTGTCTGAGCTTTAATGATATCTTTCGTCAGGAGATGTGTTCAGCTGAACATATTTCCCACACGGCAAATAGTAAGGGGGTAAGGGACAAATGCAAATGTGGGATTCAATAAAAAGTTTAAAGGGGGCTCTCAGCTATCACATACATGAAATGCCCATTTAAGCCATCGGTACTAACATTATGAATATGGGAATAATATATTTTGGGGAAATTATTTCTTAAAGCACAACATATCTGTGAATTTTTACTCCAAATAATTCCAGAAACGCATGGTCCTTGGGCATTACAAATAATTTAAGATAGGGAACCCACACTTCCACAATATGGGAACAGTTCACAACTAAGCCATAAACACAGCATTATGACAAACTAAAATCTACGTAAAAGGGTAACTGTGCCATGTCATAGTGTGAGTACCTACTGCCATAGGGAGGGGAGGCCAATTCTGGTTCCAGTTTAGGTTCATCTTGCATTTTCCTCCAAGGCAGACCATGCCAGGCCCATTTGAGCTCATTCAGCTTAACTTATGTATTGGGTTTCTTTAATGTCATTCTATGCCTATATAAAGTAAGACTGAAAACGTTGATCTGAGGTCTTATTTTACTGATTCGTCTTGAGTTGCCCATGAGTTGTATATCCATTCCATTCCACTAACTTAAAACCCCAAAGTGTGCTCCATGCAAGAAGGTTGACCTTCAAAAATGGCTAATTTCCGTTTTAGAGCCCTGGCTGAACACCTTTGGGTTGAAGTGGAATGGAGATTGAGAGCCAGGCCTTCTTATCCAATATCAGTGCCTGACCTCACAAATGCTCTACTGGATGAATGGGCAAACATTCCCACAGAATCTTGTGGAAACCTTTCCCAGAGGAGTGGAAGTTGTTAGTGCTGCAAATGGGGGACCAGCTACATATTAATGTCTATATATTTAAAATACAATGTTGTCAAAGTCCTTGTTAGTGTAATGGTCAGGTGTCCCAATACATTTGTCCATATAGTGTGTGTGTGTGTGTATATAGTGTATATTTTAAAAATGAATATATCAGGAGGTGACCCCTTCTCCCTCAGTGCAGGTACGGAGGAAGGATTTTTTGTATATGTCAGTCCCTCCTGCGCGACCGGTACTAGGCAGACTTCAGTAAATATTAGAAGAGATTTTTGAACACATTGTAAACACAGAGCCTTAATGCTGACTTAATTTGACTGGAAATGTCACTGGATTTATAACACTTTATTTCACTGGCATCATTTTGTGAGGGTGATGGGTGTGTGGGGGGGTGGTGGAAGGAGGGGGTTTCAGAAAGGGAGCAGATTCCGCTGAAATATCATTATTAAAAAGGCACGTTGAAAAGTCAAGTAGGCCAGAGGGAGGTATTTAATGAAAGTGAGGTGCTGTATTCTGCAACTGTGCCGTGGGGAGGCTGAATTTCTTATTTATTTGGCCTGCATGCTTAGCAATTGCTAGCAATGCATCTGTTAAACCTCAACTTCATAAATAGCACCATTTTTATTCTTTCTGGAGAAGACAAATATATATAAAAAAACAGCTGTGGAAGCCCATATAATGATGTTTGCTCCACAACAGTTAGAGGGTGAGAGGAACATGCAATGAGCTGTGGATATGGCTCTAGCTGTGCTGGGCTTTGTTCCCCGCTGAGAACAGAGATCTCTGGCAGGTTAGAAGACATTCAATTCAACGCAAGATTCTACAACGGCTACGTGAATTACAAGTGGAGCTTACAGATGCTAGAACACGATGTTCATTGTATTTTTACTGAAAAATCTTGTAACCAACGATAGGCAGACATAACTGTCTCGTACAAAGAGACATTTACTAATTGTCCACCTCAAAGCTTGATGAACACTTGTGTGGCCACCTTAACCTATATAAAGGTTTGATCACTAAACATCGAAGTGGAGTGAGTGTCTTCTCACACATTAGTTATTCACAATGAGTACACTGAGTTTCCCCACTCAGGGGGCCTATTTGGCCCTTCATAATATATGTCAATAGTTAATTGGGTTGGGTGACATTTTTCATCAGAGGACAAATCACCTAACGTTCACTGTTTAGTAAATAAACTCCAAGGTCAGCCCCGCTAAGGCGTACATGTCATACAATAATAGATTGCAATATATTACCATGAAGGAAATACGTGTTATTTGTGTATTTTAACCCCTGCTAAATCTTAAGAGGCAGAACGGCAAAGGAGGGGGCGCGTAGAGCGAGGCAGATTTACATTTTCGTTTTAGTAATGTATAGCGGGGATTAAGGGAGCGGCGGAAAGCACTGTGTAATATTTCTCTACTGACTTGTTTTATTAGCTTGCTTTAAACATGTTACATTACTGCATTTACGTGAATTGGCAGCCTGATAAATACCTCTCCTGGTCGTGATTGCGATTGCTTTGGGCATTAATATTATTACATTCTGTCAGTGGGAAACGTCTGAAGGATGACTTACTGTAAAGATTACATGCTGAAATAAATCACATTTCGCTCTTTGTTACCGTTTATGGCCTCTTGGAATGGAGTCAATCTCCTTTTTAAGTTGCGTTTCTTTTTCTTTTTTTTTCTTCTTCTTACTCTCAGCCTGTTACATTATGTATTGCTGTCAGATTAGAACAGATGAGGTGTCAAACATGAGCTTTTTGAATAATTTCCACCCTCGGGTTGTTTTCGTGAAGGACAAGTATAAAACCACAGAAGGCATTAGGAAGGGGGGGATGGGGTTACCCAGCTGATACTGCTACATATGGGTCAGAGGTGCCCGGAGAACACTTTACACATATAAGATTAGACTATTGTGCTAGGTAATGGTTTCCAGACCTTAACTAGCTGGACGTGTGATCATTGCTAGGAGCCTAACAACGCCGCAACGCGCAAGGCATAACGCCAGTGGAAAAATAAATAGCTTTTTTTTTTCTCTGTGAAATATTAATACGAAAGAATCCCGGACAAGCTAGGCCCACAATGCAAAAGGATGAAGGACTATTGTGTGCACTCAATGGCGGGATGTGAATTGTTGTATTTTGTGTGTACTCAGGCAGTTAATCGCTTGTTCTTAATAAGCAGGTTCATGGAGTCCTGACATGGAGGGTTGCAAGGTCTGAGCACTTCAAAGGCAGATATACACACACGCTATATCAGAACGTGTGTTTTTATTGATTTTGGTTTTAAAGGCCATACAGTATGCCTTGAATTTTTAAGATGTAAAATATTGTCTAAATTAAAACAGGGTTGACATACTGTTTCTGTTAGAAATTTGTTGCAAAGGTGCTTAAAGTATGTTAGCAACATTTAGAATTCAAATGGTACCAAAATGTGATATAAAAATCATTTTATAATCAAAGCATTTTTTTTAGTATTTTACCCCAAATTTTGGCTTTTCTTTTTTTTTAGAACCCCTATGGATTTAGTTTTTAGTTACTGCGTTTAGTGAAATTAAGACGGGAACACCCCCTACTGCTGTGATAGATGGCACTAATTGGTCTAATTGAGCTTCTGGAAACTATGAAGAATAACACTCTAATACAAATGATATGCCATAATAATGATAAATGCTCACCAAAACCATAATGAATTAGTTATCAAAAAGAGTAGCTATGAAACATTTGCATATTCATATAAGCTCCCTTCCCTTTGATTTACTCTCCTCGTCATAATCTATCTACTACAGCGCTACAGAATCTGCTATATAAATAAATGTAATGTCTGCATGCCAAAGGTCATCACCCATATAGGAACTTGTTGGAACGTCCCATTCCAAAACCATGAGCATTCATATGGAGTTGCCTCACCCCTGTTCAGTTATACCAGCCTCCTCTCTTCTGGGAAGGCTTTCCACAAAATATTTCAAGTGTTTCTTTGGGAATTTGTGCCCAGTCAGCAATAGGTCAGCAGAGGTCAGACACCGTTGTTGGATGAGAAGGTCTGGCTAGCAATCGGCAATCCAATCAATCATCCCTAACATGTTCGATGAGGTTAAAGTCAGGGCTCTGTGCAGGCCAATCGGGTTCCTCCACACCAAACTCATCAAACGATGTCATGTATTTCTACTTTTTTCCAGCAGACAATTCATACAGCACTATTAGCAACTTATGAATCGTTATTGTAGCAAGTAGGAGCTGAAATTACCAGTACCCACAAAGACTTGCCAGGATTTACCTACTAGGGTAGATTTACTTATGGGTGCCCCCCCCATCCATATGTAACATATACAAACGTTCACGCTCTTTGGTTGAGACTCAGTAGGGTCATGTCTCGCCAGGGCAAATGCAGCACCTAGTTCAGATACACCCATAGCTACACCTGGGAAATTCTGACGCTCATGTAAAGTTTTTGTTGGGCAGCCTACAGGAAAATCCACCAGCATGTAGTATTAAAATCAGTGGGAAATAGAAGAGCCTCTGTGTGTGGAGACCAAAGTGGCTCTCCACTGACCTTAGGGTGACAACAGGACCACTACAGACCACTGTAGTGCACATGACTTTATTGTTCACAAACATTTTTTATATCTGTAAAAAAAGTTAGAATTCAAATGAAAATGTAACAGATGGTATAAAATGCAGAGCAAGCTATACATCCAGATACACGTCTTTTACATCTGAGAACACTAGGACATTTTTTGTATTTTTAACATACATAACATATCATGGTCAGGCCATGTCTTTCTTTTAAGTTGAGATGATGGAGGGGGTAGGCATGTGGTTTCTATTTCCAACCCTTGACAAACACATAATCCGTTCTTGCATATGCAATGTCAAACATGATACTCATCGCAGCTGGGGCCAAATCTGTTATTCCAACAAAATCTGATTTAATCTTTGTTTGTCGAAGTAGAGAAAACATGATTGGACTTGAGCTGTTTTCTCACTAGAACTAATGTTGGAATTCTCAGTCATTCAAGCCTTTTTTCCAGAGGTTCCTACCAAAGGGTAATTTAATGTTTCAAGAACTAAATGAGGAGCAATCATCAGGAAGATTTCATAGTTTCCATGTTTACTACTCAACATTTAGCACTTTGCTCCTGAATCACCCTTAATACTTTCTGTCCGTTACTTCCAAAGCTGTAGACAAAAGGGTTCTGCCTATTACAATACTCCTTATACATTTTCTGTTCTGTTCAGGAAGGTCCAGAACATAGCCCATTTCTAAGTGATGTGCATTTTTAAATTGCATGTTAATTACAGAAATGCATAAACTATGGAAGGGCGTTGGTCCTCCAAGACCAAAGCAGATACAGTCACAGTTATACAATTACTGCTACAAGAGAGCTATTACTCCCTCTTTTGTTTTAATTACCCATACTATTCCACTAGATTTTAAGCTTTCAAGCTCCCAAAAGCCCACTGCTCCTCAATGGAACGTTGTAGAAAAGTACCCTAAGGCTAGATGACAAGCTTAGGGGCTGGGTTCTTAACTTCTGTTGTGTCTGTATGTAATAATATATATATTTGTTATGTGTGTTAAATGCCCCATTTAAATTGTACAGCGCTGCATAATTTTTTGGCGCTTAATAAATAAAAGATAATAGTGTGTTAGTCATAGGGAGAGGCATATAGGATGAAGGGTTTTTAAAGAAAACCATATACCAGTAATAGTAAGAGCATGACCTCTTGTACACAAATTGTACAAATTTTTCTCATCAATGTAAAAGACTATGTGGGCTACACATAGGAAGACATTTACGTCAAGATGGGTAAAAACCTCATCCACATATTAAACATTGATGAATATAGAGACATTTTTGATGCCACCTCACTTATGGAAATGGAGTTAACCTCACCTTTACTTGACTCGCTGGATTGCTCGCAATTCTTATCCACAAACTGTTAAGTATTTAGGGGTCACAAGGGGATGCAGGCATTGGCCTGAGAAATATCTGCTAGTTACTAAGTATTTTTTTAAACATTCTGCTACATCTCCAGTCCTCTCCACTGCCTGCATCCCAGAACACAGCTTGCTTCCAGCAATAATTTATTAAACTCTGAAGGAGTGTCCAGTTTTTCACAAATTATGGTTCATGTGTGAACCAGATGGAGAGATTGGTGCATTTGTCAAAGTCCAAGAGCCCAAGTTACATTAATTTCCACTTTGGCAATGTCATCAGGTGAATGCCTTTGCAATGAAGTGTGACTGCTGCAAACCTTCTCTGTTGACGCAACCGGTAGTACAGGTGTTTCCTCCAAAGCATTGTCTGTTTCCCATAATATTCGGGCAGAGTTATGCGAGGCTGACAGGGAGATCTTGCTTCATGTTTTTTATTACGGAACAAAAATGTATGCTGATTGATTTGCTATGCTCTGTATACATCAAGAGGGAGAGTGAATTTACTGGCTCCTACTCAGCGAATATGCCATGTCAACGTCGTCTGCCATTCATCAAGTCAACGATTCCATGTGCAGGACAGATGTCACCGGCTTTATGGTATCCAGATGGCCAGGTGGGGTGGAATAAGGGGGGGGCAGCAACTATAATATGATGGGCTATTTGTGGTTAGGATTATTGGATTCAGTTGTATGTGTTGACTTTTGAATGAGCTCCTTGAATGAGCTCCTTGTTTTGACACTAGTTGTGCTCTGTATCTTCAGGAGACTGGACACAGTTCAACTAAACCTTAATTTTACTACCTCACCCATCCACAGTCAGGAATCCTTGAATTACCCACAACCTAACGATTATAACAATAATATCCTAGTGTCGTTTACACATTAGACACGTTGAGTCTCCAGGAAAGCCAAATTTACCTTGAATAATGAGTGTACATCCATTCAGATACCTTTCAAAACACCAAAAAGACTTCATCTTTGATTTACACAATTATGAATAGTCCCCCAACCTGGCAGCTTAACTGTTTGGTCTTTCTCTAAGTGGGACCCGATCTAGCGTGACTGCAGTCCAGACTGCTGCACTAGTGTTTGAACTCAGAAGTCTATTGACAGTTTGGTTAAAGTGGTTCGTAAATCTGTATTCGCCATAGAGTTAAGTCCCCGTAAAACTTGGTTTTACTTGGTAAAACTCGTAAATGGTTATTAAACGTGACTGCAGTCATGGGGCATCTGTGAACAAAGACTAGCCCTTCGATTACAGGTTGAAGTTATCAATCTAACTTGGTAGCTTAAATTCTTGGGTTAGACATTTTAACTAACCTCCATCCAACTTCTGTATGAGTTCAGCCTGTCCTTTCTATATATATATAATAAATAACAAAAGTAAATAAATTCGGTCTTTGTTCATTCTTCCTGTTGGTGGTAGGAAGAAACTCAGCTTGGTTTTAAAATGCTATAAAATTCTCAGGATGAGGTAGACATCAGATAAAAATCAGATGCACTTATATTTCACACCTCCTGAGAGAAAAAAAGGAAAAATTAATACCTACAGTGCTGCTGAATCCTGGACATCCTTCCTTATTTTAAGAGTCAACACGTGCTTATAGGCCATTACTGGACAATTTAAACAACTGAAGAAGACTGCAAGTTAACCACTGTATTATTAGAGAAAAATGTGGCTTACAATTTAACAAACCTTGTTTTAGGTCATATCACTAACCAAACAAAGTAATTATCTATTATCTATTTTGATCTATAAGTAATAGAGGAGATAAAAATATAATAAAAATAATGATCAGGTCAAGCACATCTGACATTGTGTTATAGACAAAGTTGTAATTTCCATTTAATGTTCCTTACTGTATTATAGACATCTCTCAAGCGAGACGGACGAGGAGGGGCAGACAGCTTTGGACTCTACAGGGATGTTTCATTGGTGCAAAGAGGTTCCACTAGAAAAAGCTGTACTGGTGAGTATCACTTAGAAAGGCAGGAGACTTTATCCCGATAAATATTTATACAAACATCACCTTACTTGGTGAGGTTAAGCACCTGTTCATTCATTTTGGCCTGAATGTCCGATTCTGGCTTGTTAACCATACATTCATTGACGCTATTGCAACGTTGCTCATAGGATCACATTTTGTAAAATATCTTTTTACCGAGCTGAAACATCCAAGTGCCTTGACTATAATTAATAGTATTAATATTAATATAGAATACAATGTTATTTTGTTTCTTCTTCCCTGGAGCAATCGTATAAGTTTCTGTTTTGTTGAATAGGTGGGTACAAATGGTAAATGCAAGTAAAATATACCTTCCAGGTGTTCTTATTTTACCCTCACCTGTGAGTGACCTTTTTTCCCAATAACCCAGTCTATATTTTAGGCTGAAGATCATAAACCATTGTAAGTGGTTCTGTTTGGCCTTTTACTTTTATCACACTGTATCATGCACCGTATAAATGATTGGTGCTTTATATGTAAATGATAATATTAATATGTTTTTAAATTCAGAATGATTGATGATGACGGTTTTGTTCCAAACCCACGTAGCACTAATTCCAACCGCACATTAGCAGCACGTAACACAGATATTCCTGCACAATGCCTGGCTGTCTTTGCAAATACTTATAATGAAATATCTTCTGCTGAAATATAAACATTATGCTAAGCAAGTAGAACAAACAGCCTGAAAACCCAGTTAATTATCAATGAAGCTTAATTCTCATCACTCATATTAATTGTGAAATTATACCTTTTCTCCAAGAGACTCGAGCTAATAATCAATCCATTTGTCTCTTTTAAGATAAGCTTCATTTTACTGCGCAGTCTGTCTCATTCTGGAGACGAATGGTTGGACTTCGGGCCAATGAGATTAAAAGCTTGATAGGGATTCATTAGTCAACGATAATGAAACAGGTTCAATCGAAGAAGATCTTTTAATATGTGTTATTTGTATTCATGGTTAAATGATGTTGTAAATAAGATGCCTTCGCTGGTCTGCTGATGAGCTAAAAACTCACAAAGTTAAACTGCATTTCACGTAATTCCTATAATACTTTGTCTGTACTTGGCTCTATAAGCACCTTAGAATTTAGGGGGACTGTAGATCTTTTGACTACTCCAAGCCCTAGCACCATTTTCCAGACAACCTCTCGTTTTAGTGTCTTTAAAGGATCATATGACCTAATATACTTTTGGGTCGGGCAAGGGTTAGAGACAACTATAAAAGTTAGAGTAGGAATAACATATTGTTTAGAATTTAGACACCAAGGAGTAGATGTCATTCTATGAAAGAAAATACAAATGTATCTCAAGGGAACTTACTTTTGCCTAGGGAAAATAATCCATGCAGACTACGATCATACATGGTGCAAGACAACTCACTCCGGGTTCTCATAAGCAGTGCCTTAATAGCTAGGAGTATTATTGTTACTCCTACTCCCACTAGAAAAGGAAGAGAACATAAAATAGTATAGGGCTATGGCAAATTTCACCCATTTAGCAATACCTACTGTCTTTGGAACATTAATTTATACACATACTCATTTTTTACACATATTACTCATATAGGAAACGCTTCTTCCTAACATTAACCTAAATATTACTGGGGTAATCACAGCCACCTCATACATAATTAAGTATAGCTAAAGATAGCTATGTATAAGCCTATTTGCCAAATGACCAACCTTTGAAATACCGGATCCATGCTTATAATTGCTTTATTTGCAGGTAAAAATGTTTTTCTGTTTTCTAGTGCCCTAGCCCATATCTGAAAATAACAGTCAGTCCAGCTCTGCTGGAAACCACTTGAATGATATGGCAGCAGACATAAGTTCTTTGTTAAGAATGTTGTTATTGAGGTTCACGTAATGGATCAGAGTGAGGTGTTTATGGCCCATAAAATGTAACAGTAAAACAGTATGCAAGAAGGACCATCAAACAAGAACTAAGACCACTAAATCAATTCAAATCAAATATAATTCACTGACAATATGTACTGTGATATATAAAGGGCTGTTATTGTCTACCCAAAGCACACAATTACAGAGCAAAAATATAGTGCAGATTTATATACCACAAACAATGCTCAATTCTTGAGTTCGAGCTATGGGGTGAAAGGTTGGGTGACTCACCATTCCAAATTTTTCTCGGTAAACCCTTTGGATCAAATACACAACCCCTGCCAGTCGACCATTAAAGAGAATAAAAAAAAAAATTGCCATTTGGAAATTACGATGTGAAATTTTCCATGGTGTCTGCCTCTGTGAGTAAGTTAGTTATACATCTATCATAAAGCCCATCAGGAAAGACAATAAAGGCTTGTTCATCTGTAAAGAGAGAAAGGAGAAGGGAATATGGTGGAAACGTAACAAATTAATGGGCTGTGTGAACATTTGATAGGGAAACATATCCAAGATTCAGAAAACCAATCATACTAAATGGCATCTTGAGTTTAGAAGACAAACTGCAGTGAACTATTTTTTGTAGAATACTCAGACGATATATATATATATATATATATATATATGTAGAATGTTCTCTATTACTAGCTACAACTACTAGCATAGCTGATGCTTCTATGTAAGAAGCATATGCAGTTGCTCTGGCTTTCCATATGACTATCCAAGTGTCATGTGAGATAAAACAATCTAAAACATTGTTTTAATGTTCGGTTGTAAGTTACTTGGATTTACATTTGCTGTCTCTCGTATGACGCCTGTCTCTACAGGTGCATATCACGCTTATCTTTCCTCACATCCCCTGATCCCTCAATGAAGACACATAGGGACATAGAATTTGACGGCAGATAAGGACCATTCTGCTTGTCTAGATTGCCTATAAATTGTATTGGAATCCTGCTATAAGCTCACACTGGAATTGACTTGCATGGGTCTTGCAGACTGGACAAACGTTTCTAGCCCTAGAGATTGTTTGTAACTGTAGAGCTGTTATCACAATTGATTAAAACAAAAGAAATTATAATTCCAGTGGCAAAATGGCATCTCTTACATATAGCACAACAAGAAATAGCAAGGGTAATTTTTTATTTTAAATTAATTAAAAAGAAAGCAGATTTTTTTGGTACTTTTTGTATAATACGCATGGTATGGGAAACATCTTCATTGGTCCTTCGGTGGCTCTCTGTTCAATATCCACAAGTGCCTTAAGGCTTTAGACTGGGGTGGCCAGTACGCATGTTGGCCAGAGAGGGGCCCACAAGCCTTTAGAACTGTATGAGTGGTCCATCTTCACCTGCTAGTGGTGACCACATACCAGGACAATAAAGGGATTTATATATATGATACAGATACAAAGCTACCCTTTCTCTGTACTATGGTGGTACAAAGAAAATTTATTCTGCTTCTGAGTATCTCATCAACCTCTGTTCTAGAACTGACTGTTGTTTTTGATGCTTCACTACCTTTTGTATTACACAGAGTATACAATTAATATCATGTATCGTTTTTACAGAACATGTAACTGGATCATAAGTAGAGATCAAAAAAAATAATTAAATTCCTGTTTACATTGTAGACACACAAAGCAGCTGTGAATAAGAACTTTCACAATCATATTGTCGTCAGTGTCTTCGGAGACAGTAACTCTACCTTGATTGGACTGCGGGACTTTGTCATGCCTTTACGAGCCAGCAACCTGACCTATGATGAGTTGAAACCAATAGTGTTTCTTGGGCCCTTGAACTATCTGGAGAGGGAATGGAAGTACATCGAAAACTTCCCAAAGCTGTTTGTTTTTCCAGTAAGTGGTAAATTCATGCTTTTGGGAAGAACAAAATGCCATATTGGTATTACTTTCATGTTATTACTCATCAACGATACCAATATTTTATAAGATACTGAATTAACATGCACATTTTAATACAATGCGCTTACATTATATCTCATTCAGTTGGATTGGTAGTAGGATTGTTTAACATTTTTCTTACATTGTTAAGAATTGTTAATTGGGAAATTTTAAGAGATTATTAATAAAAAATGTATTTCAATTAACTTTGAGGTAGGGAACTATTTTGTATATATGATTCTAAACACTAGATAGTTAATGATGAGGAGTGTCTTGTACCCTACAACATTTACTGTTAAGCTACCGAATGTATAGATATAGATTACATTTTATGAGGAAGCATCATTTTCTGCTTATCAGTCTGGTATCAGCCCAATTAAAGAATGAGGTTGTAAGGGTACAAGTATTACAGATAGCCTGGCAGCTCAGCAACTCCCTCTGCTGTTGTGGATGAAGGAAAAACTGCTTTAGCTCGGACTGTGTTCTGGGCTTAGACATTGCATCGGGTATCCTATACATGTGCCTCTGTAGCTAGATGAGATCTCACTGATTCTTTTTACTAGACCAATAGGAATTACTGATACAAATGTGTTTGGTTTTTACAAAAGATCAGAGAAGTGCTGACTACTCTCTTTCAGGGTTCTGGACTGTCCAGGGTAAATCTAAGGTCTGTGAACATACATTCATGTTCCATGTGTGCCATTATATCTTCCATCTGGACCGGCAAAACTACCCAGTATATGGAGGACACTGAGTGTATACTTTCCACTCTTAAGATGAGGTCCATGATCCCTGAGGCTACAGCTGCTGACTCAGGTAACTCAGGGGTTCTTTACTTTTCATGAAAAATTAAAAAAGATGCATACAAATTATAAAATGAACCAATATACCTACATTTCAACCCTTTTTAATTACTTTTTAATTCTAATTAGAATAGCTTTATGCACATTCCAGGTTTTCTCGAATTCCTTTATATAAATACATTTTATAATTAGAATATCAACAAGCTGTTTATACAGAGTATTGGCAACAAGATTGTGCCACCTTGTACGATGAATTTGTCATATCCTGCAACCTTATGCATACAGTTATTATTATAGCAATCGTTATAGGCATTTCTGCTTTATAGAGTACCTTACAGCACTTCACACAAGTTTCATTCTATTTATTTAAAAAAAACAATAGTCGTAAGGATAGTCAAAAATGTGGGCTCCCTGATATCACTCAGCCTTATTGTGGTCAAACCCCAGTGAGGTCCTCCCTTAACAATGGCTGAGTTGACACTGCATACTGAAGCGGTAAGCAACCTTGGTATAATATGTTCATACCTGGGAACTCTCCGGGTTTGACCCAGAGATTGCCGGATGAGCGCTGCTCCTCCGGGTCAAGACCTGAATCCTCCGGGTTGCGGGAGCGAGGTCTTGACATGGCCCACTACCCGCCCATTTTTCCTTTAAATGGTAGTGTTTCCCGCTTCCGTCAGTGGGAACGCTCCCGCAGAAGTTCCCGGGTATGAATATGGTTAGTCTGGTCAGACCACTTCTTTGTGAATAGACTTATTTTTTAAAACCACAATGCCATGCTCACAATGCCACTTCAAAAATTCTTAGTTCCATAACTAAACTATGACTTTGATGCCCAACTACCCGACATCATAGCCTATCCATATCATTAACAAATGATACGCTATTTACAGCTACCGAGCAAAATGCCAGAATATGCCTATTGTGTGCCATAGTTAAAATAACGAAGCCCAAGGCATGCCTGCCTGATATCTATGGAAAGACATGTTTTGGGCCAGCAAGTGATCCTCGTAGGCACATTTGCTATGAATCCCTCTGTGCAATTTCATAAACTCGCTATTGGTCGATAATTACAAGCATGTGTGCTATAATTAAATTTCTATGAGCAATGGGGTCTTTATGATTAATTAAAAATGCAAACTCATAGCATGCACATTTTAATTGATAGTGTTGTGCTTTATCAATGCCTTATGCATGAGAGGAAACAATGTATTCACAGTAACATGCTAATAAATGGTAGCTCTGTAAATAAGATCAAACAAGTAAATTGCCAGTGACAGTAGTAGTGACAAGCTACCAAACGGGCACCTGACGCAAAGTATTGGTCATAAATCATCTATGGAGATCAGGTGCTGAGCATCGTGGCTGAGATCTTAAGAATGTTAGCTTCTCTGCCGGAATGCTGGGGCAACTCACACGTCTATGGATTAGGGGTACAGAATCTTTCTCAATGAGGTGACCTTTACAGAAACCATTGGTCTCACTCATAAGCTCTCTGTAGGGATTATTGTAAGTGCACACTTAGTAACAATTGAATTTTCTCTTAGGGCCTTCCTGACTTGCACCTAATGTTGTTTTTTTTATCAATATAACAGTGATTTTGTGTTTGTATCCTCCTTTATAATCTTCTAGAAATAAAATGGTAGTGCCAACGCCATGCTGTGATGGCCCACGCTTATAAACCTGACTTGTAGCCCCACCCAGCCCCAAAATAAACATATAAAACAAATAATTTTGAGGTAGTGCACAGGTAATACCCGTCCACTCAAATGTGTCTGCATAGTAGAACACATATTAACATTTTTATCCAAAGCGAAATTCATCATACCAAGCAGGCAGTTCTAGTGACCCAAGAGTCCAAGTGTGTGGGCAGCCTTAAGATCTCTCCTAAGTGCATAATCACATACATTGTATGTATGTCTAGCCAGCAAGCACTGGCTAGATGCCATTTATGGTGAGTGCAGGAGGAAAGCTCAGAGGTCTACTTGTTTGTCAATCCAAAGAAAGAAAAAGGCAGTGGTGTATCTTTGCTGAGCGCAGTGGCGGAACTACCGGGGTCGCAGGGTTCGCGACTGCGACCGGGCCCTGGAGTTTTGCCAGTCAGGGGGGCCCAAGGGGTGTCAAGCGGTGAAAACGACCGCTCGGCAACTCTTGGGCCCCCCTGACTGACAGAAGTCCGGGACTCCTCTGCTCGCCGCCGCTGCCCAGAGTGCAGCGTGAGGAGTTTGTCTCGGGTGCCGGCGCTTCACGCAGAGCGCCGGCATATGACGTCATATGCCGGCGCTCAGCAATGAAGCGCCGGCACCCGAGACAAACTCCTCACGCTGCACTCTGGGCAGCGGCAGCGGCTTCGGCGGCTCCCAACAGTTGAAGGTAAGTGACCGGGGAAGGGGGTGAGAGGGTAGATTGTGAGGAGGGGGAGGGGGGT
>VKOC01000003.1:36173086-36221792 GCA_009364415.1 Spea multiplicata | reverse complement strand
GCCCTCTTGCGGGGCACACGGCAGGTAAGCCCTCTTGCGGGGCATACGGCAGGTAAGCCCTCTTGCGGGGCACACGGCAGGTAAGCCCTCTTGCGGGGCACACGGCAGGTAAGCCCTCTTGCGGGGCACACGGCAGGTGCGGGGCACACGGCAGGTAAGCCCTCTTGCGGGGCACACGGCAGATAAGGAGCCCACTGGGTGGGCTCTGGCAGGGCTGACTGGTTAGCTCAGGAACAGGCGGGTAGCTCAGGTACAAAACACGGGTAGCTCAGGTACAAAACACGGGTAGCTCACGGTACAGGGCCAAAGCAGAGCGGTCCATGCACTTCAATGCAAAGGCCCTGACTAAAGGGCAGGGCAGGTTAATAAAGACCAGGTTCCACTCAGGTGATCAGACCCAGCTGACCTGGTAATCCGATCCTGAGCACTGCAGAGGGAGGGGAGGGTGGCCACTAGTGGAAGCAGCAGGACATTACAGAAAAATAAATAATCCATGGTCCGGGCTAGTAGGGTGAAACCCTGACAATATGGTAATAACTAACAATGAGGAGGTCAAAATCAAAATAAGAAAACACTGGGAAAATAGGAACCATAATATGGGTTCATTGGAGATTAATTCAAAAAAGCAAATTGATAACTACTCCACCAGAACACTTAATTTTAGGCTAAGGGCATCTATCAAACACATTGACTGGAATGGACTGTTTCCCGGACAAAACACCATAGACAAGTAGAATACCGTACTTACCGACGTATAGCACGCACCGGCGTATAGCACGCACCCTCGCCGTGACCGGAAGTGAGGGTGACGCGGCTGCCGATCGTGCAGCTCTATGGTTTATCGGCGTATAACACGCAGGTAGGTTTTCGGCTTTTTTTTGTTTTGCCGAAAGCGCGTGTTATACGCCGATAAATACGGTACCTTTAAGCATGCATTACAAAATTACACACATCAATGTTTCCTTTGGGAAACAAATACAAAAGAAGCAAATTAAAACCAATGTGGCTCACCAGTAACGTAATGCTAGAAATAAAAAAAAAAGAAAATGGCATATAAACATTTTAAAAGCACGCAATCAGCATCATCATTTATAAATACCAAGAATGCCTGAAAAGGGTGATTAAAATGGCAACATTGGAAAACAAGAAACTGACTGATGAGAAGGGTAAAACTAATCCAAAAATATTTTTAAGTATGTTAAAAAACATACAAGGCTGTGTGCAGACAGGCCACAGGGTCTGACACTTCCCTGCAGGAGGATATGAAATAGTGGGGGATCAGGTAGTCAAAGTTTGATACAGACAAATGTAACGTTATGCATTATGGGGGAAAAAATACTTTAAATTGTATCTCCATAGGAAAATCTACTAATACAGGCCCTCCAGTTGCTGCAGGACTACAGGTTGGACGCCCCTGTACTAATAGGAACAAATTAGAAATAATTGCAGACAGGAGATTTAGCAACAGTATATAATGCCAGTTAGCAGCTGCAAAGACCAATAAGATATTGGCATGAATAAAAAGGAATTGATTCTCAGGATGAGGATCAGCTTCACATCAATGATAAGACCTTACCTTGAATATGCACTGCAATTCTGAGCATCAGACCTTAAAAAGGACATGGTTATGAAGAGACTGAATTTGACTACTCTAGAAAAACAATGTCTTAGAGGGGATATTATAACATTTTATAAAAGTGTGCAGCACCAATATAAAGAGCTCTCTAGTTAACAAAAAAAATGTACAAAGAACCAGAGGTCATCATCTGGAAGAGCAACTGTTCCTATCCTCTGGAGACTGGAATACCCTGCCCAGCCAACCGGTTTGCCTTTGGTCCGTCAAGAAATCCTCAAGACCACATTTTTTAAGGATGCCTACATTGCATTAACACCCTTCCTTCCCATGATCCTTTAGCTCACCTTCCCAAGACTCTCCTGTCTTCGGACAATATTTATAGTAGTGTTGCTGGTCCATCCCTAACAGCGGCACTTTTACCTCTTGAGAAATACACCCCAGCTCCCTCTAGATTGAAGCTCGTTTGACCAGGACCCTCCTTACTTCTGTAAGTGAAATTGATATGTTATTTACTACTTGTTATGTTTACCCATTATACAGTACTGTGGAATATCATGGTGCTATATGAAACAATAAATAATAATAATAATAGATGACAAAGGAAGAGATTATTTACCGGAGAAGTGATGCTATCAAATACAATAGCTATCTTCAAAAAGTGTCTGGTTATTGAAGAAAAAACAGAACATTCATAGCTATAAATAATAGAATAAATCATTATTTCAGAGCTTCTTGATCCAAGGAAAAATCGGATTACCTTTTGGAGTCAAGAAGGGTGTTTTCCCCCTAAGTGGCACATTTAAAAAATAGCTTAATTAGTTTTTTGCTTGCCTTCTTTTGGGTCAAAAGCAGGAAGGATAGTTGAACCTCAATTACTAACTTATTAATGCATAATGGCAGGCTGGATGCCTGAAATAGCCTCCAGAATTCTGAAAAAAAGTTTTGTCCGACATTCATGGCTCCACATTCACTCAAACTCTCTCACATTCTACCTCACTAACTCACACTCTTATTCTCACGCTCTCTAAATGTTTAATTTACGATTGGGGAGGACGTCACTGCAGCATCGCCATTTTGGTGGAAGGTGGTGGGTTATGCCGGTGGAGATGCGGACGAAGAAAGAAGATTAAGGATTGAAGATAGAATAGAGAAGAGAAGCGAGAAGATGGAAGATGAAGTAGATGTGAAAATGGTCGGTAAAAGTAGTCGGCAAAAAAGGTATGGAAACATTTGGAGAATGTGAGAGAGTGAGTATGGGCATCGGACAACAAATTAAGTTCCTGAATTAAAAATGTCCCGGTATTTTCGGCTGAACTGAATGGGCAAGGAACAAACCCAAAAAATGTGTCAGATTTGTTTTTGGCAAATTTGCACGTCTGTTCTATACTATCAACTACTGTACAACTTGTTTGTACTAACAAAAAAAATGTTAAATTGCACATACAATATGTGACAAATAATATTTTAAAGCATACCATTTGAAGACAGATAAGAACCATTTGATTTGCCCATTTTATTCTGACCCAACCCTTGTCCTTGTCTTTGCCTTTGATCCAGGATAGCCATATGCCTATCCCATGCAGGATTAAATGATCTCACTGTATTAGACTCCACCACTTCTGCTGGGAGGCTGTTCCATTTCTACCCTCTCTATAAAGTAAAACATCATTACATTAACTCTAAATGCCGCACCAGCCTTTCTTGTGTAATATATATGGTATTTTAATCAATTTGGGTTTTTTTCTCTTATATAAAATATTTGAAGCACTGGTTTCTCATAATTTTATATGTCAAGGTTACAGTAAGTGCTTAATCATCTATACTGACGAAATCATAGCCATGCTGCTTTAAATACCTTTCATTGTGTAAATTATCAAACTCTGCCTAATTACAAAGCTTTACCAACGGGTTCTGTAAGTAACACACAAAAGATTCAAAGTGCTGGGAAACTGGCCCTTTTCACACACAAACTTTGAATTTCTGCAAGGAACAACGATATATCATACATTTTGTCCCTCTCTGTAGAAATAATTATTATAGGTTCACCATAAATCTCTACTTAGTGTCTGTGAGAACAATATAAGCATGGGTAAGCTTTCAACCCACAATTCAGGAAGCAGGACAGACGATCGCTAAATGTGTGTAAAATTCCTTATCCAATGGTAAATATGCAGCAGACTTTAAAGTATGGTAGCAAAATTTGGAATGCAAAATTTGTAAAACTGTTTATGTTGGTAGAAGAGAAATGTATAGAGACTAAATATTTTGTTGTGGTATTCTGTTGAGGAGCAAACATATTTGTCAAAAGAGCCGTTTACAAACCTTCAAAGGAAATTGGTTCTATCTGTAAGGTACTGTGGATGGGGAAATAGAAAAGGGTATTGTTTATTAAATTATTTTGTAACTTGCAGGGTACCGGCAGGAATTGTTATGTCCTGGTTTTCTGTGTTTAAATTTTGACTTTACTTAGCTGCATGAAAAGTCTATAGAAGTGGAAAAACTACCTTAAGCTTTTAGGTAATCAGTCTACTTTGGGGTGAAGAAATGTAGAAAAGCAGTACTATGGGCAGTCGTGTGTAAGGGCAGTGTATGCGTATATGCGTGTTAATGGGAAGGTGTGTGTAAAGGCAACGTGTATGTGTGTTAATGGACAGGTGTGTGTAAAGGCAGTGTGTAAGGGCAGTGTAAAAAAACAACCTTTGTAAAAAAATATAGCTGGGGGCACAATTTCCCATTCTTGCCTCGGGTGCTACAGCTCTGTGCCCATGCATATAGGTCTAGCACAACACTTATGGAAACACAGTGATCTCACTTCATTGCGTTACCTCTCAACTTTTGTGAATCAATGATTTTGTGCAAATGATAATATCCAGTAATACAAATATAAAGGGGCTCATAAATATCCAGATGTAGCTACAACTATAGGGAGAATATATGAATTATCTATTAAATAATTAGGGACCAGCAGATGGTTCCATGAGGGCAAATATTGCATCTGCACCACCCCTGATTATACCCTGGTAGAAGATACTTTTTTTTAAGGTATCTGGAATGTAAATCCTTATTTGGAGAAATATACAACTGAAGCTGTTATTTCTAAGAATGTATAGACATGTCTTAAAGAGGTCTAAATATGCACAAATGCACACTTTTGCTATGTTATTTTTGACTATCTGTGTAGACAAGACCCCAGAGGCAGAGGAAGCTCACAAGTGTTAACCTTCTAACCATAGAATGACATTTGTCACCCTCTAACCACTGTACCTCAAGAATTCAGCATGCCATGGAAGTTCCACTAATTGAGTAATACATCAAACCAGGGAGCCTGGTCTGGTAACATCCAAAGTTGTCATAAACTTCAGGGTGTCAAAATCACAATTACAATCTAGAGGTATGGCTTATCAGTACATGTACAAGTGAACATGCCAGAATCAAGATATCAACATCTGCTGAGATGGGATGAAAAAAGTGTGGTCTGGAATTAGCATTCAGGTGCAGAATCTCAGTTCAGGTGTATTTATAGGTAAGATGTAGAACCCACACCTACATACTATTCCAAGGTTGATTAGTTTGGTGGACATAACCTGCCAAAATAGGAAAAACAAGACAATGTTATAATAACATATTATCAAACATGTATGTGTGATTATATATATATATATATATAATAAGCACACATACATGTTTGATAATATGTTATTATAACATTGTCTTGTTTTTCCTATTTTGGCAGGTTATGTCCACCAAAAACACTAAACCAAACAACCATTTCACATCTGTCAGATACTGGGATTCTGAGATTTTAAAAACCCCATATATTATAAATATTTCTTTGTAACAAAAAATAAATCACTGGTGCATTAAATGGCAGAGCACCAGGGCAGAGCATCTACCTTTCAGATTCTTGTTTCAAAAAAAATATCGTGCACTATTGTCTAAATCAAGACAGTACTAGGCGTTAAACTCCTTCTACAGAAGAATATATTGGGAACTAATACATGGCTTATTGTAATAAGAGGTAGCTTCAGGGCTTTAATAAACTGAAGCTTCACGTTCACATCTGCTGGAATCTTGTGTAGCAAGCGAGACCCTTCTGTGAGAGCCAGAATTCTAAAACAGAATAGTTGAAGCAATAATGTTGACTATTTTTTTTATCTCTGGTTCTTTGCAATTTTTATAAACTTCTTCCAAAATTGACTTTATATTATATTTTAATGTTGCAGTTGGAGGGTTTTAATATAATTTCAAATATTAGCATTGCTGTGAGGAGAGTGCTGATAAGAGAGGCTTTACTGCCATCTAATGGGGTAGACACTAGAATAATGGTTTGCGGTATTTATACTTAGTTTTGAATACATGTTCAGCGTGGATTCTGGTGTTCACATTACACCAAAGCAGAAGGGACTAAAATTCAAGGCCATGCAGGATAACTCAGTCCAGACACATTAAGGAACATTTAGAAACAAGTGGATAGTTTCCCAATTACCTAAAAAGGTCAGCGTTTAATTGGCAGCCTTAATTATCCAATATACAAACTGTGCCTTACGTTAGTAACTTAATTACTTAAGATAGGCAGAAAAATAAAATTACAGTGTGGCCTGGGCACAGGCCGTGAATAATTCACTTATTTGTACAAAATAGCGTTTTTTTTATCGGCAACCTTACAAATAAAAATAAAAAAATAAACTAGAAATGAATAGAAAACATCTATTTACTGTGGTGCATAACTTAAATATATATATATATATATATATTTATTTTTACATACATTTTCATACATTTACATTCCAGACCTTAAAATAAAAAAAGCTTAAATATAGCGCTAAAATAAACACCCAAAACATGTGCAGAGATTTAAAAAAGTAAAAAAACTTTAAAAAAAAGCAGAACAGGGGCAATAAAAACCCTGACCCCTGGAAAAGATGCTACAATGCGACTCTTATGCTAAATTACATGGCACTGAATAAGGAGTTATTATTATTAGTTATTTTTTACTTTCAAAAATACCAAAAAATAACAGGGAATATTTCTTAATAATGCACTCAGAAACCTATTAATGTAGCATATAACACTAAATCCAAACCAAATGAGAGTAATTTTCAGAAACATGCAGAATCCTAATCATTAAAAAGGAAAACAAAACAAAAAACACACACACATACACAGCAGGAATTCATAATAAATACAACTCACATAAAAAATGGGGTAGAAACACTCTAGAGTCCCCAGGAGAAATTACTCTGTTCTACCTCTGCCTCAGATCACAATATTTTTTTAACGTTATTTTTTAAAATTAGGTTTTTAGAAAATGAACGTTTTTCCCTAACAGATTTAAGAAGTGACTACATGGAAGACGAAGAGCAATGATCCAAAGAATGAAATCCTTGTCTTTACGTACAAAAATTGGATCTTTTTTCCTTCCTGTGTCAGGTAAATAAAATTTATTTGATTTGCTTTCCAATTTTTTCTAAGTGGTATGTTGTTTCTTAGCATAAAACACAGTGAATCTGGTTTTCTTTCAAGTTATGAAATATTTGCAATAAGTTAACCTTTTTAATGGCTGTTGAGTTTATTTTCATTAATTAATTAATGCAGAAAGTTGTTAATGTAAGAAAGTGGTTTTATCACCTTCTGTCAACTGTTTTGTTGAGTTATTTGCCAAATGTCCTTAATAACATCCCTATCAGAAAAGTTTAGAATTTCACACTATTATTGCCAAAAGGATTGCATGGTAGGGATATTTATATATTTCAGCGGGTGATAATGAAATAGTTGGGGTGTGATATAATCACAGCATGTCTCATAGCGTGCAGGGAAATGAAGAAGTCTATTTACATACAGTTCTAGCAATGACTCACAAGTATGAGTCCATTTCCTTATGCTAATAAACGAAGGCAAATGCCCAATGGGGCCTGTCACGTTCATTCATGGCAGCTCATAAAGCAGATACTGTCCTTTAGTGTACAACCTAGAGCTGGATATATGAATACGCAAGCCACTCCGTTACACTTTTGCATTGCATAATCCATTTATCCTTTTATTCTTTATCTCTTTTTATCATATTACTATATTTTAATCCCCAGTCTGAGTCTAAACTCAGTTACTCAGTTATATATTCTACCATAAAGTGCAGGGCATCGCTTTACATGCGTCAGTCAATAAAGCTGATCTAAAAATGAAAAAAAAAAAAAGCTCCATTAAGAGTTATTGCAGAAACCTCGCGTTTCTACCTGCCTCTGAGGGAACTTCCATGAAGAAAAAAAAAAAAAGGAAACACTGGCGTAGTTGCCAACTGCCCTGGGATTTGGGAGCTTGTCTCTGTACGTTCAGTGTCACAAAAAAATCAGTGGTTGTGAATGTCGGGACGGCTTGGGAAATCATGCATCTCCCTCTAACTGGCCCCCACTTAAGTGGTATGTTCCTTCAGACCATTGTTTCAGCACTCCCTAACACTGTGTGCTGGCAATCGATGCTGCGCACCAGCACATGACATCATATCCCAGCGCTCCACATCAATCACCGGCAAAAAGGGTTAGGGAGCGCTGAAACAGAGGTCTGAAGGAACAGACCCCGTGTTCTCATCACAGCCTGTGAAGAATAAGAATAAGAGGATTAAAGCAGAGCAAGAAATGTACGATATGAAGAGAAAGGGTGGGGTAGATTGGCGAGAACTAAAGAGAAATTAGAGAGAAAATGTGGCGGAAAGACAAGCGAAAGGAGAGACCCAGTGAAAAAGGGAGGAAAAAGGGGAAAGAGTGTGTTTGTGTCAGGACCCGGGCGAGCAGGTCTGGTAGGAGTCCATGTGCAGGGGAGACGGGGAACTCTGTCTGTACCCCTATATGCATGATGACAGAGAGATAGGTACAGACAGAATAGCAGGACTGGAAAGCAGAGAGACGGGAGCTGAGGCAGGTACAGGCTCAGGAGCTGAGGCAAAGAGACGGGAGCTGAGGCAGGTACAGGTAGGTTCAGGCACAGGTTCAGGCCCACTGGCAGGGCGGACGGGAACGGAGGCCCACTGGCAGGGCGGACGGGAACGGAGGCCCACTGGCAGGGCGGACGAGAACGGAGTAGTACCGGGCCAGGCACGTGTACAGGTTCGTGCACGGGTACAGACTTAAGCTCAGGTAGTGGAGCATGCACGAGTACCGGCTCAGGCACGGGTACGGGAACAGGCACAGGCAGGAACGGGCACAGGCAGGAATGGGCACAGGCAGGAACGGGCACAGGCAGGAACGGGCACAGGCTTAGGAACAAGCTCAGGTACAGGAATTGGCTCAGAGCAAAGCAGTCCTTCAACGTCAATGCCAAGGCCCTGACTGAAGGGCAGGACAGGTCTTATAAAGGCAGGGCTTTGCTCAGTCAATGAGGCGCAGCTGTACCAAATAATGAGCACCAGAGCACTCCAGAGGGAGGAGGGTGGCCAATAGAGGAAGCAGATGGAACAACTCCCTGTATGATACAGCCAGGTTTCAGGCAGCAGAGAGTGGATCCTAACAGTTTGTTTTTTTAAATTGTGTATGTTACGGCAAGTGTGTCTAAGGGCATGTGTGAGCCGGTATGTGTGTAAGTGTGTGTGAATGTGTATTTATGTGTGTACAGACAGGCGTTTGTAAGGGCAGTGAATGTTCATAGGGAACTAGAAGGGACTAGAATGATACATTTTGTAACACACATTTAACCCAGGGGCACTATTTAGAATTGTTCAAAATAAGATAAATTGATACTGTGAAAATGTCTGCTACAAACCATGCCCAGGCCTATCTTTGGCAAAAATTAGTGTATGTGACTATGTGTGTCAGAATGCAGGGTTAGAATAAGTGTGTGTGATGACAGTGCATAAATTAAACTGTGTACAGCATGTGTCAGTATAGTGTTAGACTGTCTGTGTCAGCATATAGTGTGTGTGGGGGGAGGGTCAGTCCACAGTGGTATGTGTGGGAGTGTGAGTGTATGTGTGTTAGTGTACAGTGCACAAATGTTAGAATGTGTGTGGGGATGTCAATGGACAGTATTAAACTGTGTGTGTCAGTGTACAGATTTTGAGTGTGTGTGTTTCTGGAGGTGTTTCAGTGTACAGTGTTAACCCCTTAATGACAAAGCCTGTACATGTACAGGCTACCGTTAAATAGCTGCATTGCCGCGATCGCCGGCTTTGCAGCATCCACGGAAGCCTCACAAGTGAGGCTGACCGTGGATCCAGGGAGGAAAGCCTTCCTCGGAAGAAAAATGGCCGCCACGGCACTGATCATCAAAGATCTCTGCGGTGCACGGCTAAGCATAAACAGTGTTGCTGACATGCCTCGATATCGAGGCATGTCAGCAACACTACCCCCCCTACCCCGGTAGCCTTGTGATTGCTCTGAAGAGCAACCACAAGTGCCATCCTGTAAATGATGTTGCCATCGTTCACAAGATGGCATCAACAATAGAAAACTGAATGAGTTCAGAGGGTCTATCCTCATGAGAACTCTCGAGCTCCTCCTGCAGGTTGAATGCAGGTACTGTATCCAACCATGCAAGGTCAATGGAGCCCAGCTCACTAATCAGTGTGATTAGTAAAAAAATAAACAATAAAAAAAATTTAAACGATTTAAAAAAATGTATAAAAAATTAATGTTCAAAAATGTTAAAAAAAATTTAAAAAATATGGTAACATGTAAAACTCCCCACTGTCACAATAAAATACGTTTTTAATGAGCAAGTCCTACAATTCTTTATCTTCACAAAAATTCCTGCATGGAAAGAATTAAAATATTGGCATTATAAATGCCCATAAGGTGTCTAGTTTTAAAAAATGTATGAGTTGATGGGCTAAATTGAATTGGCCGGGTTCAAAGATGTCCTAAATATGGGACGTGAGGGCAGTAGGATCAGATGTCTAATTGGCAGAAAAATACACACCTCACAAAAGGTGGCCTTTTACCTCCCAAATAACCCAACAAACCCATGCATGTGGGGTACCACTGTGCTCAGGAGATGAACACATATTGGGGTGTTGTTTGACACGGACATATACCAGGAGTGGTAAATTTATACCTGAAGTGTATTTTTAAAATATTTTTTACTACCATAAAGTTTGACAAAGGCTGATGGTGCAACTAGTGCATGGAAATGGTTAAAATACCAGCATTTGAAATACCTTGGGGTGTCTAGTTTTTAAAAATATATGGTTTGATGGGGTAAATTTAATTGGCCGGCTTCGAGGATACCTGAAATAGCACATGGGGTGGAATGACCAGCTTTGGGGAAAAATGGTTTTGAAATTGCAAAATGCTACTGGTACTTATTGCCTCGTGCAGAAAAAAGCAAAAGAAAACATAAAAACATTGGGTATTTCTAAACTCAGGACAAATAGTAGAATCTATGTTTTTTTATTAGTTTTTGCAGATTGTTATAAATAAAAAGTGTTTAAGTATTTTATGAATCTTACTGTAATTATTGAATAACATTTACTGTATGATGCTATCAATAACCACTAACTGAGTGTAAAGTCAGAGTCCACACTCCTTGTTTTCTGCAATTAACAATATTTATTAAGAGAGGCTAAACAAATTAACAATACATATACAAATTACTATAAGTTAGTATATGCTGTTACCAAACTATCTATTCATTGATTGAATGGAAATAACAGAGAAACAGCAGGATAAGCCTGTAAACACGTGATACAATTACCACTCCCTTGTGATCATCTCCACGCAGACTCAGAGAGAGAGAGAGACAGAGATGGCAGGACTTTATAAACACTGTCCTCCTTCTGCTGGACACTCCCCTGGTAACCTATCTTCTCCAGTGACCCTTAGAGACCGAGGTGATAGAAAAGGGAAAGGACATTGCACTGGGGGAGGGAGTGGAAGGTGACCAAATGCCTTAACTGATTTGCCATGTGCTCTGCAGAGAAGAATCTCCATTAATGTTTGAGACCATTTTAGGTCTTGTATAGAGAGGCTTTGCCCATTGGATCTCTGCATCATAACACCATTTCACTTCATTGGCATACAGTTGGTTGTCAATCATGCCTTCCTTTTTACACAGATGAGTAAAATTTTTTGTTTAAAAAGTAAGAAAAAGTACCGTACTTACCGGCGTATTACACGCTCCGGCGTATAACACGCACCCTCGCCGGAACCGGAAGTGCGGGAGACGCGGCTACAGAAAGTTATCGGCGTATAACACGCAGGTAGGGTTTAAACTTATTTTTTTAGGAATAAAAGTGCGTGTTATACGCCGATAAATACGGTAATTTGTTTAACAAAAGATCACCATATTTTATCATTTTTTATAGTAAATTAGATGATATGCTAAAAATAATGGTACATAAAGAGAGCCCTGTTTGTCCTGAAAAAAATCAATATATAATATGTGTGGGAGCACGAAATGAAGAAGAAAGGACAGCCGACCAAAATGGACGCTTGACTTGCTAGCTCCGCTGGCCCACTGCATTAATACGCTCCAACCGGCGTTCTTTTGTGAAAATGGGGAAACATTCGAAGGCTATCGCTACTCCTAAGCCTTCTCAACCGAAGGGTCGACCGCTACCTACCTCCGTGAAGTCCTTCTTCCATAATTTACAGGGCGCGGATTCTCGTGATTCACTGGAGAAGGCCTCACCACCTGGCAGCCCTGGTAGCGTGGCCTCGGATCTGCCATCTGAATCCGGCCAGGATCCGCTGCATCTGCGGGCGAACCGAGATGGTGACGGTTGGTGCGACTCCCTGAAAGATCTTCCTACCAAGGCGGATCTTATTTCTATTATTCGGGACGCTCATGCCCCGCTGAAAGCAGATCTCACGGAGATCAAACGGGATCTCCAAAGCATGGGCGACAGAGTCTCCGTCCTTGAAAATGATGCGGTCTCTACCCGCTGGGCAGTGGATGCCGCTTCGGAACAACTCCATCTACAAGCTACGGCTATTGCCCGATTGATGCAAAAGGTCGAAGACCTTGACAACCGGGGCCGCCGCTCTAATTTGCGAGTGCGCGGGATCCCGGAGTTTGTTGCTGGGCCTGAAATTTCAACGGTGACCCGTGCCCTTTTTAATCGCCTGCTGCAGCAACCTGATGATACGGTGATTAGATTCGACCGGATTCACCGGGCACTTCGCCCTAAACAGCCTGACGACCGCCCGCCGAGAGACATTGTGTGCTGTCTTACGGACTATGCTGTCAAGGATGCCATACTTGCCGCGTGCCGCAAAGCCGGCTCTTTGGAATGGGATGGTCATGCCATACAAATATTTCCTGACCTGTCTCCCATCACCCTTCAGTACCGTCTGATGCTCAGGCCACTTACCGCTGCTCTCTGGGAGGCTGCCATCCCTTATCAGTGGGGGTTCCCGTTCTCCCTGATTGTTCGCAAGGGACCGGACCGCTTCATCGTCCGTCGGGCTGAGGATGTACCGGGTCTGCTGGAGAAGCTGGGCCTCCCTGCTGTCCCTATTCCTGATTGGGAATTTTCCTTTCCTCTACCGCCTAAATTGAGTGACTCCGCGCGCGACTGGACCGCCGGACCCCAGAGGCGCCGTAGACCCAGACCGGAGTGACGCTCACCATGTTTGTCCGTAAGCTTACCTTGGTGTTTCCTGCTGGACTTTTTCCTGGGCCGCCGCTGCTGTGGTACCTGCTCATGCCTCTCTGGACTCCTCCTCGCGACCCTTCTCATCTCCCGGCTACGCTCCGAGGTCTGGTCTCCGGCTGAGCATCGCCGCTCCCTACCGTCTTGGAGGACTCTTGGTTTGTCTGCGGTCGGCTGCTGCTTTTGGATCCCTAGCGTGTCTCCTCTCTCTCCTTTGGGACGTTGCCGGTACCGGCTTGTCTGGTGCTTGAACTGTCCGCTGGGTTCGTGTGAGAGACGGCCTTTTCATTTTTCGGTCATTGATTTAGCTTCTTCCTTTTTTTATTATATTATTATTTTCTTATTGATTTGTGTTTTTGTTTGTCGTGTGCCTGGTTACACCATGCACGGTACCGGCTTCCCGTTTTACGCTTCCGTTAGCCTTTATTTTGCTTTTCGTTTCTGCTGCCTTTTTCTCCTCCTTCGGGAGTTGTTTTTCTGTCTAGCCATGACGATCGGGGCGCCATTTCCTTTTCCTTTCTTTTTGCTCCCGATTTCTGTCATGGTTCCCTCTTTCTTCTGCGGCCCTTGTGTGGGTGATGGGTTGTGAGGCTTCCCTGATGCGCGTTTCCTGGTCTCCAATTCTCCGGTTGGCCCGCGCAATTGCTCCCTTCTGCAAGCCCCTCTTGGGCTTTTACTCTCTGCTGTACCCTCTCTCCTCCTTCGGGAGTCTTTTTCCTGCCTAGCCATGACGGTCGGGCAGCCTTTTCCCTTCTTCTCTTTCTGCTACCGACTTCTGTCATGGTTCCCTCTTGCCTATGCAGCCCTTGCCGGGGTGACGAGACGTTGGTCGGTTGGGTATGTGCCCGTGTGTATGTCATGGCCCCTGGCTCATTGTTTGCCTGTGCTTGTACTCTGCTTTCCTTTTTGTTTTTTGTTGTTGCACCTCCTCTCCTCCTTTGGGAGTCCTTTTTCTTTCTAGCCATGGCGGTCGGGAAGCCTTTTCCTTCTCCTTTTTTTTTTTTTTTTTGCTCCCGGCTCCTGTCATGGTTTCTTTCTTTTTCCCTGTGCGGCCGTCACCTGGGTGTCTTACCTGTTATGGTCCCCTGGTTTTCTTCTCCACATCTACATGCTTCTACGTCCTCTCCCCATTCAAATGCCTCCTTATGCGCCGGTCTGGATCTTTTCTCATTACATGTCATATTTATGTTATGCAGTGGGCCACGGTGCCTGCTTTACTTTTCTTACCTTTTTGTTTGTCATTGTTTTCTATTGTTGTCTGTGCTGTCCCTGCTCCCCGAGCTGACCATCCTGGTTCCTTGTGTCCCAGGTTTTTGGTTTTGTCCACAGTTTGGACGATATGGCTCTCCTGTTGCTAGGCACTTTCCATGTTGGTGCCTGCCCCGTGGCTTGTCCACGATCTGTTATGTTTTATGGTTATTTTGTATATATCTGTATGATTTTTGTTGTTTTGATGGCGCGTGTCCTTTGCTCTCTTCTCTCCTGCCTCTCTTGGTGTCGCACTCATGCAATCGAATAAAGTGAGATTTACTACCCTTAATGTCCGGGGCCTCAATAAGCCGGAACGGCGTTCTCAATTGATTAATTTCTTACGGTCTGCTAAATCTAAGGTCGCCTTCATTCAGGAGACCCACTTCAGGGCTGGGAGGGAACCCAAATTATATTCTAAACACTTTCCTCTCCTCTACACGTCTAGCTCCCCAGATTCCAAAACTAAAGGGGTTGCCATATTACTCCATAAATCCTTGCCTTTTCAGCATGTGGACACCTGGAGGGATCAGGAGGGTAGATGCCTCTTTATAAAAGGTTTTGTTGCCACCCAAATGGTTACTCTGGCCTGTGTTTATGCTCCCAATCGTGACCAAACGCGGTTTCTGATGTCGGCCCTCCACAAATTGGCCGACTTTCAGGAAGGGATCTCATTATTGGGGGGTGACTTTAACATGACGTTGGACCCGCGACTGGACAGCTCCTCAGGGCGGTCTTGGATCTCCTTTTCACGCATCGCTAAGGTTAAACGCGCCCTCCACGCCATGCAGTTAGCTGACGCGTGGCGTGTTCAACATCCCTCTACCAGGGATTATACGTATTTTTCCCCTTTACATTCTCGCTATTCTAGAATTGATTCTATTTTCGTGTCTCACCATCACTTGCCTATGCTGTCCTCCTCCAGTGTGGGGCCTATCACTGTAGGTGATCACGCCCCAGTCCATGTCACTCTCTCTTTTAAGTGTCTCCCTCCCCGCTCCTGGTGTTGGCGGCTCAATGAGTCCTTGCTTTCTACGCCTGCCCATGTTCAGATTATTGATAAGGACCTTAAACGATATTTCTCAGAGAATGTTTCCGCCCACTTGCCCTTTTCCACTGTCTGGGAGGCCCATAAGTAGGTGATACGGGGGCGTCTGATCCAGATGGGGGCTACCGTTAAGCGTGCCCGCTTGGGTGAAATTATGCGTCTTACTAATGATATCGCTCGTTTGGAGACTACGCATAAGCTTACTTTAGACCCCGCCCTCCTGGTCCAGTTGGGTGCTCTGCGGGAGAGATTGACGTCCCTAGTGGATAGTCAGTCCAGGAGGCTGTATCTTTTGACCCGTAGTCACTTCTATGAGTCTGGGGACAAGGCGGGTAGATTGCTTGCTAGGGCTCTCCGTGCTAAGAGGGCCCAGTCCTTTATACCGAAGGTCCGGGATCGTTCCGGCGCCACCCGATACTCCACACCTGACATAGCTGCCTGCTTCCGTGATTATTATGCCTCCCTGTACAACCTCCCTTCTGCTCCGGGCTTGGCACCTTCTTTTCGGGACTCCCTGCGGCAGTATTTGGCTAAATATTTACCTAGGCGTGTTTCTCCGTCAGATGCTGCGCTCCTAGATGCCCCGATTGACCTTGCTGGGGTGGTGGCGGCCATTAAATCTCTCCCCAATGGCAAGAGTCCTGGTCCTGACGGACTTATGAAAGCTTATTACAAACACTTCGTTGCCACTTTAGCTCCCCATTTGGTTACCTTGTTTAATGGCATGACTAATGGGGACCACTTTGACCCGCATACCAACACTGCCCATATTACTGTTATCCTGAAGCCGGGCAAGGCCGCTGACCTTTGCGAAAGCTATCGCCCCATCTCATTACTCAACACTGACATAAAATTATTGGCTAAGATTCTTGCTACCCGTTTGGGGCCCCTTGTCCCGTCGCTCATCCACCTGGACCAGGTTGGCTTTGTCCCGGGGCGGGAGGCAAGGGACAATACCACCAGAGTGCTTGACGTTCTTGACCGGGCTGGGCGCCTTAACATCCCGCTGGCTCTGGTTTCCACGGACGCTGAGAAGGCGTTCGATAGGGTCTCGTGGCCCTATCTATTCCAAGTGTTGCGCAGCTTGGGCCTGGGTGCAACTTTCTGTAACTGGGTCTCGGTGCTCTATTTTAATCCCTCGGCTAGAATCAAGATTAATGGCTTTCTCTCTGACCCGTTCCTCCTGGCCAATGGGACTCGTCAGGGGTGCCCGCTTTCCCCCCTTCTTTTCGCACTTAGTATGGAGCCTTTGGCCAATGCCATTAGAGCCAACCCTGGTATCTCCGGGATGTTGGTTTCGGGGGTGGAGCATAAACTCGCCTTGTTCGCAGACGACATGTTGGGGATCCTGTCGGCTCCCCTTACGTCTCTCCCCCATTTCCTCCAGGAACTGGAGACGTATCAAGCCTTTTCTAACTATAAGATTAATTTGGGTAAATCGGAGATATTGGGTGTTCACCTGGCGGACGCTACTAGGCGGGAGTTGGGCTCTAGGTTTCCCATTAAATGGTGCGACTCGTCCCTTCGATTTTTGGGCCTCCAACTACCTGCGGATCTCTCCCTTCTATTCTCCCTGAATTTTGTCCCTATCCTCCAGCGTGTCTCTCAGGACCTGTGTAAGTGGGCCTTCCCGCACGTATCGTGGTTTGGAAGGGTGGCCGTGGTTAAGATGAACATCTTGCCTCGGTTCCTGTACCTCTTTCACGCACTTCCGATTTTTATTCCCAGAGATTATTTTAAGCAATGCCACCGTGTTTTTTTGAAGTACATTTGGTCGTCCGGACACCATCGCCTCGCTTTTTCCCATCTGGTTCGTCCTAAGCTCATGGGAGGCCTGGGTGTCCCACATTTGGAGCTGTATTACCATGCAGCTCATCTGCGTCGCGTGGTTGAGTGGACTATTAGGGCTCCTAATAAGTGGGTGGCACTGGAGGAGGATGCGCTCCCGCATCCTATACACTCTTATCCGTGGTTGCCCGTCCCCGACCGGCCCTCCGCGCGCCTTAAACATTCCACCGTTTCCCCGACTTTGCGTGTTCTGCGGAAATACATGTCTAAGGGTCTTCTGACGTCCTCCCCTAGTCCTCTCTTCCCCATTTCTGACAACCCTGCTTTTGCCCCTGGCTACAGAACGGCCAGGACAAGGCCGTTTTCTCCCCTGCCCGCCGGTACCTTGCGCTTTTATCATGTTTCTGACCTGGACTCTGTTAAACCCTTACAGACTCTGCTGGGGGCGTCTAGGCCTCGCCCGCAGGACACCTTTTTTTGTGCCCAAATGTGCCACTTTATCGCTTCTCTACCACGCCTGACGGGTTACCGCAGACCTCTGACGGAATTTGAACGCCTGTGTACCTCTAAGTCTGAACCGCCCCGCCTGGTCTCCACGCTATACTCTATCCTCCTTTCTCTTGAGTGCTCCTCTAAGCCGTATTTCCTGGCCCTTTGGGAACGGGTTTTTCCGGCCCTTTCCGGGGATGAGGTATGGGGTAGGATTATTCAGTTGGTTCATAAGGGCGCTATCTCGAGTAGAATACAGGAAACCTCCTATAAATTGTTGATTCGGTGGTATCGCACCCCGCATGCTTTACATCAATTCCTTCCCGATGTCCCAGACCGTTGCTGGAGGTGTGAGGCTGGTCCTGGCACTATTCTACATATCTGGTGGACCTGTCCCTTGGTTGCCCCCTTTTGGAAGCTTGTGGAGGGAGTGATTCGGGAAGTTAATGAGGCGGCTCTCTTGCACTATACACCGCTACCGGTCGCTGTTTATAGGCACTCGGTGACGTACCATATATTGAGTGCGGCCAAAGATGTCATTCCCCGCTTCTGGAGAAGCCGTGACACTCCACCGATCAAGGCCTGGGTTAGTAGGATGAACTTTATTGTCCACATGGAGGAATTGGTGTGGGCTTCCAGGGGCAAGGAATATTTGTACAACAAGCGTTGGTTCTAGTGGAGGGAGCTTACTTCTTCCCCGCGTTTCCCTGCTCTTTTACAGTCCACCTGAGGTACCCTTGGGTCAGCACGGTCTCGCCTCCCTCGGATTCACTTATGCGGCTCCTCCTTCCTGTTCCTGGGTGTAATTCTCCTTCTGTGCCCTTTGATTGCATCTCCTGTACCCCCGTGTTATGGGGTTGTAGCGACGCGCGCCATCTGACTTTTATGTTGTGTTCATGATTTTGATGTTTTTTAGTTTCTGTTACTTCCCTCTCCGTGCACTGACATGCTTGTGTGCTTCCATGCGTACCTTCTTGTCACATGCATTGTGTATTGGAACCATGTTGAAGGGGGCTTTTTTGGTCACCGCTCTTCGCTTGTGTGCCCTGATTGTTGTGCACCTTTGGCACGCACTCTGTACTCACATGTACTTCTATCTGGTAGCATTGGTCATGATGCTCTCTGTTATGCATGGTTCTCGTCCTGTGCAATAATGTATCGTATGCCTTATGACCACTGTTTCATCGTGATTTATTATGCAGTACTTTGTGCCTTTGTATCCCTCGTGTGCTTTTTGGTATGTTCTCGGATGTAACACACTGTTGTATACCTGATTTTTTATTAAACGGAGACTTGACAAAAAAAAGAAATGAAGAAGAAAATCACAGCTAAACAGCAACATTAAAAAAATGTTAAAAGAGCCATTGTCCCACAATATAATACGAGTAAGAAACAGTATTGTCCTCAAGGGGTTAAACAGTGTTAGTGTATGGTGTTAAGAGTGAGTGTGTGTTAGAGTGAGTGTGTATGGGTTGTCAGTGTAAAATATTAGACTGTGTTGGGTGTCAGTGTGAATGTGCCTCTACTTCAGAAATGAATGAACCTTTCAAGCTGTTCTAACTGAAGGGTTAAGTAGCCTGTTCTAATTATCAAATTAACACATAATGCTAATTCCCTATTGTGAATTGACAAACTGTACTACAACAAATACACAACATCCACTTTCTTATAGCATCGGTAAGTGCTCTAACTTAAAGGCGGCAATAACTGATGTAATATGTTTTTGGCATCGTTGCAAACCATAACTCAGCTATAATGTTGTATGTCAGTGAAGGTTTTATGCCTGCAGGCTACTGAATAAAAATGACTATTTCTAATAAGAAGTAAAATACTCACAAAAATAGAACTAGCTGCTAACAGCGTGTGAACAGCGGCAAATTCCCCCAAGATACCCTTAACAAACTTCAATGGTGATGTTTTCCAGGTCGCAGCTAATAGGGTCACATTTCAAAATCTTATATTTTCTGTGCCGGATGTATCAACATTTGAGTACGGTTGGTAAAGCAAGATGGTTACAAAGTATTAAGCCAAGTCATCGACAGCATATACCTAATGCTCATGGCAAAAAGGCAACAGTAAAAAAACACAAAATAGGGGAAGCACACTCTAGCAAGCCTATACAGAGAGATTTTGGGGGTTTCTGAAATACCCAATATGTACATACAGCAAACCAAGGAATCGATGAAAACATGGCAAATATATACTGTCAGAAAAGTAAATATTGGGGTTCCCACTACCCTGTGTGGCCGTATATTGCTTAGCTGACCCCAGTACCCCAGACTTGACTAGTCGTATCTAATCGTAACATGGCTGTATTCAGAGATATTCTTTCGCCGATCGCTGTATTAGGCCTAACTGAGAGCAGTGGCCCCATCTGCCACCTACCACTTACCTCCACAGCTGCCAACTACCATGCTGAGCTCTGAGATATGACTTATAAAGTGTGGTACAGAGTACAGTGCTCCGGCCGTCCCAAGGAGCAGTGGCACACCAAGGAACTCTGGGCCAGGGCGGCAGGAACGGGTCTTGGATATTTGGAGGGTTTTATGCTATTGTCAGTAGAGAAAGAACCCATGATGGAACTAAACAACGGCAACATTAGTTACTTAAAACTACTATGTGGCAGTACACCAAAATACTGGCACATCCCAAAAACTATTACGTTGTTTGTTTATAAAGGATTCTTACATTGTGACAGGCCAAAGATATATTGCATATTTTGACCCATAACTGTTTTTGGACTGTTGCAATACAGTTTAGAAAAATATTTTGAACGTTAAAGGGTTATTAGGACTGTTATAGAATTCATTATTGTTTAACCAATGTTTTGCATATGTTTACCTTTAAAGAATAATTTGCACTGTTTTGCATATTTTTAGCACTTTTTCCTTAGGAGAGCTACAAGTTTATTTCTCTGTTCTGAAGACCACTGGCTTCAAACCAATTCTAAAACAATTCATAACAAAGACATTTTGGGGAAAAAACATTTGTGTTGATTAATAATAAAAAAAATAATTCATACTGTATGGTTTACCGATTAACTCATTTTTCTATTTTGAAATGTGTATTTTGCAGGCTTATAATGTTCAAATACTCACTTCACTTTTGGGGGGGGGGGGGGCACAGCCATTTTTAAAGCTATAACTGCAGTGCTTTTACCATCAGAACTGGGTGAATACTCTTAGTCCAAAAGGGTTACATTTTGATTATGATGTGGTACCTCTCATTTGAATAGTGATGAGTTTTATATTTTTAGTGATTTTTATTGATACTTTTGATAGTAATTAACTTAACCTTTTTATGTTTTTCACAGATTATTTGATGGAAATTGGTTCTGGTTCACTTTTAGAACTTTACACTCATCTCCGAGCAATAATATGCATGTGTTCAGCTTTTCCATTTAGTTTTAAGATTTCTTATACACTTTTATTGAAACAATTTTATAAGTCTTAGTTTTATACACTAGCCAAATTTGGTTCACTTTAATACACTGTAACATAGTACACATTATCACTTTATACGTATAATATAATATAGGGATATTAAGAGGTATAAGGGGACACATGTCTTGCTATTTATATTTGTCTATTTGACATGATTTTTACGCTTTAATTAATATATATGTGATTTAATATAATTATTTTCTAAAAAAAATGTAGAAAATATTATATTCCTTTATTAATTGTATTTTTTGATAAACTGCCCTTTTTTTCACTTTTTAAATTTATATGCTTAATATTTTAATACACTTAAATTTGCACTTTGTTCAGAATACGGGCTAACTTGGGTATGGGTCAGTATGGAATGTGCTTAATACTTTCATTGCATTTTTTGCTCGTAGTATTTCTTTTTCTTTGTTTTTCCCAATTTTACTTTATTGCTGTGGCTCTTTAATGTTATTCAATGATTGTTTCTACATTATATGTACTTGGTCGTCCTGATGGCCGTTCTGCCGATACACCTTCTCCCCTTTTTTGGGAGATTTGATAAAATACGTTTTTAGGCAATACCACCCCGAATGCGCCTGATCTCGGCTGACACAAGGTATTTACTTAGGATTTGATTATTATGTGCCATTAATATGTCTGATTATATACTGGATAATGTAGATGTAAACATTTTAATTATTTAATGTTTTTAAATCATTTGATGATTGTTTTTAAATAAGATATGTAATTATCACTAATTGTTTGCATTACTTGGTGTGATTTTTTACTGAACCTGATTGGTTTATATAGAATTATACTCACTACTTAAGGGTGTGATTTGGAGTGAAGCGTCAGCTTGACAAAGGCCCTGTTTGGCCGAAACCTTGCTTTTTTAAAGTAACCTAAAGATTGGAAGCTGTTTATAGTGCTGGAAGTTTTCTTTGTTTGTGTGCTTCAAGAGGGTTTATGCTGTCCCCTTTTTCCTGCTGGCACCCAGCTTCCTGGGAGTTGAGTGCAGAACCATTTTTTCTTCTTCCTTCATCCAGACAGAACTAAAGAGAAGAGTTTCTACACCTCTTTTTCTCTGTGAATCCATCTGAATTACTCTTGCCTTTCAGAGTATCTCCGCCACGGGGACAGCCTCTTCTCTAGTACCTCCAATTGGGGGAGACTGTGTAGCGGCAGGCAGAAGTTCTCTGAGATTCCTGGTTCAAGGTGAAGCAGGAGAAGAAAAAAGATGCTGAAGCTGTAGGGAAGGTGGACACGTAAGTGGTTGGTGGAGAACCTAGGAAGATATTGAGAGCGTAAAAGAGAGTGAATGATGAGAGTGTGACAGAGTGTGAGGATCTCACGATTCTTTCAGTTTAGGCCTGTTAGAATTAGATCCATGATCTCCCCAACTCGCCCTGCTCCCCCAGCAGTGGCCAGTACAGTCTGCCTCTAGAGAAAGCTGGCAGGGTGGTGAACATCCCTTTGCCTGCTAACTACCTACACTGCACGGAGCCTTTCTTCAAAACAGGTTGTATGAGCTGCTGCACTTCTACTACTGGGCTACGTTACATGAGATAAAAATAGAAAAAAGTGTTGCGCCTAAAATTAATAATTTGTTAAATCAATATAAGTGTAAAATAATAAAAAGAAAAATTAAAAGAAAAATATATACTTGTGTTGATGTTCAGTTTTCTTTCGTTGTATCGGTGTCACGTATCAATATATATAAAAAGAAAAAAACAAACAAAAAATCATAGTGCTTTCCGCAAAATATGTGAAAATCAAAATAAAATCTTGATATGGTGTTCCACTCACATGAAAATGAGCAATGAGTTTGCTCTGACTTATTGGAGTAAATAGCGAGAAAAAAGCCGGCTTCGTTCCCGCCAAACGAATTGCTTTGAAGATATCCTCCTCGAAGGTTTGCGTCGCCATGCAGCCGTAGTCCGCACACAGCCGTAGTCCGCACACAGCCGCAGTCCGGATTTGGTTGGTATATGAACAAGGAGGCAGGGAGATGAGTTGTAAATATATAATTTAATGTTTAAAAGAATATATAGCGTGCTTTTAAAAAAGCAGTCTATAGCGCGTCTAAGTCTCAGCGTTCCTTTTCAGGGTAAACGTTTTTCAGATTTAGCGCGATGACGGTAGTCCAACACGCAAACGCGTTTCACCCAATAGGGCTTCCTCAGTGACTATGAGATCCAACACGAGTAGTAGTTTGGATGCTTCAAGGGGTGCCTAAGTGCTGCGGCCTATGGTGCCTGTCTTGGCCATTTAGTAATATCTACACCGGCCCTACACTCACCCCCCCCCCCACACACACTTTTATATATATATATCAATATATATAAAAAACCCAATATATTTATATCTTTATTTATACAATAATATGTGATATAACATTTCTGCTAATGTACTTCTTCTAAATTAAGACCTAAGTAAGAAGCTAAAAGAAAACATATTTCAGAATGATACACACCCCTCTTCTTTTACTCTGCTGAAATATGAGTGCAGAAAACTGATTTGGAAAACATTCCCGCTCGGTTAGAACTGAGTGTTTAAGATTTAAACAAAATATGTAAAATGCTTCTCAGCGGTGGCCAACCGTAACGGGAGCGGGTAATCAGACCATGACCTACAGTTCATACCTTGGATAATATATTCGGCATTTATTGATTTGTTTTGCCGATAATTGCGCTCATAACAAACTGAACATCTGAAAAACAATATATCTGCGTCTGCTTTTTATGCAGTATTGCAATTGTCGAGCCAGAAGTCTGTGCATAGGCAGAATATGTTAGCTTAATAGCAATTTGTTATTAGAATGCTTCTATATTGGGCTGTTCGGGTGCGTGTTCACTCCCATCCATCACCTTGACGTTGTTTTATTATCCAAAGTTTATTTTTTTATTTCTCGCCGCCATGCTCAGCAAAGTGCTCCTTGTTTATGATATGTATTAGCAGAGCGCATTGGCTTCACTCTTTAAGTGTGATTTAACTTGACTCCTGAGCTTGCAGGCCTCCGTATTAATCCTATGTCAAGTCTTGTGGGTTCAATGCTAGGGGAGATGTTGTGCACATGCTTGTCGGATGAACCTGTTACGATTAATAGTCTTCTAAAAGCTCCCACCTGTATGTCATCAGTAGTGTATTTTTTGCTATTATCTTTATTGTATCTATATAACAGGAGTCAAACTGTGTTTCTGCAGGCCACACAACTGGTTATACTTTAGTACATGACATCCCGTATGTATGTACCAAATGATGGTGTCTTTCAGTTATATAGAAAGATTTCACAGCTGATACATACAAAATGTATTTTTTATACACTGGAACATACCAAGATTCATTATTTTTAATAACAGAACTACCAGTGTTTTATATATTTAAATATGTTCCTTTGAACCATTGTTCCGTTTAACCCCTTAAGGACAATGGGCGGTCCCTAAACCCATTGAAAACAATGCATTTTGAGCCCGTACATATACAGGCTTTGTCATTAAGGGGTTAATTTGTGCAATGAACTTGAGAGACATGACAATTAAAACACAGCCCTGTGTGGACTGGTCGGGGGGCATTTGCATCCTTGCCCCCTTGCCCACCAGGCCAGTCTGCCTCTGGTTAATTTTACACAGCTACATTGCTTACCAAGAACTAAATGAGTGGGGCTGCCCTCCATTTTAACCCCCTGAAACTCTAATGCAAATTAAAGCATTCTATGGACACCATTAATTAGGTACCTGTGTGGCAAGAGGAGTACACCCTCCTAAAAAAAAAGAACATCTACTTTTTATTATATTTTATTTAAAGTGTAGACTTTGTAGTGATATTACAACTGGTGAGGAGAATATCAAAAGGTTCATCACAACCAATATATAATTATATAAAATTCTCAGTGTCGTAATCGAAATACATAGATATGACTGCATTCACCAAAAAAACCATAATAAAGCAATAATCACGTTTACTTTTATTGCTATGAAATAAATATTTCGATTTTTATCATGTATATTAAAAGGCATCTCAAAGCTTGTAGAACCATATGAGATCAGTTAGGACCTATGATTTTAAATGTTCCAGCCCGGTGTTTCGATTTGATGTTTTGGATTCCTAGATAAGTTATTATTCTGTATTGGCTGACATAGCACCATATGACTGTATGATGGGTAAACAGGACAGAATAAGTAGCATCAAAATAGAAAAAGGCTCCAGGCACTCAAGGGTTCCAACTCAGGCAGATTTCTTGAAGGAGAAGGACAAACAATGTTTCGACCTCACAATGAGGTCTTTATCAAGAATAAGTAGCATATCACATAAAAATAACAAAAGATAAGGAGGGCCCTGTTCAAACAAGCTTACAACCTAGAAGGTGTAAAAGTGCCACTGTTTGCGATAGACCTGTGAGTGGATGTATTCTCGATATTCTGTTTTTAAGTCACCTGCTTTCCCCTTATTTCGTTGCATGGTCATGGAAGCCTGATTGCTCTACCATCCTGCACTGTGTTTATGAAGTATCTGGTGTTTCTTATTGGCTGTTGGTTTTCTTGTTCATGCAGGGAGTCGAGCGTTACCTAAATGAGAAACTTTCCGTTCTGACAAATCACATCAGAGAAGTGAATAAGTATACCTCATAGACACAGCTTGGAGACAATAAATGTTACAGCCGCACAATGAGAAGAAATGAGACATCTCGTTCCCACAGGACACAAAATACATCTCGGCTTATGACAAGTTGTTAGCATTATGGATAGCATCTGCCTCAGCCTTTATCATGTTTTAAATTTGTTTTCCCCCGATCATTGAGCTGCCCGATATTAACATTCTGAATAGCGAGTCAGAGCGTACTCTGGCATTATCGCCCCTGCTGAAGTTGAAGTGTATTAGACATTTTATTGCCTATTTTTAATATTGTTTAAAGAAGGGTGGAAAGGAATGGCCCACATGGAAATTAGATGAAAAAACATGAGAACAAATAAATGAATGTTCTGATTATGCTTAGCGCTGTATTAAATTTGCATAATACCACGGCTTAAAATGAGGTAAAAGTGACTTCGTTTTGCATGTATTGATAGTCATGAATGAAGTCATGTTCCTCCGGTAACACCAGAGATTAGAAGAGTAAAGAGTATGTGTATATTAAGGCAATGTTATGGCTGGTTTGACCATCTTCCAATGATGTAATCCTTCTGTGTCAGATGTCTGCTGAATGACTGGCTATACGTGGTGACCTATTCTAAGCATACCATGTCATAAGTATACATCAGTTGTTCTCAAATGTGCATTTATATATTTTAAGGTATATACTTCACAGAAAGTCAAGAAAACACCATTATCCAGATTCATAGTGTTCACAATTACTAACATGCACATGTCCATTTCTTCTTTCCAAAACCATGCCATAATTACTGAACAGGGCTGCAAAAATATTGGACAAGGTGGTCAACTAACTTGTTTTCCTGATAAAAAAATATGACAATGTTTCATGAGCTCATCTGGAGATAACTATCCCCTGCATGTAGGCAGCAGAAGAAAATCTATATTTGGACTGTGCCTGATTCTGAATCAGAAAAGCTACTTGTAACTTGTAAAAGCATTGTTTATTATATTCTGTATGGTATAGGGTGCCCCTGTTAATGGATTACAACACCATCCCAACAAGGTCCCAACCACCTCCAAAGCTGAGCAAGAGACTGAAAGCTCATGGCAGCAACTGTGAAAGTCTCCTAGGTGTGATTATATATATATATATATTAAAATATATATATAATATTTAGAAATGATATGCATGATAATGGCTGTAAGATTTAGCCAAGTCTACTTTCCAGTGCAGCTTGATCAGTTTCATACCCAGTGGAGTCTATTCACAAAATAGTTGTGGTTTTAACTCTCACTTTACCAACACAGAAGTTTCACCACCAGGAAGGCCTGAGCTGGTGCTATACAATGCATAATTCAATGGGTGAGGAGACATCTCATTCATTAATCTATGCATTTTACAGGGCCAGCCAAGCTCTTTCAGCAACAGAAGCTCAATGGAGTTGGCTGATTCTGCAAATGCTGCTGTCAACTCTCCCTTTAGTGAATAGACTCCAGTCTATGGGCTTTGTGTGCAGCATGTAATTGCTGTTCAGGACCGATTATTGTATACTGTTCTTGTTTTGAATTCTGTATGCTAATTTTGTAGAGGTGGGGTTTTTTTTATATAGCCCACAACAAGTTTTTTGACCGAATTTGCCCCAGCACACATCAAATATATTATTTATCTTGATAATAACAATCTCTATATTAAACTGCCAAATCAGATTATTTTTTTTGGCTCATGAAATTAATTTGGAGGAGAAACAATTATTAACAAAGACTTATTGTAAAAGCGTGGGCAGGAATAATTATGTACTGAAGAGTAGTGGACAATAAATTGTGCCTTGAAAACTTCCTCTCTATTTAAATTAGCCAAGTAAAAATAAATTGTGCTACTGAGACGGAGATTTGAAAAACACTAACAAATTATTAAAGCTAGATTAAGGAAAATATTTTCAATTAGGCCACCGGTGACATTATTGATCTCAATAGGTCTGTAATATTTGTAAATATAAACTTAAGTAAGATGAAAAAGTTGGTTATAATTATTCACACAAAATAAGTCATCAGATAATATTAAAACTGTCTTAAGGCGGCATATTTTAAATCAATTACTTTTGTATAACTTTTTGATGTTATTATTATTATTATTATCTTTTATTTATATAGCGCCAACAGTTTACGCAGCGCTTAATACAATACATATATTCAAGGGATATGACGAGACAAGAATTGACAGACTAAGACAAACTGATACATTAGGTGGAGAGAGCCCTGCTCGCAAGCTTACAATTTTTTATTTATATCAAGTACATAAAACAAAAAACATGGAAAAAGGAAATACAAAGAATATAGGAAATAGAAAAGTATACATAATTTACATCTGGAGATAGCAGTGATGGATTTATCGACCAAACTTAAAAGTTTTTAAAAACTTCCCTGCTTCTCATTTGCACAAAAAAAGGAAAGAAATGCGATGTCAGCCGACAATATCGCAAATCTGAACCACCAAGTTCCACAAAAGATCAGAGGCAGCTGCTTTAAACACACAGATGAGGTCCTTATTCAATGAAATGCCAAGAGAAGACAAATATCCACCACATCTCCATACCCATAAATGAATACCTGTGTAACAGAAATACCTTCCAGTTGTTTGTATGCACATGGGTAAAAGAATAAGAATAATATTATACCTTAGATAAAAGAAAGGAATAGAATGTATAAAATAATACAATAAATGGTATGAAATAGGAAATATAAATACAAATATTACTATTACTACTAAGTATCCATTTTTAGCTGTGGGGGCTTATATTGTGAGCTGGGTGGCAAGTTGACCGTCACCAGTCTATGGTGTCTGTCATCCTGCTGGTGCCCTCAATAGGCAGACCGAACGCTCTGCTGCTGGTAAAGCAGGGTTGAATTGGGGAGATTATTGATCTCTTTGCACCTGGCTCAAAATTAAGTGAGAACATGGTCTGTTCATACATGTTCATACAATGCACCCGTGTGGTGTTAAGATGGCTGTAAAGGTACCTTATTCTTTTGCCCCCTGTATGCTTTCTGCGAGCACCTTCAAATTCAGACTAGTTTTATAGAAATGTGAATTAAATAGTTCATGATGTATCAGAGATCCTACTATTGTCTGCAGGGGGACAGAAATTTAGGATGCCAGATTCTAAAAATAAATAACAGACCTGTCAGAAACTTGACATTTTTAGTCAAACTGCTTATATGTTGTGAGTTCTGTTTTTGTGTGTTTTTTAAAGGATCTTAAAAGAGCTTCTCATAACACATGCTCTCTCATGTTCTGTTGATAAATATCAAGTTTATCTTTGGTGACAGGTGTACAAGGACATAAATTGTAGAATATCCTTTTTTTTAAAAAAAGTTTTGGCACAAATGAAAAATAAATTCATCTTTTGGTCTTCTAACAAATGAAGACCTATGGAGTGTGAGTGTATGCTATGCTTTGAAGGTTGTATCATTTCACAGGCCACTAGTTGGACAACACTGTTGTAGACAATTCACTTGGAAGTGCTGAATTGTGAGCTATTTATTGTGGGGATAATTACATTTTATACATTTTGTTTTCAGAACCAAATCAAAAGTATATCTATCCAAAAAACAAACAAAATGCAACTTTAATTATAATTGTAAAAAATAAATCACCTAACAACGCATAATAAATTTGTTAGTATAAATTGTTGTAGGAGGAGTTTTCCCCTTAAAATAGACTTACGTTATCTGAGTCAGCATTTAAGCCTCTGACAAAGCCAATTGCTACACCAATGAAATGGGCGCGCGTGTTTGACCTTTACATTTCACCACAATAACATTATTAAAGTTTTTCTTTACTATTGGTCAAAGAGAGGAATTCGGTATTCAGATTCCTAGAGGTGCCAATGCCTTGTGGTGAACCGTGACTCACAGTGGAGATTCTGCATCCAGCACCACTATTGGATTTAATTTAATAGGGTCATTCAGGGATAGAAACATAGAATGTAATGGCAGATAAGAACCATTCGGCTATCTAATCTGCCCTTTTTTCCCAAATGTAAATCTCAATCAGTTCTTGGTCTTGTCTTAGATTCAGAATAGCCACATGCCTATCCCAAGCTTCTTTAAATTCCCTCACTCAATTCGCCTCTACAACTCCTGATGAGGGTCTGTTCTATTAATCTACCACCCTCTCAATTACATCATTCTAGAGATCTGCACTACACCATCCATATAGGCATACCAATAGGCGTTTTTAATAAATATAAATATTTAATAAATATTTTTGGAGAGATACTTTTTCTGATACCCTCAACTGAGGGTTAACCCCTTGTGCCACTCTTCTAATAAGGACCCAGAGGTAATAAAAAAAAAAAATGAAACGTCTCGGCACACTACAAATATCGGCTCAAATCAAGCTAACTTACAGTTGTCCACCTTTTAACTGTAGCTGTTTTGAATACAACCACAATAATTTCATGCTCATATCCATAAAGGATTATGTCTCATAATGACAGAAAGTGGACTCCGGCAATTCATAGACGTCAAACATAATTAAAACACAACATTTATGACTAGAGAGGTCTTCTGAGAACGAACTGTAAAAACACTTAAAAAATGCATGGCTGCATAGTAACACTCCTGCAAAGAGCATATCCAGCCGTATTAAAAATTATTTCCTAAGGAATCAGTACAACACCAATTACCATTAACGCCAGTGATTACAGAGTGTTGTATGGAAGGAATAATCATAAAAGTAATCACGGAAGTGGTTTTTATGAAGTGAAAAGTATAGGATGCAATTACAATATTTCACACCCTGCTCCCATCAGTTGCTCATTATGGAGAGTAATATCGTAAGTGTATAATGAAGCAAAGAATAGTGAGTCTATACTCTTCATCCACATTGCCAAATTGCAACAGAGTAAGTATGTGGCCTGATTAAGGGTGAACAAAAAAAAAAGAACCTCATCAAGCTGTATAAATAATCTCTTTCAGCATATATTATGGAGAATTAAAAGAAGAGGAGCATTCTAAGGGGAAGTATTTTCTTTTGTCCCTTTTATTTCACATAGAAAGCAGTCTATTACTTGGTTGTGTAGCTTCAAGGAGATCTGGTGCTGCTGTTGTGCATGAGAGACAGGCACTTTCTCTGAGACCTCTTATCTCAGACAGTGTTATAACAAGTCAGGGCCACCATCAGGGGGCTGGTATATTGGCCCCGGCCACTTATGTAGGGTAAATATACATTCTTCAAGTGCAGTAGTTGCAAGTAAGACAGAAAGAGTACATATTAACATTATATTAAACAAAAACAGCCAAAAAATAGCTCTACCAACAAGGCCTGGACTGGCCATCAGACATAATGCCTGGTGGACCACTGGACTACAGCACCGTACAATCACCCATTCTGGAATTGTAGCAGCAGATAGGGTACTGTAATGTGCGGTCGGTGGCTGGATACGCCCGGCTGCATGCTATGTGAGCAAAAAACCCATAGGGTTTGGCAACGCATATCCAGGCATTGGCCGCACTTATGTCATCAGATGGCCACTGGTCTTAAAGTACCAGGGCCACCTCGTCATTGCCAGTCTGGGCCTATTCTCATGTATGCCTTTGTGTAAACATGACTGACAGATGAAGAAACTTCTTTTTTTAAATTCTTGTAACAGTAAATATGATTCTAGATAATGATTAAAGGCAAATGTATATTAAAGGTTGAAATGTGTTACTTAAGGGTATGTAAGCTGGACATTTCATTTCCAGCTATTCCTCTACTTAAATTAGTTTCTGTAGAATGCGAGGGTACTGTACAATCGTCTTTTTTTCCTTTTATCTCCTAATTAGCATTCTTCTCTGGAGCCTTAGATAATCTACCTTCACAGTAATATTAAGCCAGATTTTCCATTAGAGACAAGACCTCAGCTAATGCAAGGTGTATTATTGCCTGTGAATATATAGTAGAAAGAAGTATTTTCAAAGCGACAATTTACCTAGGTTTATTAGGAAAATTTGACTTTGCAATGAACTACTTGTCAGTAATATCCACCATGAAAGCAATGTTAATGGGGAAACCAGAAGGCAAAAGTCACCGTTCACTGCAGCTTTGCCATTCTATAATTCCACCCGAGTAGCAAAGTATTTACCCTGTTCAAAAATATGCAATCTAACACTAAAGCAGATCAGCCTACGTATCAGGTGCACCCTGAAGAAGGGGGTCATGAGCAATGTTTACATTTCTAATCTAAAGCGTATACTTTGGGGCTAACTGAAGAAGCCCCCACTAAATGTGAGTAGCCCTTTGTGGCCTTCATTTCAAACAAAAACAAGCCTTGAGACATATTGCACTATTGTGTTTTTCTTTCTTTTATATATTTCATATACATCCGTGAGAGCGCAGCCACTAACCCCCTTGTGAACTACTTTACATTTCTAATCTATACCTGCAAATCCAGTGGGCACATACTTTTGTAACAGGAACAACATTTGCTCAACATATGATTCCTGCACACACACCAACTGCAAAAACAGCACTACGGAATTTGATGGCGCTATATAAAACAATAAATAATAATAATAATAATGTGGGTATTGCTTTAGATACATTGCCAAAAACGTAAACATACAGAGAGCGCTTGCCGAATTTACCAGTCAGATATGGCTTTTTCGATGGCTAGTCCACTGAGTATATCATGAGTTTCCGAACCATAATGGAGCATGCTGGACCTCCAATGTCCATATAGCGAATATCCAGAGACTGACATAGTCACAGTGAAGCGAATGAACAAATTCTAAAGTATATTTTACTTTGCATTACCTTTAAACAGCCTTTAAAGTACATTCTCAACCTCTACAAATTTTAAGTTTGACCTTTCCTCGATGCCATTCTTCCACGAGTCAGTCCCTTAATTACAACGTGCTAAGGTTTTCTTTTTTCCTTGAATTGTCAGGAAGCCATACACGGGGCTATGTTATTACCGGTACTAATTGGGCCACTCTTCACACTATCGTTAGTGTGAGTCCCTGCATTCTGATCACTTTCATTTGTTAGGCTTTAACTCCCTAGCATTGAAAGGTGCGTATACTTCTTTCACTTGGGTTCCCTCCGAATCCAGGGTGACACTTTTATGCAAGATGAGAGAAATGTGGTTTCCTTTCCCAGCCCAAGCACACAATTTCTCCTCCCCAAAGGTCTCATCTTAGCTGTCTGCTTAGTAATACTAATTACATGCTGGAGCTGTCCTTTCCTCTCAGGAATCGTCTCTCCTATTAGACGCACATTTTTTTCTCCTCCTATTACTTGTTAGGCTTAAGAGTTTGCTATCAGATAAAACATGATTTCAGAATCAAGACTGTTAGACAATCAAGACAGTTACATAACGCAGCTCAAAGCGTTCATTAGTGTCAAGTGTCTCCGTCTCTGCTTTGCTATAATGAAGCTTCAGGCTAAAGCTTGTAAGGAAAATGCAACATAACCTGAACACGGCCCTTAAAAAGACAGTGCATGAGGTTAGGGAGATTTGTATTTTTGTGGGCACATAGTTACATCATGGATGAAGATCATTTAAAAAGTCAAATTCAAACTATTCCTAGCTTTTTCACAATTCAAAGCAGATAACACATTTTTATCATGCTGAGTCTTCAAAATGTGTGTTCTATGTGACAGCTCTCCTGCCCGTCGGCCCTCATCGTGTTTTTAAGGGGGTACGTGGGCGTGAACGAGTTAATGGAAAAACCAGGCTCACTCCATGCTTTCCCCCGCAGGGCCCAGATGAACTACACCTTAACTCAAAAAGCTGTTTACCCCATGACCCCAAAGGTTTATTGATTTTATTGGTCTTAAAAAATATGGCTTTAGTATCCCCATAAGCTACCTAAACTATAGAAAAACCCAATGTGGTAAAAAAAGATGAGGTAACGTAATAAAACCGCCAATCACCAACAGCTATGGGTTCAAAGATAGAGGAGAAAGACAGAAGCGATTAATATCTAATCCAAGCAACAATGGTCACAAAAAATGGATACAAAATAATGGTAAAAAGACATCCAAAGATCACAATAACAAAACAGTATAAAAATTAACAAGACTAAAACACACACACAGACATTCATGCTCACACATACTCATACATAGACATTCATGCTCACACATACTTTTGCATGCACATTCATGCTCACATACTGTACGGCCACAGTACAACCCATTCTGTTGCTAATGTTTGTCTATGGCGATGGCTGTCTATGTGCTTGTTTTTATACATATGTGTGCAATGGATATGACTAAAACAGCTAAACTCTATAATTAAGGGTGTCCATGTACCTGTGGTCATATAGTATATATTAACATCAGGAATATGAAGCTGCAGGAGGTGTAGCCCTGCAGGTGTATAGTAAAGTAAGGAAGAGACCTCTGAGGTCCTGAACACGTATGTAACTTTCTACATATTTCTACATCAACTAAACTTTGTCTTCAACTTTAGTAAAGATATCCCAATTGTGATGATATATCTTAGGATCAATGTTCACTATAGGATGTGATGATTTTTGGTGGACCAGATGCCACCAATGTCCTGGACCAAATCTTTCTGTGATTCCTTTCATGCACACCAACTTTGTTCTTCATTTTATGGTTTATAACAAATTTAAAATCATGGGCTTGATTCAAAGACCCCTCTAAAACATAATTGGTGCTAACAGTGGTAGAAATAGCAGAGTTTGACATTCAACTGCCAGACTAAACGTATATATATATATACTGATGCAGATTCTAGACTGTGACAAAAAGCTGCCTTAAGAACAATATAAAACAACTTCTACTAAGAGAGAATGAGCCAGGCAGAGTATTAGCAAGTTTATAATCACTACATTTTTGCAGACCATAAAAAAACTTCCCAGCAGACAGCAAGCAATACCCACCCATACGGAGCTGGTTTTTACTCTATATTTGTTAAATAATATTTGGATTGTCTTGATTGATGTTTTCAGGATCCAATCACAAGTACCATCTCCTTTACCCAATCATAGGTTAGCCTGAAAAAACCTTAGGAACTAATCACAAGTGCAATTTTTAAAACACAGCCTTAGTAAATTGAAACATGACAACCAGTGGTTCTGGTTCTATTGATGTGAAATTGATTCTATTAAATGTAATATGTGTTTTGGGACTCTCGTTGTGGCTGTTTTGATGCCCCTTCCACTGCCTAGCACCTTGCTGAATGACCTTTTTTCACAAAGGCTATGAAGGAATAAATGTTCTTTTCTTTAATTCTCCTTATCCACAGGGCCTTTTTCTCCACTTTTCAAAATAGGTTTAATTCTGTTATGCCAAACTATTTCTATGTTAAGGACTACTATTCAAAAAAAATCTTGTATGTTTATTAGGGAAATCGTCGTCAATACTTTGGGTTTTTTTCACTAAAGGGGGAGTTGGCAAGACAGCTAACTTTCACCTCTTTGACTTTACTATGCACTATAAAGAGTTTTTTAATGGAAAGGTTTTATAATGAAAGTTTTTTCAGGCTCCCCAACCGTTGAATTATGTATAATGTAGGGCCAGCTCAGTCCTTTACACTGTAGAAATTTACTACCATTGGTCTATCATAATGAAGTTAAGTGAGAGTCTTAAAACCAAAACTCTCCTGTTAACTTTCCCTTTAGTGAATAGAGCTAAGCGTGAATGCCGCCTCCCCTGCGGATTGCTGGAATATGATGTCACATACCCATGCTCCAGTTAAGGTGAAGCTAAAAATCATTCACCAGTCTTAAATACGCTTTAAAGCAATACCGATGTTCACTGAATAATATCTTCTGATAGAACGCAAAGCCAGGAACACTCAACTATTTGTACAAAACGAGAATGGCTTTGATTACAGATTTCAAGTTTTAAAATAAAACAAATAGGGGCTACTCTTACATACATTTGAATAAAGACAAAAACAAAAGTCCATATGACATACTTTTTTCCCATGGTTAAACTAAAAAAACAAATGTACACATATCTTATGAATCTAAAATGTTCTTCCATGTACATTGCCTTTATGTTCCTAAGCTAGGAAGATGCCTAATATTTCCCAAATATATCCCTAATTTCCCCTTAATGAATCTAAAAATATAAAGCTAAAATAAGATAATCTAATCATAAGTTAAGACACATGTCATATATTTTTATCACTCCGTATCTTGAATGTGTGCAGAACCTTATACCGCATTTTATGGAAGTTGTGCTGATTTGGCCCAGCTCTCTATTGTATAAAAAGGCCAGTTGGGGAGCTGAGAGAGATCCCTGGTAATTGGCCCATTGAGCAGTGGCACATCCCAGTGGAAGATCACCCTAAACAAGGCTTTGCCCTGTCCCCCGGGTTTGTGGCATGGTGACGTCCACTCCACCGTACCTGCCACCCTAGGTCTAAGCTATACTAAGTCGCCGCTGTCAAATTTAATCTAGCAATTGTCATAAATAATTCACAGAGTAATGTAAAAATAACAAAATACCAATAGTACTTAATACAAACTTTCAAGTTGCTGAGTTCCCTTCTTCAGGCATAGTTCTAAGTCTTACTGGAGTCTTTAGTTTAAGATAAGAAAACCTCCTTCCATCAAAGGAAGTCCATTTTTTGTTCTATGATAGCTCAATATAACATAAACTAAACACTCTTATTAAGTCTAGCTTAAATAATAATTCTTTTACTTGATCCATCTTAGTTTCAGTACTTAGTGGCTCTTTGGAAATATTTTCCAATAAATGTTGCAATAACACACCCACCTGCTCTTCAACACTGATATCTCTTTAAAGTTGAGCTCCGGAACATAGGATCGGATTTGCAAATAAACTTTCTCCCAGTTCTCCAGAGTTATTTGTCTGTTGCTTTTTTAAAACACATTACCATTTTGATGAAATCAAAGACTCAACACAGCCCTTCCCAGGCATGATTGCTGTGGAGAGTTATTGCTTGATTCATCTAAATAAATCTAATTCCCAGCCCTGGTTCTGAGTTTCATGGATATTAAAAAACAAAAAAAACAGCCTCAGACTAAAGCTAGTTTTTTTTGGGGGGGTTGAGATGTGGTGAAAACGGAGACCCTTTAAAAAAAGGAATACTTTAGGGTGTTTATATGCTTTGTGAAAACTTCACACAATTGTAACCCATGTTAAATGTCATCAATCCATAAAGTAGCTCATGGATGGTTGCCACTGAGTTTAAAGGCTGACATGTTTGATATGTTTTTGTGTCCACTAAGCCACAGAAACAAAGGATACATATCAGGGCCGACCCAAGACATTGTTCTGCCTGGGTCCAAGGATGAAATGCTGCCCCCCCAAAAGCACACACTCTAAAGGAATTCAGTTAGACAATAAAGCTTGCACTCTAATGTAATTCAATTAGGTAATGCAGTGTTTAGTCTAATGTAATTTATAAAGCTTGCAGTCTAATTCAGTCTCTAATGACAGACAGCACACTAGACGGGTGCACATGGACTTAAAATAATTTGGACAAATGTTTCATTTATTTTTATGTCCGTTCATTTTAGGACAATGAATTTCATTTCTTGCCCTTTCTTTTTTGGACAAACTTGTGACACAACATTCATTGTCATTCATCCTCTCCCGTGCCCTCTTCTGCCTTCTTTCGCCATCCACTTCTACCCGACTCTGCACTTTTTAACAAAGTTAATCGCGGGGGAGAAGCAGATGATGAAAAGGGACCGAAGAACAAGAAGAGGCAAGAGAAGAAGCAGAGCTGCAGAAAAGGAGACAAGGACATGGAAGTGGTTGGCAGAAAAGGCGGGAGACATTGGGAGAGAGCATGAGAGAGAATGAGTAAGAGTGGGAGAAAGAGGATGTGAGTGAGAGTATGAAAGCATGGAATCCCAACACAAATTCAGAGCTTTGTTTTCATTTGTTTTGTTGAGGTCCTCCTCGTTTTCAGACATTCATGCGAATTAACAGAATTGGAATACATTTGTTAACATTAAAATTTGTCCAAATCAGAATGCACAAGTCCACAGCACACTAAACGCATACTGGCACCCGAAAGAACGGGTAAGTTGCCCCCTCTGTGCTGCCTGGGACCCACCATGACCCATGTAATCTACTTTGTAAGTACTTTAATATGCATTTATATGCATTTATTCAATCAGTGGTAGGAAAGCCCTCCCATTAAAATAACATTCTTCGCATGTGCACAAGAGATGTCATTAGACCTCCCTCCACCAAAGAACACTTGTTGAGTTTATGCTGGAGCTGACTGGGGGTGTGTATCACGTGGGCAGCAGGAACGCCTACAACCCAGGGAGCTGGGGGCTGGGTAAAGAAACTTGCATATGATGGTTGGAGTGTTCTTTAAGATATTAAGAGTAAACCCCTTATACATAAATTCCTTTTCTTTTGGGAAGATGATTAATCCCAGCATACAGTTTATTCCCTTTTCGATGATACGGTCACATGAATGACTATCATTTGCTTGCATGTCAATTAAAGAGTCTGGATGAATAATAGGTGTTTCATAGACCATCATGTCCTTATTCAGACTAGTTTTTGTAAGAAACATTTGCACAAATATATTGTCCTGAAAACCCCTTATCATTCAATGAAAACAAGCTTTCACATTTCATTCCAATCCTTTGCCTGCTGCCAAGGAATACAAGGAAAAGCTAATCTGATTACAGTGTTAAGTGGTTAGACAGTGGGGAGCAGTGAAATAGTGGGGATTTTTGGATACACCATGTGGTGAGAAATCCTTACATAAAGGACAACACAAAAAAATACAAACAGGTAATAAACTGTTCTGAAAAAAAAAATGAAATCAGAAATCTATACATTTTTTTCATGGCATCAAACTGCGGTTGCACCAGGGGTAGAATGATAAAAATCGATAACAATGTATAATATCCCTGTGTTTATAATCCAACCTCAAATAGAGGTCAGATTATAACACTAAAATCCAGATCTTCTGCAGCACTGCAGGGGACCTGCTCTCTGGCAGCCGCTTCTGCCCTCCACTGCGATGCGCGCAGACAACCTCCGCTACTTCCCTTCATGATGGAGCACCGGCGTCACATGACATTCCGGTGCTCAGTCATAGAAGCTATAGCGAAAGTGCCGGCCAGCAGCGGAGGTTCACCGGCTGCCCCCACTAGACACCAGGGAGCATGAGGGGCCCTGGTGGCATATCGGGGGGAATAAGGAATATCAGGGAGGCAAAGTGACGTATAAGGGGGTTGTAAGGCATACCAGGGTGCGGAGTGGCATATAGGGAGGTATTAGGCATATCTGGGGGGGCAGAGTGGCAAATATAGGGAGTCTTTAGGCAATATCTGGGGGGCAGAGTGGCATATAAGAAGGCATAATGCATATTTAGGGGTGGAGTGGCATATAGGGGGCACGGTGGCAAATAGGGGGATATATGCCATATCGGGGGCACAGTGGCATATAGGAGGTATAAGGCATATCTGGGGCATAACACATATCTGGGGGTATAAGGCATATCTGGGGTGGAGTGCATATAGGGGGGTATAAGGCATATCAGGGGGGCACAGTGGCAGATAGGGGGGTATAAGGCATATCTGAGGGGTTGCATCCCTGGGGTCAGATGTGCATAACTGGGGCAGGTTGGCAAATTAAATGAAATAAAAACAAGAAATGCATTTTCTCAATCATAGTTTTTTATTAAATATGAAAAAAATAGTTTGCATGTGAATTAATATTTACTACTAAAACTTTTTTAGGTATTAATAATTAGTTTGAGAAATATTGTGTTTGGGTTCTTGTACCTTTAAAATATAGCTTTTACTATTATGTCAGTAAAATTAAAAAGGCAATTAGAGAAATCGCTTTGTGAAAGAGATAGAAGGGTTAATGACACGTTAAGGTAAATGTTAAGCTTTTTATTATGATGTTTGTTTTTAACACCCAGTTTGTTCATTAGATTATTTTAAATAAACGAAAATTGCGCGTATTGTTTTTTTTTTTTATCCGATGAATCGAAAAAATAATCGGGCAACTAATTGATTATGAAAATAATCGTTAGTTGCAGCCCAAACTGAGATACTCGTACTGATAACAGAACAATGAAGATAAGTAAAACATGGATATAAGGAATGGTCCCTAATGGCTATTAAGTAAAAGAGGGATTAGAATAATCACATTACACTTTATCAGAAATAGCACAAAATCCATGTTGCTTTAGTGGTTACGACCAAAGCTTACAAACAGAACATACCATTTGAGGCGCGTTAAATATTAGCCAACACAAGAGGAAAACGCATTACCATCAATGTTATTGTATAATGACATATAATCAGGAAAAGGGGACTGATGGGTCCTTTAACCAACAACACTTTCAAAAACATACTTTAAGGCATAGAAGGTTTAACCATTTTAGTGCCAACTACATATGTAATACCTGGTTACCAAAGTAGGCATAAGCCAATCGACAGCACCTCCAACAATGCACCTCCATGAATCAGGCAGGCAGATATGGCAGGGAAATGAAGGCTGATCTACCGTGAGAAGCAAAGTGTGAATTGTATTCATGTCCTGGAAATAAAAAGACCATCCTAACATGGCCGTTAAAAGTCTGTGAAGTTTAATGTATGAACTGGCCTTATTAATTCTTCATTAGTGACAAAAGCAAGGCTGCATGGTAGGCTGTCCAAGAAGTCTGAGAGTTGTAGTAAGCCTTACTATGTATATTGTTTCGTCCGTGTGTAATAAACATTGCAAGATATCATTAAAAGCAAGGGCGCATGCAATGCTTTCCATTCTACTGTGGTATTGATACATCTAAGCTTACATTATTTAACGTAGCGTTGAAAACACTAAAACAGTGACATGTTATCGATTTCCTTAAGGCTTTCTGCAGATCTTTACATTTTCTCAGCCTTCCAGTGTTTTATGGAAATGAAGCTGTTAAAATGTGTTTGTTAATATCCCTCTTTAATAGCCAATCAAGAACAGATTGGTGCCCTGTGGAGTATGCAGCTAACAGAGGAGCAGCATACAGTATAATCTGTCTCATGTCTAGATTGTGTAGCACACCCAGCACTGATTAACCCTTGGATTTTAAAACAGTGCCTAAAAAAGGCCCAAAGCAGCTTTGACTCTGTTTGTACCGACAAGGTGGTCAACAATTCTTATTGATTTTGGATTAAGAATAAACCACGCATATGAACAATTAAGGATATCTTTGTCTTGCGTATATTTACAAGAAAATAATGGACTGTATATGCGGCAGCAGTAGTATATTTAACGCCAGTACAGTATCCTCTCTTTTGAATGCATTTAACTGAGCTGCAACTTGACCAGTTTACATTATTTGTTTACACTTTATTTCCATGAGAAAAATATAAACTATATATAACGTTAACATTAAAGCTGGATGTTTTTGTAACTCTTGACACTCAAACGTACTGGGGCACCATAGCTCTTTTAACGATAACATTTCTTAAACCCCACAAACCATTTTTTGTTCCTTAGTCCTAGAGAACCTTCGTAATGCCTTAACTTTGGGGACCTCTGCTCCTTATATTGCGTGTGGTGTTCCGGAAAATAAACATGTTTTGGATGGACAATGTAATTAATGGTCGCTTCCTATTTTTTTTTCTTTCTAAACCTTTCTCTGTGACCTTCTTCTGTCAAACAGTAAGGTGCTTCAGCCAAAATCACAATGGATGAATACATGTATAATTGTAATACAATGTGGCCCTCTGGTGGTTAAAGCTTGCTGTTGCAACCAACTGGGAGCATACCATTAAGCAGTATTTATTCACTAACCTACAGATGAAATAAAGTGAGCTTAGGGTGACACAGGTCAGCCTACCTATACATTATGTGTAGCCAATGCCAAGAGAGTTCCTCCTTCTAGAACAGTTGAGTAAATTCTATATAATAAATGGTACAACCAGTGAAATTATCTCACTCATTTAAGTGTGTTATTTATAGCCAGCTCAGTCCTTTTGAATCGGAGATCCCACGGAACACAATATACATTATATCATAATATCCTGGTGCAGACATTGACGGTGGTACAGCATAACTGTTATCATTATATACTGAGGTACACATTGACGGTGGTACAGCGTAATCCCTATCACTATACATTGAGCCTACCACTGTGTAGACCTACCACTTCAGTGTCTGGCTTAGTATATAGCAGGGATGCACTGAAATGAAAATTCTCGACCGAAACTGAAAATTCAGCATTCACTTGGCCAAAACCAAAAAATGACCCCCCCCCCACCAAAAACTCCGGGATATGACAGCAAATCCCGACGCACAGCATCAGTTGCCGTGGGGTCTGCATTAACAGACCTCCTGCTCCCTTGATTGTCTTTAAGCCGATTAGAGACCGAGATTTTTATTCCCACAAACACGCATACTCATTCATACACCATCCCCCACTCCCTGAACTGCAAATCTCGGTGCCGCTATATTCTTCCACAGGGGCCGCTGCTTCCCTCTGCGTAGCTGGCACTCTGTACAACAACTTATCTTGTACTGCCTGGCAAAGCAAGAATGGAGCGGAGTCATGTGACTTGACGTAAAGTCAGGTGACTATGCTGGGTTCCTGCTTGTCCTGGGCGGAGTAAAAGACGTTGCTCGCACAGCCTGTACAAACAAGGCAAAGGTAATCAGCGGGGCCCCTGCGGAAGTGATTGCTGGGGTTGTGACCCATGCGATCACGGTTAAAAGACATTAAAGATGGCCCTGGCAGTCGTTTTACTTAGATTTAAGGCAGTCTGGGGGGCAATTGCCCCCCAGCCCGCCCCTGCCTGTATCTCACATTTAAATTAATATATCTGTGTGTATATCCCGGAATGTTCTTTTTCAATGTCAGTTGCTATTATATATATATCTTTAAAGGAATCCAGTTAGCAGCAGTGGCAGTTGTGGTGTCGCTTGAAATGAAATGCCGTTAGCCAGTAACTCCTGGAGGAGCAAGGCCAGTTAGGGAGATCATCTCTTTCTAACTGGCCCAAAATGATGTCATATCCCGGCGCTCAGCACTGAAGCCAGACGCATCTGGATGCTGGGATCTGTGTGTGCAATGTGGGTGCTGGGGCAAGTCCATATGTACACATACAGAAAGACTTGGTTGCATATTTCACAGTGGTGGTTGTTAACTTATAAATGTTTTCCAAATATTTGTGTGTGTGTGTGTATGTCTACATTTGCCCCTATCCCCCCATGTGCCCCCCCTAAATATGATTGTAGATGCCACTGATCAGCAGTGAAACATAAAGGAATTGTACATATTAAGAAGGATTTGTCCTACTACATAAGCTTGTGTTGCCCTTTCTCTCCAATGTCTGCAATGAAATGCATGTAGGAGAGGGGGCTGGTGGTGCTAGAAACCACAGGGCCACAGCAGGGCCTTAAATAGACAACAGCACAAGGGAATTGTGTTTCCTTACTTTGTGACAGGTGGAAGGGACATTTGCTGAGCAAGAGATGGAGGTTATGGTTATTTTAGATAGATGTGTGGCAGCTCAGTAGTAAACTGTTGAGAAACACTGACCTATTTTATATTGTTTAGGATATAATATTTTCCCCTTAAAAATAAGTTTATTACTATTAAATTGCATACAGCAAAATAGTTTGGGTTTTACATTACACAGCAATCTCCGGGTTATCATTCTGTGTTTTAACATGAAATCAGCATGGAAGTGAATCATATAGTTTAACCAGCTTGCCTGTTGCTGAATATGGGTAGTTGAGTGTACCATGCGCAAGTTAAACCGACATATTTTCAAAGACCACTTGTTTATCATACACAACAATATCAGTCAATTTTAATTTTTGTTTCATCAAGAAACTTTCTTACGCTCCCGTGTGTTTTAATTCTTGTTCTTCAGAAAGAAAGTTCCAGTGGCAACTCCAGCAACAGAAGTAGAAGGATATTTTAAGGCCCGTTAATATAATAGGGAAGCAAAATGATATCTTCACATTGTTCCACAGAAAAGAATGCTTCTCTGATATCATCAGCATCTGTGTTTCTAGGCGGTCTGGTCATCATATTGTTGTTGAGAGCCATACGTTCATGCTTTAAGAGATGTTCCAAAACACCACATGAGGTGAACACTGCACAATGTTAATTTTTATATAAAGATGCCTTTTCGATTCTTCTATTTTACGATGGCTCCTAATGGAAATGTTGATCTCAATACAGGATATATAGAAGTATATTCTAGTGAGTGCATCATGGCAGACACCATAGGATAACAATGGCTTTCTTTTAGATGAGGCAGAAAAAAAAGAACTCAAATAGTATTCAAGTCCGGGTGATACACTTTGTGGAAATGACGTTGTCAGCTCAGACCTTTATAGGAAAGATTTTGGTGAGTAATATGGTATATTGTCAACTTATACTGTTCTACAGACCAAGTATAGATGCCATTAATTATTCAGCAATGTCTTTTCTTCCTATTATTTTAGTTTGTATGAGCCTTTAAAGTGCCACTTAAAAGAGTCCCGAAAATCCAGAAACTAACCCTAGTCTTGGATCATTGAACCAACTCTGCAACAAGCAGGTTCAACCTGCTGCATAAAGAAAGACCTAACGTGTTCATAAGGACCAAACCACTTACGTAGAGGAGGGATGAGGTCCGCCACAGCTCTGGCTTACACTCACTGCTCAACCTTTGACAAGACAGACGTTGTCAGATGTTAGACTCGAAAAACCTAAACAAATGGTATTGCTTTACTTGTTTAAATGTTGCATTAAGTTAATTGAAGGATAGAATTTTGCTGGCGTTGCGCAAAATGATGTTTCTTCTTAACTTTGCAACATTATAATAAGTTAAGTAATAAAAAAAATTATGTGCTTTTCACCAATAAAGATTGACAGAAATCTGATGCACCCTTGCAATACAACTAACCGTTCCAATGCAAACAAAATGTGTTGAATATCATCATTTTGATACTGGTACCTGTTTCATCTACCAGTATGTTAACATATTTTCATATTATTGTTCATTTTGTTTAGTGCCGGTTATGCTCCCCTATTTAAATAATGATACAGGCTCTGCTAGCACAACAGAAGAAACAAATTAATTTAAAAACCTTTAATGTTAACAAATCATTGGACTTCCTCTTAACTTCATATAATAGAGAGCTCTGGTCTATCCCATCCCCCACTCCACACAAAAAATAATGATTTTATGTGCATTCACAAACCAATGTCAGTTCAATTTCAGCACTTGTGCAAATGTTTTGACAAATAAATTTCCCTTTAGTCATATGTATCAGAAACTCAATTCCATTGAATTAGTGATATATATATATATATATATATATATATATATCTCAATTTAGAGTATTTGTTTTGTTAGTCATAACATTTTTATTTTTAAGAATACATTTAATATAAATATCTAAGAATATCTTGCTTTCTCCTCTAGGTCATTGGCGTGTTTGTGCTCACCATTATCACAGTGATTATTTACTTTATTTTGTCTACGTTGTAAGTACTACAGCCTTTTCTGCTTCTTTCTTATACCAAGCCACCATTTTCTATATCAGATTCATCTGAATGGAATAAACTCATGTCGGAGAAGAAAAATTTTGGTGGGCTTTGCTGGAAGCAATAAGAAGTGCTTCTTAACAGCTTCTCTCACTAACCAAACCAATATTCCACGAATGTTTAGCCATGTCACATGCATCTCATTGTACAGGGCTATGAAATATAATAGTTCAATATAACTCAATATATATATAATGCTCACCAACGTCTCAGCCCACAGCTGGGCTGTGTCAACGAAATATGGTCATGGTCATTTTGCTCCTTCTGCCACTGCCAGAAATAAAGAGATTATTTGGTTTGATAACCATAAGGATGAAGTATATTGGGCTTTGCCATACCTCCCTTTCTCTCTTTAGCCCTTTAGAATCGTGTGACTACCCTGGAAAAATGACAGCTGCAGCAGAAGTGTTGGCTAATGGGTTCTTTGCATTATACTTTGGATTACGGGTAAGTGTTTAACCCAACACACTATACTCTGGAATCCTTGCATTTTCTTGTGTTTTTTTTGTCCACTCTCAATCACTCACACTCCCTCTCACCCTCTGTCACACCTCTCTCACTCTCTCTCAATGTCTCCCTACCTCCTCCAACAACTGCTTCCATTTTCCTGCCTTCTTTTCCGCTGCACTGCTTCTTTTCTTGTGCCTTCTGTATTCATTCTTCTGTTTTCTTTGCTTTGTTCAGTGAACTTAATTTCTGAATGGAAATCAAAATGAACAGGAAATTAAATTAATTGTCTGAAAAAGAATGGACCAAAAAATGGAAAAGTTGTCTTAATCTTTTTGGTCCATTTGTGTAAGTTTATTAGGCATTGCTTTTGTAGTCATATTTGTAATATATGCTTTCCCAGGTAGTTGCACATGATGTGCGGGATAGAAAAGCGTATTTGGGATTGTTGAGCTACAAGGGGGTAAAAACCTTTTGCCTTCACCAGTCACATAACCTTCACAGTGGCGTGCAGCTCCCAAAGGCAGAGCTGTGATCAGCAATCATAATCTCAGTTGTCCAGGTGGAGCTCCTGAATGGCATATAAACATTTTTGGATTGCTGTCAGGGCCTTACCTCCTGCTGTGGGACCTTCCTTATTCCATAGGGGTGCCCTGGGGTTTTATCCCATGCTGTGGTTCACCTTTGGTGCCTTCCTGGTCATGTTTTTGTTCCTTGTACTTTACATCACCTATTACACAAGTGGGCATTGCAGCTATTTAAACCTGACATGGTCACGTTGATATTGTTGATATTCACATGGTTTACAGCAAAACAAAAACCGAGTTACGAATTAAAGACATGTATATTTCTTTAATGTTCTTTACTTCAATATAAAAATAAATGTTAGACTATAATAAGGCATTTCCTATGCCCTATGCATTCTGAAAATTGATTAGACTTCTTAAAATTAATTTTGTATTGATTGCGCTCTTGCAAAATGTTTTATCATTAAATATACACAATCAATATGAATCTTAATTGCAAAAAAATGTCATTTCTATTCTTCATGAATAACTTATGTGCTGTGTTATAGGTAAAATTACTTACTTTGTCTTGCAGTTCATTGCTGCCAGTGACAAGCTGAAATTCTGGCTAGAGCTGAACTCAATAGTGGATTTTTTGACTATTCCGCCAGTTTGTGTTTTGGTTTATTTAGGGAAAAACTGGCTTGGTATGTTTTCTAAACTACTCTTATTTCCATTTGTATACTTAGTTTTTTGAAATGTGGTTTCTGTCTATCACAAATATAATTTTGGAGGTTCAACACAAGCACCTTTGCTGAGCGGCAGACCTTTGCCTCCTGGGAGGTCCCTCAGTACTAGTTCTATCATCTCTAGTACCTACCAGATAAAATAGAAAAGCAGCGCCTCCATGAAACAGAACTCTCTTATATATTCTTATAAACAGTAGACACTGATCTCCTGCTCCACATGCCATAGGGGCGAATGTCATAGGGGATATAGAGCAGCCCAGACACATGATATTTCCAGTCCAATTCCATCCTGCCATTTTTACCACGCTTTACGAAGAGCCACGGTGGTCCAGCATAATCCATATTAGTGTTCTTAAATGTAATTTCACTAAACCAACTAGGTAGGTCCTTCATAAAGCAAGTGAGATGAAGTGTTTTATCTCTCTTCAACCCACCTATGACTGAAATATTCAGTGAATAAACTCCTCAATTACTGAATTATTCAAATTCCGATTTGATCAATATAATCCACGATTGTGGAGATAAAATGTCTTTAGCTTTTCCCAGTTAAGTTCAATAGTGGTAAGAAGAAATATCATTCTCTTATTTTAATATTTTCAAGTTTGTTTTTACATGTTTTGTGATTATTTTAAAATAAGAGTAGTTGAGAGAGTAGGAAGTACAGTATCCTCTCATACATGTTAAAATGATGTTTAGTATAAACTATTGCCTATTGATCTTGGAGTTTGTCTCCTACTTAGGACTTCGCTTCATCCGGGCTCTTCGGTTGTTAGAACTACCCAAAATTTTACTGTTACTCAAAATAACTAAAACCAGGTAAGAATCAACTAAAATTCTAAAAACTAAACAGAATCTAAAAAATAAATCACAGTTTGGTCAGGAGATATATTGCAGACTTGATATTGGCTGGTTTACAAGAGTTTTTCTTTAAAACAAGCCAGTGAGTATGGTTCGTGAAACGATTGGTCACTAATTAGTTAGCCTAAGATGGTGTGTTATGTAATACAGATTTGTATAGTTTCCTTTGACTTAGTACCTTAGCTGGGTCACCACCTGGATGATACTTGAGAAAAGGTGAATTTTCCAATTGCTCTATTTTGTGCTAACTCCACATGTCCGCAAGTTGGCTTTAAGAATAATTCTAAAAACAAAATATATTAGTATATTATTTGAATATAGAAGTATATTATAAGTGGTTACTTTAACCATAGTGAGGAATACCAACTGTTTTCTCCATTCCTGACAGTGCTGCTATCAAGCTCTCAAACCTGCTAGCTGTTTTCCTTAGTAGCTGGCTGACAGCGGCTGGATTTCTGCACCTGGTAAATATTATATGTTCTAGTATATATAACATATATACTCAGGGGTGGACTAAGACCATCCAGGGCCCTGAGCAACAAAGAGTCATGGGTCCTCTGTGGTAATGCCCATCCCTTAGTCACACCCTATAATGACCACTCTTCTTCTTGGTTAAGCTCCTCCCTTGTGGCTACACCACCCTCATATCTATTTTTCAATATTCGTAGTAATTTAAAAAAGATAACTTTTAAACAGTGTAAACCAATTTTAATATAAATATAATTAATAATAAATATCAGAATCAATAGAAAACTACAAATCATTCTAATCATAAATATAAAAATACAGAAAATCAATCAGAAAAATATAAAAGTATATATATTATTTTCCATGACATAACTGCCAACAACACATACGGAGCCAGACACTGATGGTGGTACAGCATAACTGCCATCACT
>VKOC01000003.1:36160286-36172986 GCA_009364415.1 Spea multiplicata | reverse complement strand
GCCCTGCCAGAGGGCTTACCTGCCGTGTGCCCCGCAAGAGGGCTTACCTGCCGTGTGCCCCGCAAGAGGGCTTACCTGCCGTGTGCCCCGCAAGAGGGCTTACCTGCCGTGTGCCCCGCAAGAGGGCTTACCTGCCGTGTGTCCCGCAAGTGGGCCTCCTGCCTAGAGACTACTGCCTTTACTTGCTGGTGATATCTGATATCAATACAGTACCTTTCCTCCGTATTCTGTTGTGCTGTGTGTTATTTCGCCTGTCCGTACCACATCACTTACCGTCATGCATCGTGGGGTGCAAACAGAACCCCTTGTATCCCCTGCTACTGGGCTCCTACCCGACCTGCTTACCAGGGTCCTGACACATATCCAGGCAGGCATCAGTTCCACCGTGTTTTTGTGATACTGATCAAATCATACTGTTCCTCATTTACCAATATCTCCAGCTCACCCATTGTCTTTGTCAGGCTTCTTGCATTTGCTAAATGGCATTTTAAGATTACTACCCATTTTAGGTTCATCAGTTGATAAACACTTATAGCATCCTCACAAAATTGGCAAACAAGCCCCCCCCCCTAGCTACTACCCCTTGCACAACTAATCCAGCTCTCTGATGTAGGGACCTCTTCTCCCCATCTCCATCATTCTCTACACTAGCCCCAGACAGTATCTGCTCTGTAATCAGTGATCATGTTGTCTATGTCCCTCAGTGTTACGTTTCAATGCAACAACCTGTTCACGCTTGCAAGAGGCGTTATACAATATGCTAACATAATCCCACAATATACTGTATATGATATACAAGAATTTATACTTTACCCTCCTTTTTGCCTTTCTAACAACTTATTTGCTTGTACTTTATTCACTGACAAGTGTTAACTTGGGAGTTCTTACTTGGATTTCCCCGCTTGGAAGTTTTTCTATAAGCATCCAGAGTGAAACATGACATGTAGGTGCCTGAGATTACCCCAGGTTTTACACTAGTATGTTCTTATTAAACACATGGCTCCTCTAGTGTTTTCCTCCAGAGCCATATTAAATACATGTTTGTTCATCATAGCAATGTAATTTGAAATTTAGATTTGTGAATTGTTGATTTCAGGGTGGGCCTCTCACGCTTTGGAGGGGGTTAACATTATTAGAGAGGGAAGAACTGAAAGTATCAATCAAGTCATCATAACGAGCAATCTCCCTAACTAGATCTACATGTCTGTGAAGAGCAATGTGTAATCAAGCCTGAGGCTCTCACCATGTGAAATCAGGGGGTATTATGAAGAAGAAAAGAACAGGGCTACCCAAGCTGCATAATCTCCATTTCTAATAACCCACTCCAGCCGTGAAGGGCACAAGAGAGAGGGCAGGAAGAGAGGGTGGAAGATTAGCATTGAGATGAGAGTAGGCCTTTTGCCAATGCATTGGCAAGCAAATGTAAGATCTTTGCTCATCACAAATGTAATTATATCTGACAAGCTTGGGATAATTTTAGGAAAATTGGTAGAATTTAAGAATTATACAAAAATGCTAGTAGAGATGTAATCCTGTTTCTTGCTGCATTTTTTTACATTAAGAAAGAATATTCTTGGAAGCCAAGTTAGACAAATAATGCTTCTCAGCGACTAAAGGTAGCTGAGAAAGTATCAGGTATATATACATGTATGTTTAATAAACCAGAAAATTACTGTGTGGATTGTTTTCCTTTCCATAAGAAGGTATTTGCCTTCCTTCAGAGAAGCTTTGTTTTATATAATGAATTGAAAGCATTGCATTGGTTGGCCAATATAAAAAAAAAAAAGTTTTTGCGTAAATGGTATACAATAAAGTCAAAGGGTAGATACACCAAATACTGATTTAATTTATATTTTTCTTTTGTCCACTCAGTTTGCGTTTTGTTAAATGATAAAAAATAAACTAATAACCAATCTATTTTTTTACAGCATTTTTCATAGTACTGTCTGTATTTGCAACATTCTACTACGTTGACTTGACTACAGGAGAATCACTTTTTTGGATATCACACGCATGACTTAGGCAAGTCCAAGTATCCTTCCCTTATCATTATTAACAGTAAAGAACGACACAGGACAATTTTAATTTGGATTGAGAAGGCCACAGCTTTTATTAACATGAATTAAGAAATGAGTTAACATAAGTGGATAAATAACCGTACACCATAAATGGCGGGAAAGACTCTGGCAAACCTATCACTCACGGCCAAACCAGCCCTAAAACACATGTTCTTTTAACCCCCTAGCCGCCGATCACCAGCTTAGAGGGCCCACTGTACAAACCACTTAAGTACCAACACCTGCTGGATAGCCGTTGAAGTGACCCCATTACCAACGAAACAAAATATTAACCAGGCCCGAGTCCCCCCCCCTTTATTTATCCACCCCTTCACCGCCAGTACACAGCTGTGACAGGAACCCCCAAAAACCCACCAAGTAACAGGGTCGGGCGGGCGCGTCTGACACAAATTCTGTAGTTAACGAGAGAAAGAGGCTGATTCACTAAGGTCTTGCCCATTTATACCCTTAGCAAAAAAAAAACAGTGACCTTTCATTCACCTCCCTGCCATCCTGATTACCACCTGCTGCTTAACGTTTAACCCTGTCTTGGTCAGGCTGTACTGCCCCAGTCATGCAGCCCTTTTAACTATTTGTCTTCAGGGCTTCCATTCCAATGTGTATGAAGGAAAATAATGTCAATGCACCACAGAACACTGACAGACTGTCCATTGACAGACAATGGATCACTATGTAGAACTCCATACAGAAGATCCATTTCTCAAACCATATACAAAAAAAAAAACAACTATGAAATGTTTACCCATTAAAATACATAAAAGCAACATATATGTAATAAAATAAACTGCCATATATGTACATGCTTCCCTTCCACTGATTGGTGAACGTATCTTAACTGTCTTTTTCAGGGTGTTAAAGTTGTGATTTAAATAGTTTATTTCTTAAAGGAACAGTCATGGGTATTATTTATTAAGTGGAATCTTGATGCCCCATTTGCCCCCCATTTAGAAAATCAGAATGCCGATGTCTCAGGACATTGCTGGGTTCAGTACTGAGCACAGGCACAAGGAGGATACACATAGGCAACCATATGATTAATAAGGCAATGGAGTTATGGTTTGCTTATACATTACCCTATAGCTAACCTCTGCAATTCCCTGGGGAGCGTGTGCTTTAAGAGATCTAACAATCAGTACTTGGGTAAAAACAAGGTTCTGAGGAATAACAGTTGCCATGGAAATTTATTCCACCTTATTCTGTTAATGGAATGTTGTATTAAAATGTTCTCAAATGAATCATTTTGTGAAACGGTAATGGTAAAATGTAGCTTTTTCATGTAGGATGAGAACTTTTTTTTATTACCAGAAATAATTTGCAGAAGTTTTCCTAGAAATCTTAGTTTCATGTTCTTTATTTTGGGGCACCGTAAGAGTGCACAGTGTAAATATTAAAGGGGCAGTATGATTTTATTTGAATGTGGGCTAATGAAGTTCAATGATGTCGTTGCTCTACTGCTAGTTATGCACATTGGTAAAAACATACAATATCATTAATAGTTCAGTTGTAAAAATTGGGAAGCAGAAAAAGTAAGTAAGAAGGGAGCTAGGGAACACTTCCAAAAATATTGTCATGGACAGAACTTGAAAATTGTGCTTATGAGGTTAGGCATATTTCTCTTAGGAAGCGCTGACTTGTTTGGTGCCACACAATCCTGTACGTAAATACAAGTTCCCCTTGTGGACATTCGAGAAGTTGCATTTTACTGTCTGGCCCAGATCCCCATAAATGTATATAATGGTTAGTGGCAGTATTGATTTACGCAACATAGGCAAATATTTTCTTTCCTATGAAAACCACATTTATCTACCTATCCTGATTTTATTCTGCACTATCCAAACACCTAACTGTTTTCATGGTTATTTACAACATTAACAATAACAATAACAACATCTGCACTGTTTCTGACCCATTTGATGTTATTTTAATGGATATTTTTTAAAAAATTTTCATTTAAATACAAGTACATTTCTAAGTGACCCCAAATGACATTCAAACGTTTGGGGTTTTTTTGTATAATATTCCTAATGATATGATTGTCTAATTTGTAAATAACATTCAAAACAGAAATCAGAATATCACAAACTGAAATATTAAACTCTTGTTAGTTGTTCAGCGTGATGTATTGATCAAAAAGTATTCGGCTCACATAAGATAAAAAAAAATCTCTGTCCATTGTATTGTATTTTACTTGATGAACATGCAGTGATGTATTTTGGATACTTAGATGCAAGCCCGTCATACTAGAACATGGCAGGGAATCATATTCCTTTTCCATTACAAAAATATGAGCTTTTGATGACTGTTAAGTCAGACAATTAGTGCTGCTGCTTGAGTAGGGTATAAATAGTCAAGAAAAAGTCTTTGCATCTCCGGTTCTGATGTGATTTCAGGACAACCTGAAGATTAGAACTGTGTTAGCATTGCCCAAGGGACTAAAAATGACTTAGTTGTACATTTTCATTGAGTGAAATGTTAAAGAAAATATATAATTCTAGCATTCCGCCTGTATACTATAAAACTTTGTTTTTTGCTGAGAACCAGATATATGCTTTTTCACTTGCGCAGAGAGAACTACACCTAACCAACTATTCTATAAGATAAGGAGACTTGCTCAACATATTCAAATTTGTATCTGCTGACTTCGTGAATTGGGTGTTAACACGTTCAGACAATAAGAAGCCCTTGTTTTATCTTAATGGTGGTGCGCTCACTTTACACACACACATGCTGTATGTTACTTTATTGTAATTTTGTTTTGAATAAATAATTCTCTCTCAATTTGGACCAGCTGTTTCACGTTGACTTTTTTTCCACATTTTTTTGGGGAGAGAAGCAGGAACCCCATAAGTGATCACACGTTTATAACAGGATGAAATATTTATATTTTTATTGAGTTACAAAACACCATTTAGGAAATTAGGCTATAATATATCTTTTGTGCTGTGTATTGCACACGTAAATGTTTAATGTTAAAATGTACTACTAAAAACATCAGCTCACAGATTTGTTTTGCTAAATTAAAAGGACATTACAGCCATTGTATACATATGATGAGTTGCCCCTTTTTTACCCCTATGCTATTTAGTCTACAGGAAATGCGTTCCCGTGCCACATGAAATACTTACTTTGTGTACATGCTTCCCTTCCACTGATTGGCTGCTTCAATTGAAATTTGAAACCACTGAGGAAGAGTTGCACTGAAGCCCTGGAACTGTAGCTTCTACTAAAGGCAAGTCATTGTGCGTTGGCATGATTACGCAGTCAGTGCAAATGTGAGAATGCATGTAAAAATGTGTGCCACTGCGCAGTAAGATACTGGCGGGGAGGCTAGGGAAATATGCCTACTATAATAATGAATAAGAGTAGACATAGGGCGGAAGAAAAGGGATAATGAAGGAGAAGATATGGGGACAAGGGGGAGAGATAAAGAGGAGGAGATAATGAGAGATGAGGAGAAAGGAGATGGATGGGAAGAAAGGGGATTAAGATAACTAAGGCACAGGGAGAAAGGCCAATAGACCTACATGTGCAACCTGGGGTGTCCCATTGCCGCCACACAATGTGCTGCCTTTGAGCTCTGGAGTCCAGCTGCACCCAGGCTTTAGGCCACAGAGAGTGGCTGTTTAGCCTTCCACTTCTACCTTGCTTTGCTGAGCTCTCTTTTCTCTTCTCTACATGTTACATGGAAGTTTGTGCCCAGTAACAGCCTGTGCAGGAACTTGTGCCCTTCTGGTGAGTGCACTGCAGTTCCCATCATGTGCAGGGAGATGTAATCAGGGAAATGCATCTCCTTCGGGGCATTTAGCTGAGGCTGGGTCAAATGCATTTGGGGGATTCTGAAGAATCCCTTATGCATTTACAAAATGGACCAAACTAAAATTTAAAGGAACCATGCAACAATCATATCCTTTAAATTGCATATGATGGCTGGAGAGCTTCTTTAATCTGATCATCAACAAAAGACAAAACTTCCTACTGAAGTAGAAGTAGGCAATGCAATCAAAGCCCTGGAATCTCCTAGTTCAGTTCCAGGAGAAACACAAAAGGAATATAAAAATGCTGTTATAGATCAATTCAGCATGTCCAATTTTCTCTTGTCTGCCTTTAAAAAATAACACAAATCTGCTTGTTATTTTATGCAATAAATCACGCTATTGTTAATCATTATTGTGGTGGCCAGAAGAAAATTGTAATGCAAAAGGGTTAATGTGGTGGCCAAAAGTGTAATGAAGGCATATTGGTGAAATGGTTAATTGTTAAGGGTTTTATATACTTTTATGCAGAGAATAACTGAAAAATGCGTAACAGGAACTTTATATCAAAATTATGACATGTAGAATCATCTAGTTTGGCTCAACCACATTTGAACATGTCTTTGAACCTAGGATTTTGGGAGCCTGAGAAGCCTGACTGACAGGACTGGGAGTACAGAATGAGAATCCTGTTTTTAACTAACCACTCAATTTCTAAGCTATTTTTAATAAACAAGATCACATAGTCTGATACTTACATAGACTTTCATGTATTTCTAAAAGTGGGTCCCTTCCATCAACGTTTAGCCCTGCAGCCCCTCTCACACTGTGAAGCAGCGCATAGCTTTGAGGGTGTCCCAGTGACGTAAGCCTCATCTGTTCCATTCTTCTTTGAGTTGATTACCATGCACATCTTTTGATTTGGTTTATAAACCATATGCATGATTTTATCCATTGAGTGAAAGTGTCATCTTTGTATTATTGAACCTGTTAACCTCTGCCCACCCACGCAGGCATGTAAGCTGCTAACATCGTAGCTTCCGTCGTAGCACCCATAACAAGTGTATAAACATGCAACATTCTTGGCATTAGAACTCATCAAGGTCTATAGGTGGTCACGCCAGTTTTTTTGTTATCTAGGTGTGTTTTTTTTTAATTATTTTAGTCTTCTATTAATGTATACACATAATATGTTCCTTGGGCTAACTATTGAGTTTCATGCCAACAAAGACATGCTCCTTGTTCCGTATTGTAACACACATGTACTGGTGGTCAATTCTGATTATCTCTTGGTTTCTCCACCATTTCATCTAGAACAGTCCTATCTTTAGACTTTTTTGTGTTCCTAACATCAGTAAACTGTGCTGAGTGGAGTGATAAATCACACTTCTATGTTTTGCAGTCTGATGGGCAAGTCTGGATTTGGTGGATGCCAAGAGAACTTGCCTGACTGCCTTGTGCAAACTGTAAAGTTTGGTGGAGGAGGGATAATGGCATGGAACTGTTTTCCAGTAAAGTGAAATCTTAACGCTTCAGCATTACAAGACATTTTGGACAATGCTAGGCTTCCAGATTTGTGGGAACAGTTTAGGGAAGGCCCTTCTCTATTCCAGCATGACTGCGCCTCACTGCCCAAAGCAAAGTCCATAAAGACATGGTTGGACGAGTTTGGGGTGGAAGAACTTGAACGGCCCGCACTGAGTCCTCACCTGAACCCCATCGAACACCTTTGGGATTAACTGGAACAGAAATTGCGATACAGACCACCTCGCCCAACACTAGATTTGATCTTACAAATGATCTACTGGCGCAAATACCCACATAAACACTCAAAGTCTTGTGGTAAGCCTTCCTAGAAAAGTGGAAGCTGTTATAACTGCAAAAGGGGAACCAACTACATATTAATGTCTATGTATTTAGAATATGATGTCATAAAAGTCCTTGTCGGTGTTACGGTCAGGTGTCCCAATACTTTTGTCCATATAATATACATTTGTTCATATGTAATAAATCTCTCACAAGAAAATCAACTGTAAAAACAAAATATCTTTTAGGCAAAGATATAAATTGGTATCATACCTTTGTTGCTTTGGCTCCCATGTTAATCCATTTTTGCAGCACATGGTGTATGTAAAATTTTATAGGAACAAAGAGGGTTAAACATTTCTGATACGGAATAATTGATCTTATTTGCTCAAGGTACTGCCTTTAGGAAGGCTGAGTTAAAACATTTGTGATGTAATATAATATTTTCAGACAGGGAAAGGGAACACGTAAGGTGGAGTATACCATCACTCTTGGTCCCCTTGCATTCACATTTTGCTTGTTCAGCTATCTGTATTTGCAAGGCAATCTATGAAAACATGTTTGTGCCTTGAAGCAAGAAGCATGATTACAGTTAAAGAAGACAGTGGAAAGAAAGATGTTGATGATCTCAAAGGCCAGTGGATAGTGAACTGAATGACACAATGTATCTAAGCCACGTCTGAAAATTAGAGTGACTTATTTAATGGGACAGACTAAAAGCAAAAGTTAAGGATGCACAGGTTGGGAAATAAGCGCCAGAACAGACACAGAGCATTTGCGAGGCAGACCTGACTAACTAGGATACCTGACCAGCAGAGATCTTCGGTCTGCATTTGGGAATGTTCCTAGTCCACGCAAATTGGACACTGATATGAAAATCAGTGGGGCACATTCCTTTATTTTACACATAAGCTAGTAACAGATAATAACCAGTCTATAATGAAGGCCTCCTATACATAAAATATAATTTTAATTACAACATTTAGTCCTTTAAATAAAATCCATAATCTAAATGTCTGATGATTTTTCAAGCTGAATGTTCTATCTTTTATAGAAACATAGAGTTTGACAGCAGATAAGAATTAAGAACCATTTAGCCCATCTAGTCTGCCTATTTTCCCTGATGTAAAGGATTCAAACCACTATCTGTCCTTTGCCTGGTACCAAACTTAGGCTAGCTTTATGCCTATGCCATGCATGTCAAGGTGTCTTTATCCTTCTGGAGATGGGGTCTCCAGAACTGTACACAATACTCTAAGTGAGACCTAACAAGAGATCTATAGAGTGGCAGAACCACCTCCCTCTTCATGTTACTTGTAACGACCCTGGTAAGCAGGTCGGGGAGGAGCCCAGTAGCAGGGGATACAATGGGTTCTTTCTGTACCCCACGGTGCATGACGGTTAGTGGGGTGGTACAGACAGGCTCAATGAAACAGCACAGGCTGAATACTTGGAAAGGTACTGTATTAATGGAGGTGATAGGAACAGTAAGTACAGGCAGTAAGTCTCTAGGCAGGATGCCCACTGGCAGGGCTGATGGGTATGGAGGCCCACTCGGATGGGCAGACGGCAGGAAGCCCACTGGCAGGGCAGACGGCTAGGATGCCCACTGGCAGGGCAGACGGCTAGGAGTTCAGGTACAGGCACGGGTTCAAGGCCAAAACAGAGCGGTCTAAACACTCTAATGCAAAGGCCCAAAGACTAAAGGGCAGGGCAGGTTAATAAAGGCAGGGCTTCACTCAGGTGATCAGGCTCAGCTGTACCTGGTTATCTGATCCTGAGCACTCTAGAGGGGGGAGCGTGGCCACTAGTGGTAGCAACCGGACATAACTGCAAAATAATCATGCATGGTCCGGGCTAGCAGGGTGGAATCCTGACATTACTAATGCATATAGCTATAAAACCCAGCACCCTACCTGCTTTTTCTGATGCTTTATTTTACCTTTAAATCATCATAAATAACTACTCCCAAATACCTCTCTGGTACTTTTATGTTTCAAGTGCATTATTTTGTATTTATCAACATTAAACTGCAGCTGCCACATGCTCGACCAGTCTACTAATTTTGTCAAATAATTTGCTATTTGACTTGTTCCACCTGAATGGTCTGCCCTGTTGCAGACCATTGATCATAAACAACATGGGTTTACTACAGGGAGATCCTATCAAACTAACTTAATTTATTTTTTGACTAATGAACTAAAATAATAGAGCAGGGGGAGCTGTTGATAGCCTATCTAGATTTTAGATTATTACTAGTAGGGTACCTCAGTGATAAGTATAGGAACCCATACTTTAAAAAATATATATTAGTTATATTACAGAAGGTATGGGTTCCTATACTTATCACTGAGGTACCCTACTAGTAATAATCTAAAATCTAGATAGACTATATCAACAGCTCCCCCTGCTCTATTATTTTAGTTCATTAGTCAAAAAATAAATTAACCCCTTAATGACAAAGCCCGTACATGTACAGGCTCAAAATACATTGTTTTCAATGGGTTTAGGGACCGCCCATTGTCCTTAAGGGGTTAAGTTAGTTTGACAGGATCTCCCTGTAGTAAACCCATGTTGTTTATGATCATGCGAGCTGTTTACTTTCAGATATTTAACAATGTTTTCCTTTACCATGGTTTCCATGTTAGCATAGAGGTATAAAACCCATGTAATTGTAAGAAAAACAGCTGTCAAGCTTTAAAACTTCTGGGAGAGATATAACCCAAGTCCCAGGTAGCTGTTCAACTGCTGTGAAAGCTGCATTTAACTTCCACTTAATCCCAGTAATCCAAATGCAATCTTGTTAGAGATGTAATTGCATTTTCTGAGAAGTATATGTAGTAGCAAAGTGTTGGTCTTTTAATTGTTTATTTTGTTTATTTGGTGTACAGGTATTATTTGTTCAGTTTTTAACAAATCCAAATCCAAACAGAGAGAGAGAGAGAGATACATATACCTTGGTGCTGCTGCATTGACATGTTACTTTAAAGCATGTTGTCTTGTTTCGGTATGGCTTCCTTTATACACAAAGGCACTACAAAGGCAGCCACCATTTTCCATGAGAACAGTAGGTACAATGCATTTTGTTATTAAGGTGTAAGGCCATCCCAAGACATCGTGCTGCCTGGGTCCAAGAATGAAATGCTGCTGATTCACAGCTGTACCCAGAATGCCAATTGGACACTTGTGGAAGTCTCTGCTAAAATAGAGGATCCCTTTCACCCACTTTGCTTTGAGGCAGATTGAGAGCAAAACACTGTAAACAGTAAGGGGCTTTACACTATTAACACTTATAAAGACATAATGCAAGCATTGTATTAGAAATGAGGATCCATGTGACCTCCCTCTCTTTTAGCAAGCTCCTTGCTATAGATAACCCCCTTCTACAAAAGTGGAATGGTTGTCCAAATACAAACTATATGGTTTGGAATAAAAGGTAAGCATTGGGCAGAGCTGCCACTTCCCCACCTTGTAGAAAATACCCTACACAGCAATGATTGGGGACCTCTGGAACAAAGAGAGATATGAAGAGCACCCAACAACCTTTGCCCACAACTGGCTACATTTCTTTGAAGACATCTCTCACAAGTTCAGCCTAGTTTTGCACTACAGAGTGAGTTTGGTAGACTTTACAGTTTACTAATGTAATGCCTCTGTCATCTACCTCTCATGATTTTACTGTGCTTAACTGTGTCCCATTATAGAAGAAAGTTTCTCACTGGTTTTAATCAAATTAAATAATTTGGTGATGGCACCCAGAGCCCACAGAGGCTCTGCCTAGGGACAATGGTTGTTTTTTTTAATTATTTTAATTTTATGAGCCTTTCGCAAAGTAAAAATTTAACAAGTATGATGATACAATGTGGAATTTCATGACTGGCAACAGAAACCAAAAATGACTTTAATTACAAAGAACTAATGGGGGGTTTTAAATTGATATAATGTTCTTTTGTGGCAGCTGGTTAAACTTTTCATACACACGAATGGAAATTTGAAATCGCTTACTGATGTGCTTGATCATTTAAAAATAAAGCAGGGTAGACATCGCTGATATCCCCAGAGCAAGAACACTTGTGCCCTGATGTTGAACAATCATTTAGCAAGTTTTACCACGATGCACAACAAGCCAGATTTAATGCACAACTGGGAATGGTAAAAGAATCTGCATATGGGTGATTTATTTTTGTGAACTGACCTGAGCTTTTCATGCAGTTCATATGAATTTTGTTAACAGACAATACATGAAAGGCCCACACTGACTACTGACCTTTTGGTTTATGGTATTTAGAAAAGAAAATACACTGTAAGGAAATCATGCTCCTTAGAAAAAATACTTTACACTTGATGAAAATAAGACTTTTCCAGTGCTGTATCCTAAAACAAAATGAAGATAAAACAGCTACATAACAGCAGACAGAGGTTGGTAAACTCATCCAAAAATATTTGAATAACAAACAAAAAATGCATTTATTTAACAGCTGTTAAAATAAATGAATATAACCTTTTGTTCTAAAGTTCACATTTATCATCTTATAATTCCTAAAATATACCAATGCATCTTTTCAATGAGTAATGCTATCTATGTGAAAAAGCATAAGATAACATAGAAAGAAATCCCTGGTTATGACTATTAATGTGATAAACAGAGTTTTTTAAAAATAATTTAAATGAACTGTAATCATTTTCAGGGCTCTGTCAAAGTCCATGGCATTACTCAATTGGTGAATTGAGGACATAAGAGCCTGATCCAGGGAGTTGGTGGAGTTTACATACCGTATTGGTTCGATTATAGGCCGCACCCTTAAAGTTTGGTGCTATTTTAAAGAAAAAATATTTTTAGAGAAAAAATACACATGAGTGGAATGGTAAAGCAGTATTTTATCCAATGAACAGTAATACATGTATTTCATCATTTTTGGTATCTATTATGCAGTTAGTCAGCATAGGTTATATACAAACAGAAATTTGGAAAACCAATAGCCATTTTAAGGTCCTCCACCTTAATTCATAATACACCTTACTTATAGATATGCCACTCTGCCCCCCAGATATGCTTTATAACCC
>VKOC01000003.1:36150094-36160186 GCA_009364415.1 Spea multiplicata | reverse complement strand
CCACTTTATTAGGTACACCTTGCTAGTACTGGGTTGGCACCCCTTTGCCTTCAGAACTACCTTCATTCTTCTTAGCATACTCTATACAAGGGGCTGGAAACATTCCTCAGAGATTTTGGCCCTGTTTATACAAGGCAGGATGGGTCCATGCTTTCATGTTGTTTACGCCAATTCTTACCCTGAATGTCGCAGGTGGAATTGAGACTCATCAGACCAGGCAATGTTTTTCCCGTCTTCCATTGTGCAATTTTGGTGAGAGTGTGAGAATTGTAGCCTCAGTTTCCTGTTCTTAGCTGACATGAGTGGCACCCGGTGTGGTCTTCTGCTGCTGTAGCCCATCTGCTTCAAGGTACGACATGTTGTGCGTTCAAAGATGGTATTCTGCATACCTTGGTTGTAACGAGTGGTTATTTGAGTTGCTGTTGCATTTTTGTCATCTCGAACCAGTCAGACCAACCCATCTGGCACCAACAATCATGCCACGTTCAAGTCACTGGAATCCCCTTTCTTCCCTATTCTGATGCTTGGTTTGTTGTTGTCTTCACCACGTCTACATGCCTAAATGCATTGAGTTGCTCCCATGATTAGCTATTTGTGTTAACAAGCTATTGAACAGGTGAACCTAATAAAGTGGCCATTGAGTGTATATATTGTATATACTGAGAAGTAAGAATGATTTAAAAAATAGATATGTTAGTAGTTCATTTTTATCATTTAATCAAATCTAAAGTGGGTGAGCAGAAGAAAAATGTAAATCAAAGCAATATTAGGTGTGACCACCTACCTTCAAAACAGCATCGATTTTTCTAGGTACCCTTGCACACTGTTTTTTAAGGAACTTGGCAGATTGGTTGTTTCTAAAATCTTGGAGAACTAACCACTGTTCTGTAGATTTAGGCAGCCTCAGTTGCTTCTCTCTCTTCATGTAACCCCAGACAGACTCGATGATGTTAAGATCAGGACTCTATAGGGACCGCACCATCACTTCAAGTACTCCTTGTTCTTCCATATGCTTAGGATAGTTCTTAATGGTTTGGGGTCGTTGTAAACTTGCAAGGTTCAAACACCCATTCTTGTTCCGCTCGCCAGCCCTCCAGCGAACAAACTGCCTTCTACTACAGCTAAATTTTGACTTATCAGTCTAGAACATCTGTTGCCATTTTTCTGCACCCCAGTTCGATTTTTTAATGAATAATTGAGTCATTTGGCCTTATTTCCATTTAGAGGCATGTCTTTTTGGCCGTAAGTCTAATGAAGGCCACTTCTGACAGAACTTCTCCAGGGAAAAGATGGGTGTACCTCCGCCCCACTGTATTCTGCCAGTAAGTATGATGTGTCCTTCATCTGCTGCACCTCTGCTGACCACTGCATCTACAGTCCTCAGCATTACCCGTTTCTTTGGGCTTCTTCAAAAGAGCTTGGACCGAACATCTACAAACGCCTGCCTTCGAATTTTTTCTTGGGAGAGACCTTGCTAATGCAGTATTACTACATTGTGTCTTATTGCTGTGCTCGGTCTTGCCATGGTGTATATCCTTAGTAATCTCACCTTGTCAGTGAATTTGGCTATTTGCAGGTTCTGACCAAATCCTAGGGTTGAATACACCACCTGCCACACAGGTGCCTCATTAATGGTGTCCAGTGATGACTTTAAATTGCTTGAGAGTCTTAGTGGGTAACAATGCATTGCAATCCACTGATTCAGCTCTTTGGTAAGCAATATAGCCAAGTAAAATTATATAGAACTCACCAAAATTGGGGTACTTTGATGCAAAATATGGCCATATAGTGTGACTGAGTCCCTAATATTTATATATACAGTGTTTTAAAAAAGTGAGTACATCCCTCACATTTTTGTAAATATTTTATTATATCTTTTCATGTGACAACATTACAATGTAAAGTAGTGAGTGTACAGCCTGTAAAACAGTGTCAATCTGATGTTCCCTTAAAAATAACTCAATACAGCCATTAATGTCTAAACCTTGGCAACAAAAGTGAGTACACCCCTAAGTGGAAATGTCCAAATTGGGCCCAGTTAGCCATTTTCCCTCCCCGGTGTCATGTAACTCGTTAAATTTGGTGTTATCACTCTCACACTCTCTCATACTGGTCACTGAAAGCTCAACATCACTATTCCAGAGGATCCTCTAATAGCTACATTACATGTTCAAAAACATATGTTCCCAGTACTCAAGTTGCAGTCAACTGTGTGACAGAATAAAAGTATAAAAATTATTTCTTACAAAGACCCTGAAACTGAGCTGCAGCATGGTGGGCAAGACCCTACAGCGTGTGTGGCGGCAACCAGGTTGTTGGTATTTGCTGGGTATTCAGTGAATATTTGCTCTGTTTTATTAAGTACAACCTTCCGTCTTGCCTAATCCATTCCACTTTTTTCACATGAGTCTTCTGTGACGGACAGTGTCTACTGTTTAATGCCTTATATTGTAATTATATAATTTTTTATGTTGGCTTAATGAAAGGTATCTTCGACTAAAGACCTTTTAGATTCAAGCAAGGATTTCTCCTCACTCTTCATCTTGCCTCAATTTAACTGTTAAAATGTTTTAAGAATTGGAAGCCTCGGCTTGCCCAGCATTTAAATGGCCATGTAAGAAATGGAATCACTGTATAACGTTCTTTTAAAATGGCATGATCCTACAACCTAAAAATGTGTATTTTTCCCATGTCTATAACATGCTTTTAAGTATCTCCCAACCCGGCAACTTTTTCTACCTCTAGAAAGTTCCATAAAGTTATTTAATAAAGGCTGATTTTGAAAGCCAGATAAGCTTGACAAACAGTATGGCCCCAATGAACTCCTCAGACCAGGACTCTGCAGAGCAGACATGAATACTGTGTGATTGCCAGGCTATGCTTCTCTTTTCTCTGTAAATTAGAATCATATAGGCTCAGTGTGAGACCTAATCACCAGCCGTCTCCTTAACCCGTTAAGGACAATGGGCGGTTCCTAAACCCATTGAAAACAATGCATTTTGAGCCTGTACATGTACGGGCTTTGTCATTAAGGGGATAATCAGTGTTATACTTCTAAACATCAGGCTTAACTCCTGACCTTAAAAATCCAAAACTATTACTCAGATGAGTGAAGTTTGAGTTTAAGGAGAGGTAACATAACACCAAAAATTTCAGACATAGAAATATATAATGTGATGACAGATAAGAACCATTCAGCCAATCTAGTCTGACCATTTATCCTGAAGTAAGACTCGGGTCTTAATCAGTCATTGGTTTTGTCTTACTGCCTTCACACTGCCCCACCTGGTACCATTTGCCACACATTTTGAACCGAGTTCAGTGAAGGAGATTAGAATGGTGAACCAAAGAGAGCACAATTCCGACTGTCGAGACTGCTTTAACAAAATTGCGATATGGTACTTAGCTACTATTCCAAGACACAGTTTAGTTGTAAGGGAGTATTATGGTTTGGAATGAACAGTAGTAAAGGGAGATAGACATAGGGATGTGTAGGAGACACAGTTTACTGCCCACCTTTGTTGATGAAACAGGCCAAAGGAGGAGCCATGTCAGTGCAATTTTGGTTAAAATAAAATCATTTTTTCGATATAGGTAACTCAACAAAGGATGCCAGTTTTCCTTTTAAAGCTGCAGAGTCCATGAAGACGAGTTTCTGCAATCTCCTTACCTCTACCTTGAGTTGATATGTAGAAACTTGGCTATTCGGTTGTTAATATTTTAAAGGTTAATGGGTCAGTTTATTTATTTCCCAAATGCATTCTAACTTTTGTCAGCAAGACATGGGATGTTTACAGTTTTTTCTTAAATGTCTCATTCCCTTAATTAAGTTAAACTATGTGCCTTTTTAACACAGGCAATTCATAAACAAGTAGGGGGCAATTGTGTCTACTTCTCTGTATCAGTAATGCTATTAGTCTTGACAAATTGTCATGTCCAAGTGGCAGCAATCAGTCAGACTGACTCATTTTCAGTGAATACGCGCGCACCTGTGTGCACAGGAAAATATCTGAAACGGAAAACAAGTTCATAAAATGGCTGTTGATTGGTCAAATTGTAAATTTAATTCTAGTTCTCCGCGTAACTATAGCAACATTTTTAGAGCAACCACAGAGAAAAAGACACATTTGTTGGGATACATTTAAATAATAAAAGGCAAAAAAATGCATTAACTTTATTGCTGAAAAAAGGTTTCTTTTACCGCAAATTCTCTACATGAAACTGCAAGTCTGCATAAAAAAAAGTGAAAGTTTCTAGAGACTGCAATTTTACAATTTTGTTTTTTAATGAAAACAGCGTTATAATTACTTACTTCCCTGTCAGCCACGTCTCCAACAAATGTAATAAGCAAAGTTCTCTCACTGGGTTATAAAGTGCATCCTCCGGGGGTTCCACCAAATCAATCACCAAGAAAATAATTTGATTGTATTTATAACTCAAGATTTTTTTTAAAAAAAATATAGAACACTTATGTTCTGGCACAAAGCAATATCAAATTCCTTCTATATCTTGAGGGCAGTTACATTGAGCTTTTAAGCAATAACATGCATTGCCACGGCTTATTAGCATGGATATTTACAGTATTTCAATGTACGTTTCAATGAAGACCACAGGCAAGAAAATTCCCAACAACATTTGTTTGAAAAGCCAGATATTTAAGAAATAGGAATTAAAACTTAGGCATTCTGCACTGTGAGGCCATGGATTTGCTAAAATTTGGTAAGTATTGAGTTGGTTTTCAAAGATTTTGACCAAAATCTTAAACCTTATTAGGATCTTGTTCAGACCTTTGAATTTACTGTAGTAACCTCTACCAAGTCTGCAGGAAGGCTGTCCCCCTTGTCTACCGCATTCTTGATAAAGTAAAACTTCCAGATATTGCATCTAAGACGCTGATCCTTTTATTTTAGACTATGAAAATATTTTGTAGTATTCATAAAGTTTCTAGGTTGCTGATGGAAAGCCATTGAAGGCAAGCGAGGAAAGTATATATAGATCTCCATTTTCATTAGACTTGGGCACCAGCCAAGTCTTCATCTTCGTCTTCGTGAAAAAAAAAACCCTTTGTATTCCACGAATATTCGCCTGTTCCTGTGTTCTTTTCGGGCAAATATTTGTGTACGTACTTCGTGGTTTTGTTTTAGTTAATACGGGGGTAACAATATGCAGCTGCTTTGGCGCCACGATTTTAAAGGTCTGTAAGAGCGACTATATTGGTCGCCGGCAGGGGCCTGCAATAAAGGTCGAGGGGTCGTCCTTTGCTTACAAAAAATAGAAGATGGGAAAGGGAAAATGAGAATTCCTGCCAGCCTAACTCTCTCATAGATCACCTTGTGATTATAAATATGAATTTCAACGTGATCACACTATAAACAGTAATATGTGTATATATGGTTATACATATGAACTTCTGTATTCTTCATACTCAAGTAAGTTTACAAGATGTGAAAAAATAAGGCACCCCTGGTAAATTCAGAGGAATCTGATGTCTTATTCTGGTGTTTGAACCATAAATGTTAATGTTTCTTTGTGTATTTCAGCACATTGCTGTTGATCTGCGTAGAAGAAAAAGTAAGTATGGCAAATTAGCATTTACACAATGGAAGTGTTTATGTAGAGTAAGATGGTACCATTGCCAACCTACTTTGCATTGCTTTGAAAGAGCAAACGAAGAGCATTTTAATCATGTTATGAAAGGTTTAGCCTCCTTTATGCCATTCACTGATGCTGAAAGGTCTGCTGTTTCTCTGGCTTCAATAGAGTCCTTTGTGTCTGGTTGCTTTGTCTTCTTTAGCACAGGTGGTCCTTAAACCCAAGAGAGAATAAAGTGGAAGTGGAAAATCAAGTTCAAATAATGCAAAATAATGGATATACCCATGCATCTTGGTTTATCGTGTTACTTATGTATTGCAGAGTTGTTCTTCACTTGAGACAAGATATGTGGAAACAGACACTTGACCTCAGTGTACCTTCATTATTAATGTCCTCTGAGCAAGGAAGCTGCTGGAGACTTGAACAGTTTTATTTATTGCCCATTCCCAGGGCCCTGGCAAGCTCCCCAGACACAATTAGCACTGCTTCTTCTTGAAGTTGAGTAACAACATAATATTTTTGCGGATACATTTTCAGCTTGGTATAGTCGATTCATCTGTAATTAGAACAGACTGAACATATAAACCTGTGTTTCTTCCTTAAACTGAACCATGAAAATGTCTGCTGATGGTAAAAAATATTATTATGGATTGATTTATATAGCACCATCATATTCCATAGGGCTGTACAAGGGTTAAACAGGACAAAACAAGTTGGCACAACATAACAAGTTTTACTTACAGATGCAAGGGGTGAGAAGGGCCATGCTCAAACACTTAAAATCAGTGATGTACTGAGGGTGCCACTCATCGGGGGTTACCACACCGGCACACAGAGGTCTCAAATCTCCCAGTAATCCTCTCTTTCTCAATGTCTCGCTACCTTCTCCTCTGACTGTTTCTGTATCCTTGTCTCCTTTCCCGCTGCTCTGCTTCTTCTTTTACCTCTTCTTCTGACGACTTCTGTACCTGCCCTTGTGCAGAAGTACTCCTAGAGGCCAGAATAATGAAGAATAATTCGCCCCTAAAGAGAGGTGCAGAAACGCTTCTCTTATTCCTCGAATCCATCTGCATTATTCTGGCCTCTCAGAGTACTTCTGCAGATCGAGGAGCCACGGGGACAGCCTCTCCCTTGTTCCTCCAATTTAATGAGTGTGGAAGAGCGAAAGTGTGAGTGAGAGTGTAGATGTTTTTACATTTGAAATGCTGTGTAGAGAGTGCCAGTGTTAGGATCACCCCGGGGGCTAAATACTCTAGGAGCTGTTTACAAAGTAAATGTAAGCTGGACCAGAATGTTCACCAGACATATTCACTAATGCCAAATCGACAGTACACACTCTTTATATTATCTAGGCAGCAACTTGCATTTTGCTAAATAGTTGATTGTGAGTTCAAAGAAGTTTATACCAGTTATGATAAAGGCTAGTGAAGTTTTATCCTTTAGTTTAACATCTGGTTATGATGCTTAGGCCACTGGTTTTCAATGAAACAACATTGCACACATCATCCAAAAGGCTTGAGTAAGGTAAGGGGAACGATTATATTTAAAAAATAATTCAAAAAAGTGTTCGAGTAGCATTCGTTAATATTTATTATTATTATTATTATTCCTGTTTACTAAGTTAATAGTTCCTATTTAATTATGGTTCACAGACACACTGTAAAATCAATGCAAACTAGAATGTAAGAACTATGCTTATATTCATATGCCATATTGTTTTTTTTTGTGTGTGTGTTTTATTTATTTTTACTATTTTCACACAAACCTTGCAGAGGAAAAAAAAATAAAAAAAAATACCAGCAATATGTTACTCATCAATTTGCCGGTGGAAGGGTTAACCCCTTACAGTATGTGCCCTTATCCTACTAGCACTCAGATAGTTAATACCGTCCCTTTATTCGACGCTTACGTGTTGTTCTCTTGCCTGGGGCTGTTCTTAAAACTGTAAATAAAAAAAAAATGCATACTACTGCACAATTTACAGTCCCCCTTTATAAAATCCCCATCTAATTCTATTTGTGTCCCAACCATATGTACAAACAAAGCTGCATCTGTCACATTTCGGAGGCTGTTTCTATGGTAGCAGAGAGCTGTTCTCTTGCTGCCGGCACTAGGGAGAAGAATATTTTTCTCCGGACTGATTATCGGCTTCTTACGGTGAAAAACACACATTAGTTTTAGCTAACCTTTCCCTAACTGCCGATGTTATAATAAACCAGGATTCGCCGCGACAGTAAGATTTAATATATCCGCCATCATAAAATGTAATAAATGAATGTAAAGGGAGGCTGCAGGTACCACCTAGCGACGTTTATTAAATTCAGCATTAAAGTCAATATAAATGCAGAAGTCAGCCCAGCAGGGCCTGTTAGAGCGGGACACTGGATGTCATGCTAACCTTTTACTGAAAGGAACCAGGCCTATTGATTTAAGCTGCAGGATGAGTGTAAAAAAGAAATGTATTGAGCATAAGGCTCTTCCATGGATTGATGTCGTTAATGCAAATATTTATATTCAATAATAAAAAAAATCACCTATAGAATGAAAGCATTTAAAACGCCACTTCTAAAACAATAAAATGTATATATTACGAAATCTCTTCTATTTTAATAAGGCTGTTCAAACCTTTTGTGTTATTCCACTTTTAATTTAGCATGATGAAACCAGTTTCTCTTAGTTTAGGATGAATATTTATTTTGCTGTTATTTATTAGTATTTATTTCTCCAAAGCATTGCTTTAAAGAACTAGAACACACTGTTTGGGATTTTAGAAAACTTTGTCGGTCCTGATTTCAGTAGATGTGAGGATGGATGGCAAATCGGTGATCTTTCAGACTATCAGTATCGTCAGTGGATTTGTAGGGATACATAAAGTAGGGTGGATTTGATGATGTAATTATTTAATTCCAAGTATGGAATGACACAGTTGCCAAATTTAATGGTAGTAGAAAACTTTCATCCATGTCCAAAAGTAATTTCACCATGTGTAAGGACATGACTTGACAACTTTTACGTCGCAATGTGTATAATGGTTCAGGAAATAAGTTGCCTCAAATGTTCCAACATTGGTGAGTAGGAACTGCTTTTGGAGGCTTCTTCACTCACATGGCCGCTAGGAAGGTGGCAAAATATTAAGGACTCCGTTGAGCATAAACTTTCACTTTGGTCTAGCACTAGTGAATCCTTGATCAAAGTAAACACTGTATATATAGAATATGTACATTCTTATGTATATATTTTCTTTGGAAAAAGAAATTGCGTATTCTTGTAATTAATAATAAATAAATAATAAAACACTTAGAGTAGGTATTTATGACATTTTCAAAATAATATCGCCTGCATATAAGGATATCTTGTTACCTTAGTCCTAAATTTAGCATGCAAATGATGTATTAAATTAGAGAAATTGTAATATATTCTTCAAAACAATTTTTTACATCTACATATGATCAGCAAAGTGGTGCCAGAAAATGGTTGGTCTGGTACAGTAGATATACCATTGGGGCGATCACAGTTGCCTTTGGAAAGGCAGGGCAAGGAAAAGAGAATATAACAGGACGGGATATTGATCAGAAAATGTTGACACATTACAATTTTTTTGTAAATAGTCCCTTACATTTAAAATAAACATCTCATGAGACTAAACTGACTACCAGTAGTAGTGTGCGGCCAGCGGCTGGATATGCCTATCCACACACATAGCGTGCGGCTGCGCGTCAACACCTATGCCATCAGGTGGCTCCTGGACAGCCTTCTGGTCGTCAATCTGGCCCTCCTATAGGTTATTTTGCTAAATTAATTTAGTGATGAGATGACTCCTCTTTTGCTAAGGTCCCAAAACAATGCCTTAATGCTATGCAATTCTCAAGCATAGTGTCAATTGGAAGATGCTTTTTATTAATGTAACTATTTCACAGCTCAATAAATGAATATTATCTTTTTATTCTTCTATTTGACTCTCATCCTGACTTGTAGTAAAATAGTATTGAAATCAATATAGCTGCCAGATCTCATAAAACGGTAACATGAATATTGTACAAAAGAACATGAATGCTGCCATCTGAGCAATGGTGTTTTAAACACTAAAGTAATTTTTGCAATACAAAATTGCTATGCCCTGTTTGTTTTGTTTTGCCTTTCATGACAATGTGTGTTACCAACCTGGTACCTTTTGAAACAAGGCATGAAGGACATCAGTGTCTTTCCCTGAAACACACACTGATGTGTGTTCCTTAAATACGCACAGGACACCAGTAAGCAAGTGGAGAACCTTAGCATATACAATGCTGATGCAGTAATTATTCTTATATTTTATATATAAATAGCGCTAAGGATTTGTGCAGTGCTTCATACATACACTCAAAGGGTATGGCAAAACTTGAATTGTCAGACTAAGATAAAGCATTCCAATTCATCCCAATGGTGTTCAATGGATCAAGGCTCTGTAGAGGCCACTAAAGTTCCTCCACATCAAACTCATTAAAACCATGTCTTTATGAA
>VKOC01000003.1:36120377-36139271 GCA_009364415.1 Spea multiplicata | reverse complement strand
AGTGAGAAGGGGGTAGATGGGTTGGGGGGCCCTTAACAGATTCTCGCACTGGCGCCCTGAGGTTTCTAGTTACGCCCCTGCTCTAAAGAGGCTATTCTCGAATCCTATCAGTTACGTGGAACAACTGTCACAAGTGCAACGTATTGTGACATCCTTCCGAGAGAACTGAAACCCGCAATGCACGCTAAGAGGAAATATGTCAAATGGACTTGTGTTGATGCATGACAATCCCCGTTCCCACACTGTCCCCTACATATTGGAACCCTCGGACAACTGAAGCGGGAGGTTATGGAACACCCAGCTTATAGTCTGGATTTAGCGCCATCTGTTTTCTACCTTTTTGGACTGCTCAAAGAAGCTTTAAGGGGAATAATATTGTCATGTGATGATAATGTGAAAGCAGCGGTGCATCAGTGGCTACTCTTTCAACCAAAAACATTTCTTGGCTGATGGCATTAAAAAGTTGGTACGACGTTGGGAAAATTGCATCGCAAAGGAAGGTGACTATAGAAAAATGATGTAATTTGTTTTTGATCTAATTTGTTTTGAAAAAAGTGTGGAAACTTTTTGAACGTCCATCGTATTTTGTTAAATCTATAAACAACTTATATAACAACTGGTGAACTGAGGAAGTTGGTAGTTTACCCAACAAAAAGCGTAGGACAGGCTATATTTATTTATCTTTTATATGTACTGATTATTGGCGATTTTTATTTTATGTTGATATTTTGGCCAGGTTGATTTTTTTAATACTTTTATTGAAGGGGTTTTTCATACATACAGTACAGATATCAGAAGGTACATGTATGTCATGCAACTTAAAAGTCTTCTGCACAGCGGTACTACAACACAACAATAACATCATATATTATAAAAATAGATTGATCTGAAAAGAGGGCCTGGAAATAACAAGTTGCCAACTGGGGTTTTTTTGCCTTCTTTTGGATCAACAGCAACAAATTAACAGATATAGGAAAGGCTGAACTTGATGGACACATGTCTTTTTTTCAGCCTATGTAACTATATAACTCTGTAACTTGTATTAAAACACAAACCCCCTAACATCAAACCTCATTACTCATCAATGTCCTGGAGGACTGCTACACCAGTTGACAAGATGACTGTTTCACTTTGTTTATGGAGATTGTTGCACAATTTGAGTGTGATGTTTCACTCCTCAAAAATGATATGGCCTTCTTCTGGGGATGTGATGTTAATGATAGCCTCATCTCTGTGCACTAGGAGTCTTGGTGGGTGCCCTAATCGATACTGCATGAGGGTGCTGAGGGAGAATAGATGTCTTATAGGGAGTATCAGCTGCCCTCTGATTCTACTTGCTCCCACGATGTCCTCTTTAATGTGATAGTGACGCATATGTAGCATTACATCCCTTGGAATGTCTTTCTGGACATTATTGGGTTTCAGCAGACAGTAGATTCATTAACAGATTTTTGTCTTCCTAACCCCAGTACTAGGTATACAAATAGAGATAGTATTCAATTTCTCTGGTTAGCTGCTTATATGTGTTTGAGTATTCCTAGAATATGGATATTATTCCTTTCGGACATGTCCTCAAGGTCTGCGTTTTTTCCCCCCAGGAAATACAAGGATAGACAAGAGATTCGTGTGCGTGATGGTCTAGGAGGTAGGTTAGTGTTCAACCTGGTCCATGTGCTCACCCAATTCTTGCAGCTTCTATTTAAATTTGACTGTTATTAGTTTAACGTCGTCCCTGATTTGCTTCCTTAGTTTACGCAACAACTTTCTTATGTTTTCAGCAGGAGGCGACAAGTGGGAAGACACTGAGGCTACTTTGCCAATGTCAGAAATACCTTCCTCCTCTCAATCGGTGCGGCACCATCATGGAACGGTGTGTCGGGGAGAGGAGGCTCTTTCCTCCGCTGTTTTGCGTTAAGATATTGCACCATTTTTCCCTGTGGTTTCCCCCCATGGTGCAGACATGACAAAGTGCTGCGTCTTATCTGTTAAATAATCCTGAGATAATCGTTAATTTTCCCCGGTCGGATCAGAAGCTCACTAAGAGTGCATCCAGTCTCATTGCTAACCATGCAATACCCCTCCTAGCTTTTAAGGAGTATTTACCTGAGGACAGTCCATACAATATCTAGTACTTACATCAAATGGACGTAAAGATCCAAATTAAATATTTTATTGAAATGTGTGACCAGTAACTCTTATATATAGATAGTCGATTCGCACTAGAGCTGAGCTCTGTTCACACCATTTTTGTGAGTTAATATGAATATAGTTATATATCACATTATAATATATATAATTATTATATTATTTTTTCCCACATGTAAAATCTATATTTCTGGGAGATATCCAGTCCTTAATTATATATATTTTATGGTACAAGTTTTACCTGAAGTTAATTGCAATTTTCTAATTGCAAAAAAGTCGAAGGTTCTTTCATTAACTTGACTGTGAATAAAAGCTATGGTGGTCACAGACTGCTTTATTTCCATAAAACCATATTTATTAGAGATGTTGACCATGTATTTGTTTTCATATAGGTATGGTCCAGTTCTACTTTCCAATATTGTTGTTTCGGTGCCATGAAAAGCCGATCTGTGTATTGGCATTTTTTGCATCGAATTAAATAATTGTAGCAACAGGTTTTAATGGATACAATTGCATTTCTGTCCCTTTAATGAAACATATTGATTCTTAACATCTTTGATAAGCCTATGTTTCCCGCCTTGAACAACTTGGTAGCACCCTTTAATCACAAAATACGATTTATCTTCCAAAGTCATGCTGTTTAATGCTAGACTTATTGCATTTAGACATGGCTCTATTTAGAGTCAGGTCTAACTTGCATTTAGTCCTGATTCTCGCTGTCCACCTTAATTCCCAATTTCCTGCCTTCACCCTGCCTGCTATTAACAATTAATGGTCAGATTTTGTATGGCTGCGTTTTAATTTTAATAAAGGGCTTTTGCTGCAAAGGTCATTGAACTGCTCGGAATCAATCATTCATAAGGAGTCTGTGGATGCCATTGAAATATTTATGAATGATAAAGCTATCTTGACAAGGCAAAGTTCAGCAGTGAGGCAACTTGTGACAACCTGACAAGGTTTCATAACAGACAAGGGTATTAATAAAGCAGGAGCAAGCAACGAGACCATAGTAACTGGTGGCAAGATGGCGTGACAACCTGGCTGAATTAACAGTAGGATATCTCACCTAGCAATGTTATTTCACGAAACGAACACATTAAAGAACTGGGAGCAGAGATCTAGAATAACTATTTGTAATAGGAACAATATATGTAGTGGTTGCTTTACCCAAATGTTACTCTTAAGATGCATGTGATGCAATTTAGTGACAAAAAGTTGAAATGTAGTCATATTAGACTTTGCCTACCTGGTGTAATCTCACAAAAAGTTTTGTTCTGGGTCCCCTTCTCTTCTTTCTGTACCATCTTCCCCTGGGGCAATACAACTACCATCTTTATGACGATGACACCCAAGTATGTCTAACCACATCCATGCTTTTACCAAAAATTCAGCATAAGATGATAAAAATATATACATTTTTATATTTACCTTTTATATTTAGTTCTATGTCATGTGTCTTTATTTTGGATTATTACGTTATCTTTATCTTACCTTTGTATTTTTATAGATTAGTTTACAGAAAGGCTTATGTCCTTATTGCTGCCAAAGGAAAAAATAAATCCATTATATTAGAGTCCTTCCAAAGTTACGAATATAAAGGTAAAGGTAATATACATGTGAAAGCATTTTATATATATAAGGTATGCTTACATTCTGGAGACAACATCTCTGTGTACAGTTGTAGTTGTGAATGGTCCCTGACACTGTGCCTTGTTAAAGATATTACCCAATAAACACCGAAATTGTTTTAAAGGGTACTGGAGACTGATGAAGGATTTTCAGCTTCACCTTAACGAAGGTTACCTTCAGTGCCTTCCTGGATGGCTCACCAACAATGAAAACGTAATACATTAAAGAATTAAATTCTTCTTCTTCTGCATAAATAAAATCTTCAATCTCCACAACAAACTTGCAATAACTAAATGTAAAACAGAGGCTTCACAAACAGAGGATGGACAATGGTCATTCAAACACTACATATTTTTTATCTCTGCAAAGGGTAAGTGTAGACTCAGCAGGGAGCCAAGTAAGAGGGAGGGAAGAGCGTTGGAGAAACTCAATACATTATTAGGGCTGGAATGGGGTGATGAAGCCACAAGGAGAAAGAGACAGAAACACTGAGAAAAACAGATAAGACAAGGGTCAAAGGAAAACCAACCATATTCTAAAGCCAGATAGAATTATATATGTTGTACATGCATTATAGATGAGTTATTTTTTCTCTAGTTCATACCCACACTGATGCTTGATTGCGAGAAGGTAGAAAAGTCAATAAATAAGATTTATTTGGCAACAATGTTACATTTTGGAGGAAGGTTTTTGTAATTTATTTTAATATAGACAAAAATGGCACTCTACATGCCAGGTTGCCATAGCAGTAGAAAAAGCCCCAAATGACACCAGCTCTCAAATCTTCAGTGCATGACTTTATCACCTCATGCCTTTAAGAATAACGTTTTACACAGTATGTCTTGTATAACGTAAGTACAGTAAAATGCTGCAAATATGTCAAGCAGAAGTGATGTGCTTGTATGTAGAAATGTTTATTCCGCGAGCAGTCATTTAATGTGCTAGACAAATCCTTCCGTATTAAAAGACACCGTTTGACTAGTTGTCAGATGGTGAACAGAATACATTTAAGGAATGAAGTTTTTTTTTTTGGCAAGCTAAAGGGATAGGCAATTAATTGTCGGGTGACAGTATAAACAACCGACTCAACATTCAGCTTTGTGTAGGAGGGCGATTCAGCCATTCCAGCATTTTCTTACAGTATTTCTATGCATTTAAAGAAACAGTCGACCCTAAATATTAAATAAAAAAAAATATTCATACACATACTTCAAAAAAAAGCTCCGGTCTTTAAGAAACGATTTAAGAAAAATAGGTCTGGTCATCAAGGGGTTTAAGAGACACTCCAATATTCCCAGGAGCCCTCTCAACAAACAATGTGTAAGAACGTACTTTTGAGGGGGAAAAAACGGACTTCCCTTCAGGAGAAGCTGCAGCTTCCCACCCCCTCCATGCCTCAACATATGCGCCACTGAATGGCTGCTTGAAGCTCCCGCTGAAATCGCATTAGTTCAGGGTTTGCCAAGCTAGTGCTGGAGCTGACTGGAGGTATCTAATTCAAAGAACACATCTCCTGCATGGAAATCAGCTGGGGCTTGGGGAAGGGGACACCACGTAAATTTAAGGGACCTCCCTGTTAAATTGTGTGTGATGGCTAGAGTGGCCCTTAAAAAAGGAGCCGTGTTGCACACTTAACCCATGTGGTACACATTATGTTAAATTAAGCAATAGCATTAAAAGCATGAAAATTATGTTTATGTGTGATGCACAAGCCTTTATCACGTACAATATGATGTTGGTCTCTGGTCACACCAGTCTCACGATCAGTGTAATTATCATATTCAATATTGCTTGTGGCTGTTGTAAGTCAATTGATTCTTTGTAACAAGACAATCAGACCAAGATGTCAATAACCCAGGATGTGGGCTACAGAACGTGCGTTCTGCCACAGGTAGTAGGAGCCGTACTTAATTAGAGTTGCTCTGCTACGAATCAGAAATTAACCCTGGAAAACAATTGCTTGTCAGGTCATTCTTTCAGCATTTGGGTTAAACGCATAGAATTGTATGTTAAAAGTGCACACCTCTTGATTCCACATAATCTCACTGATGAGACCAATTTTCCTGCTGTGTGCTCTAAAGTGTCTTCAGAGAGAGAGTCACTGGCCTAGGAATGTCAGTCATTTCAACTTACAGCATGGAAACAAAATTTCTTATGGGGTTTTGTTAACAACATGCAGAAATGTGCAGAAATGATAAAATACAGAAATATCCCATTTAGAAGGCCATATGCACACACTCAGAAAATATATCCTGCAAACCCATCATCCCATCTGACCCACTGCTTACATGTGGCTGGTCAGGAGCAGGGCTGTGCTCACCACACAACCCGTTGAGCTCAACTCATCTTGACCCGTGTAGGTATGTGCTCACAGATTTAGCATACCCCAATTTTAAATGCAGCCGGTTCCACAAATGAGCAAGACCTAGGTTCCAAAATCTTGGCTTTTGGCATGCTCGGAGAACTCATTGTGCTGCAACTAAGGGTTCATTTATCCAAGTGAAAATGCAAAATGGCAGTAATGAATGCACAAGTTGGCCTTAGGTCTATCTCACACGTCTTTCAATTTGCTTGCACTCACATTTCTATGAATGAACCAAAAGAAGATATCCGGGGCTACCTCAGCAAGGTAGGTTGAGGGAGCAGCTCAGGAAGCTGCCTTGAGTCAGCACGCTTACACATGCAGTTTACCTTTCGATTAGGTGATCGAGTGTAGTCGGTATGAGAGAGGAAAACACTTGATCCTCTGGCATTAAAGCGGGAAAGGTGCCTTGACTCTGGGTTTGTGTCACGAAGGTGCATTAGTGTACACCATGAACATTTTTGTTTTTTTGACACCTCAGTACATTTTAATCTTTCACTTTCCTGTCTTTTGACAAGTGGTGGATGTTTTTCTTATAATGTGACTCTTTGGGCCTGTTTTTGTTCTCATGATTGCCCTTCTTTTTCTCTTTACAATGCAAGTGGGCAAAATTATTTTCTTGGTACTCAATGTATTTTGCATGGGGATTGTCACTGTATATGGCGTCAGTGGATCCAGATCCCTGGAAGATTATTTTTTTCTGGTGGGGGAAGCAGGTGGTCTTGCCTCTCCTTGAAGACTTCAGTAATTCACCTCTTTCAATGGGGAACAAAAAAGAACTGTCCCTCCCACAGGCTTTCTGGTCGGGGAGGAAAGGAATAGGTTGAATATCCTTTTGGGGCCTGTGACCACAGAAGATGAAGAATTGAGAGTCGGGTGATTTATTATGGCCCTCACAGGCACTTTTTCACTGTTCACTTACTTCTGCACTTCATATTGAAGCACTGAGCCTCAGTCTTAAAAGAAAAATCCACTGTATTAGATCAAACAAGTTTTAAAAAATTAAACACATGTGACGCTTCATGAAGGTTGTTTGGTTGGGCTATATTGTTATGTTTTCTATGTTCTAGGTGATCATAAATAATGATAATGGTAAAAGTCCACATCTTGGACTTCATAAACTAACATTATTTTTCCATAGTTCATAGCAGAGTAAACTCATCAAAAGCTTCCATCTGGATTCTTGTGAAAATGCAGCCTTTGAGCAAGGAAATAATGCGAGTCCTGGCACATTATTCCCCGGAATGAGCCTCGTTGGGTGTACAGTACATTCTGCCTTGGGTCCTGTTCAGCACATTAGCAGAGCTCTGCGTTATTCAATGTGATTAAACCCAACGCATCTGATTAACCTGTTCCATAAAGGGCTTCTCTGGCTTCAGGGAAAACATTGCAAAATGGAGCATGTGGATACAATTTGGCCTCTATTAACTTATCTTCTGCTAGTTCTATTAATTAGCACATTTGCATACACATGAGCCTTAATAAAATTCTTCAGGCTTGCGGGGCCAAGCAAGATATGTTTTGTTAGATTTTCTGTCCTGTGTCTGTTAAGGGCATGTTTCTGTGCTGTTACTCCACACAAGGACAGCACAGAGGGTGTTTTTTTTTTTAGGTAAACGTCTCTGTTAAGATATTTAAATTAACACAATTCACATCAAGGCATATCAGGGGAAGTCATGGGCAAAATGAATCAGAATTGCAGATGATCCTGACAGAAATAAGTTGGTTACACATTTGCATTGTCCATATATGTAGACAACCTATGGAACTAAAGAAACAACCAACCACACAACCAACCACACATACTCCAATGACCTACCAAACCAGTTTTTGCTTCACAATGCAATAACAATGGCTCATTCACTTTAGGATCCTTAACAAATAAAGAGCTGTTTCAAAGGAAATTGATTTACACATGATATATTATGCAAAAATAAGTGCAAACATGCAGGATGTCTGTGATGTACCTCTAAGAGTTATGCTATTGAATTGGGTTTTTCCATATAATCAGTTATCAAAATCAGGGTCATCTGGGTCATACAGGATTCATCAAATTGGACATACTGTAGAAATTCATCCTAACTCCCTGCAAGGAAAGAATGTGTGATGGAGGTTTATATGGGTTTTACATAACATGCATGGATAATGAGTGTGGACGGAAGACTTCCTATGTTACATCTTTGTTGGTACTTTAAATGATAAAACCTCATAAACAAAAATGCCATACAAGTGGCCAGGATCAGGGGGATAAGTGGGTGTAAATCCCTATAATTCCCTGTTCTCCCATAAAAGTGGAAAAAAAACTTGCAGTAACTCAACGGAAAACAGAGGCTTACACACACACACAACCTTCTGGACCCATGCCCCCAACTATCCAAAGTCAGGATCCATGAAAATCTGACAAATCTAGCGTATAAAGGCTACTAATATCGGGTATTGTTAATATGAAGAATGCTGCAATGTGAAGCTCTTGCAATCAGCTGTCTTGAAAAGGAATATGAGGAGGGAATCACTCACTTGTTTTACATCTGCTGCACAATCAAGTGATGTGACCCAGCTGCCTCAGTCTGCTGTTAATGTACTGATTTATTTAATTTAATGTTGAACATGCAACCATATTAAAAGAATCTGTGCATTTAAAATAAATGTTAGGAACTTAGTTTGTTACTGGTGTCATATACTTAAGATTATGCAATCAGGAGTGTAATTATATATAAACTCAGCATGTCATTTAATGTGTTGATGGCTGTGATACACTCATATGCACCAAAGAGCCAGAGCTCACAAAATAAAGGGGTCATCAGGGGAGGAAAGAAGCACAGAGGGCTTTGTATCTGAGAAGACCACTTTGGAACCTAAGCGCATACCTGAGAACTTTCTAACTAAGCCGACCTCATAGAAACATTTACTTGTCATTATTTGAAGATACACTTACCTGCATTCCTGCATGCAGTTACCTGCATTCAAGCATGATTATCAACGATGGCATGCTGGTAGCTAAAGAATTGAGAGTCTTATATATTATCACAGCCGTGTAGAATAGGAAGGAGTTAGCTCCAGACTGTGTGACCCTTCGAATCTGCTTCTTCACCTTAAAACCCTGAGATTGAAGCCAAAACCCTAACTCGGTTGACTCGGGGTCAACCTTAAGAGTTATGCATAATCCATTGTTTTGGATATAGCACATGTAAAGTGGCATAAATTGATGTTAAATTGTGCATGGAGGATGAGGATGAGTGAGATTGCTGGATAGGATACTAACCTTTAATAACATGTATTTCTTGCTGATGGGGAGAACACATCTATTAAAATCTCATCAGAAGAGATTTCATTTATTCCAGAGAAATAATGTTTAATCAATCCTTGTTTGCCTAAGCAAATATATTTAATGTCTAGAATTTCTTTTGTTTTTTTTTTATAGAAAGAAATGTTTCAAGACGCTTGTGGATTTTAATAACTTCCATCTCAGTACCAGAACCTAACTTATCTAAAGGTATTCATCGACGTAAGGATTTTATACAAGCACTCTTCTGCGCTCCACCTGCTCTGTAGAGAGCAAGAGGGATGACTTAAAAGTCAATCCCCCTTCTCTGATCTGTCAGGATTTGAGGTCAGACAGCTCCATGGCACGCAGAATCTTTCCTAGCATTGAAATGACTTTGTTTTATCCTCCAGGTCTTAAAAAGACAGCAGGAAATGGATTTGCTGAAGATTTCTTTGTATGTTTTCCTCTCCATCCTGTCAGGATAACTCAACAAGTTTCTGCTAAAGAGATATTTGTCCATCGTTAAAGAGATCTGAGTTCTCCGGGTATTTGGCACTGAGAAAAAAAAAATATATGGGCTCATTTTTACTGAGCTTCATGCAGAGGATGAGCTAGGGGCCGATGAAACGTAAGAATTGATTGCTCTGAACTCTCCATTCTATCCTCAGCCCAGAGCTGCGGAATGGACCAGAATTTTTAACCTGTTCAGCACAATGATTGTTGTTTTAGCTTAGGTATTTTATATTATATATTAGCATACTTATATTTATTGTGACAAGGTGAAATGATGCTTTTATATAAGCAGGAGGTTGGAAATGGCAGGTTTTCCCTGTGACTAATGGGTTAACTATGGGTCCAATTAACAAAGCTCCTCCAGTTAACATACAAACACTTTACAAACACACTCTCTCTCCCCTTCCTCATAATTTCTCCCATATCTGCTCATCTCTCCCATTTCTCCTTACCCCTTTTATTTCTCATTAAATCTCCAAATACTCCTCTGTTTTCAATTTATCGCTCTATTTTCTCACTGTCCCCCTTTCTCTGCATCTCTCTTTTTCTATCATTTTCTTTTTTTCTTTCTTTGCTTTACCTCTCCAACCTTTCACTTTATTTCCTCTTCTCTCTCTCTCTCTCTCTCTCTCCCTTTCTCCCCTTTGTTTTTATCTCCCCTCTTTTTTACCCTTTCTCTCCTTTTTCTTTTTTCTATACTCCTTTTTCTTTATATTTTTCCTCTTTCTATTCACCTCACCCTTTTTGTTTCTTCCTTTTTCTCTTTATCTTGTCTACTCTTTTTCTTTATAGCTCTCTTTTCTCTCTACCTCTCCCTTTTTTCTTATCTCCCTCCCTCTTTTCTTAGATCTCCTTTTCTCGTTATCCCCCCTCTTTTTTCTGTACCTGTTCCACACTTACATTATCTCTCTTCCTACTTCACTTTATCTCTCCATGTTTTCTCCACCTTTCCCCTTTATCTCATCTCTCCTCGCTTTATCTCTCCCTTGTCTACTTATGTCTCCTTTTCTCATTATTTCCCCCTTTTAATGATTACTCCCCTTTCTCCCTATCTCTTCCTTTTGTCATTATCTCTCCCTTTTCTCCCTCCATCTCTCTGCTTTCGCCTCTTTGTCCCATATCAATATATTTCACCTTTCTCTCTCCCCTTATTATCACTCCTCTTTTTCAACAGTGTTGCCTCTTTTCCCCATTTTCCCCAATCTCTTTTCTTTTTCATTATCTCCCACTTCTCACCATCCCTCTTCTTATTATTATTTTCTTATTCTATCTCTCCCCTACTTACCTGAAGCTTCCTCAAAAGCTGACCATGATCCTTCCAGGCAGCAGAGAGGCAGATTGACTGCAGCACTTGAGGAGGAGAGCAGTGAGCTGCCTCGTCCATGGAGTCGCGGCCTGTAGGCCACAGCCTGCCTTGTGGTGACAGAAGCCCTGGACAAACCAGAGGACATCAGCACAGAGCTCTACTCAGAGGTGCCCTGTCCCAGGGTTGCTATACATCTGCAGGAGCAGGAAGATTCTATGTTTTCACTTGTTTGGCATTCAGTTGCAGGGGGAATACTTCTAAGGTATGTGTTTGTCTATGGGTTGTTACTATTCATGTTACTATTGTGAGGTTTTTACTGTATTTCTAGATTGGGTAGTTGCTTGGATAGGTTGTGAGAAAGACTTAAGAGGTTGGGATGAAGGGCTCTAGGCTGCAGCAGTCATGAATATTTTCTAACACACAATTCATAATAGAGAATTCAAAATGTGCGAAGAACAGTCATTAGGGCACACTGAGCTGTGTTATTGTATTAAACCAATAGTATGAGGCCTTGGCTTTCGAACAGTTCAAATAACACGACATACATAGCAGATGAGTAGCTACCTTCATTCAGCAGATTCCCTTCTATATCTCGTCTCTGTACGCCCCACGCATGTTTGTCTATCACTGCACTAAAAACCTCTTATCGCTCACGCAACTCTGCAGTAGCTTCTGGTAATGACTGAAGCCTGTTGGGTAATCCATATGTTTGCTGTCTGCTGTTCCAGATTGCAAAACGAGAGATGCCGGGATGCTGACACGCTTGGGATGCCTGAAACGAGATGTAATGCAACAGACTAGTCTAACAGAGGAAAAGACTGGTAACCCTTACTAATCAAGGAGGAGAGGACACAACCTGCAAAATTAGTGTATTCGCCATTGGGATCACAGAAGGTCCTTATGCTGCTACAAGTTTGCCTGATGTCCAAAAGGGTACCAAAAAGATCCATGCAAGAAGATCCAACCATCTCTTATTTCCTCTACGTCCTTGTGATCCATCATTGCTAGGGACTCAATTTTATGATATAACCAATTGTCAGAGGCAATTGCAGTATAAAACTCCAACACTGCCCTCTTTCCCTTTGTATAAATGGAGGAGACTTACAGTGTGCCCGGTGGTCTAAAAGAAAAATCAGGACACTAGAAATAAAATGGAAAAAAAAAAATAGTATTAAAAAGAGACAATATTATTATGCACAAAACTTGTATGAATTTGAATATTCTTATATGCATGATTCCATGCGATGTATTTATTTTGTAACTTTCTAAAACTTGGTCTCAGTGTGAAGCTAAAGACACCAGAATAAGAATAAAGAATTTAAGGCTTGTTTAACAAGGATTAAATAGCATTTCTGCTAAGTATTGATACTTTAATGGTAATGTCGAATACCAATATGTGAATCCTCCGGCAGATCGGTAAGTGTGTATAGTACAGGGTTTTCAATTAACTCTGTGATTAGAGAGTATTGCTATTAACTCCTGGGTCTGTAAACATGGCGTGCTCATTGGATTTACTGTTTGATTTGGTCTGTGGATCAATTCTAGAGATACTTAGATACTAAATGTCATGATAAGAATCCCCATATTAATTTCAGCCTCATTTGTTTTCCCACGGGAGAAGAGAGCAGTGATTTAGGGCTGTCCCGTTCTCGATACTGTTTATCACTTGGCCTGATATTTCACAAGCAGTCAATAGAAGGTCCTTTTTATCCTGTGTCAGCCAGACAGCTGAGTGATTTAGGCTGAGAAGGGATGTTATCATATCTGCGCCAACATAATACTACCAAAAGGCAGAACCATTAACACATCTCAAGCAAGGAAAAGCGCAGGGAACTCTCTAATAAATGAGGAAGTAAATCTCTAGATCTATGGTTTGGCCATAAAACATCCTTTCTGCTCTTGTTTAATGAGCTAGTTATACATCCTACAGCGGCTGGGCAATACTTTATCCTTCTTGTTCCTGGTGTAGTTTATTTCTTTTCTGTTATAGAACCACTAGCGAAAATGAAATCCTTGTTAAAGGGATAGATGTGTCTGTTTTGTGCCGTGGTTTAGAGCCAAAATATGTGTTTGATTCACTGCCCCTGTCTTTCAGCAAAACGACCACCATTTCACTTAGAAAGTGCTTGTCACCCTTGCTGCAGGGTTTACAAAATGACCCAGTGAAGTCTTATCAGCCAGCAATGAGGAAGAGAAGACAATAGCGTTGAGTGTAAAACGAGAGGGTAAGAGGCTTAGATGTAATGTAAAGTATTTGTTTCACTGAGAGGACGGTAGATAAGAGGAAGAGCTCCTCAGCATAAGTGGTAGAGTTATATACATTCAGGGAATGTAAACATACATGGCATAGCCATATGGCTAAATATAAGAGAAGAGCAAGGAGTGGTTAAGGTTTGAGTCTTTACAGCAGACTAGATGGGACCAATGGTCCTTCTCTACTGTAATATGCTTCAATGTTTGGCATCAAAGAATAATGTTTTTTAGTTGCATAAACCACAGAAACATTGGCTTTGGGCCAATCCAGGTGTGGTGAGAAATCTTGAATCTTTAATGAATACGAGAAATAAAGCCAACCTTTTCTTATTACAGGTTTTCATTTGGCCGGGAAGTCCAATACAGTTTATTCCCTCCTCCCATGGGGTATCTTGGTGTGGAAGGTGAGCCTGTTTATGTTGTCTTAAATACAGTACAAAATCCTCATGGTTATTTCATCTATATATTTTAAGGGTTGGATTTACATGCACGTAGTTTATTCTTCTTTGACCGGCTGTTGTGCCTTTAGGAAATCTGCCCTGGACTACTAACCCCATGGGAGAAACCGTCTAGGCCTACAGTATATCCTTCACAGTGCATGCTATGTTTGTTTTACATGGACCCCATTCCTGTTGCCATGTCACATGAATGAACTCTTACATTGACCGTTGATACTCCAGAACTTATCAGTTAATAAAGTCCAAAATAATCAATGCTATTGCTCAATGCAAACTCACATGGCAGATGCCTGTAAGACCAAAACATGTACAACTATGTGTCTCGGTCTGCAATGAGTTACATTTCTGAATCAATAGTGATGTTTGTGTAAAAAGGAATACTTTAAGAGCTCTGCTCGTGTCTTTATGCCAAATGGATCACTGGAGAATATCTTATTGATAGGCTGTAACCATTTCTTTTAAGATATGTCTGTTCCAGTGTATTACGTTTCAGAATAGAGTTGTCTGAAAAAAAGGGACAGGAGAAAAAAAAAATCAACATCTTTATCCCTCACTCTTAATGTGTTTTGATAGCTTTCTTAGCAGCTTCCCCAGTTTAGATAGCACTGTCTTAATACCCCCTCTAAAGGGACATCAGACGTGAAAGCTTGTGTCAGTCTTCCAGCCACGTTTAAAGCACTGTCCGTGTTTCCGAAAAAAGCGTCTTCCTCTTATGGATTATTCATTATACTCTCCACAGGGGCAGCTGGAAAACTGCAGAATCAGTGCATTACTTGTTTGATTAAGGCTCAAATTCTCCCCAAATACTCCTAGAACAAACAGCGCTCATCCAATTAGCAAACAACAGGCCTCGCTTATAATAGAAATTTGATTTTGAAAGTTGAAGGCCAGGAAGTAGATAAACAATTTGCCAGGTGAAACGAGGTAAAACTTGTCTCCCTTTAACCCATTAAATAATACTAGCCACCAAAATGATATTGGCTCTGGGGCATTTTATATATTTATATCCTGCGACACACTTTTCAGTGGAAGCTCTGCTTGGCTTCCATGAAGTGCATTTTTTTCAGTATTTTTCTTAAATATTACTTAATAGAATGTGGAAGTTTCAACTATGATGTGTAATATATGGTGAATATGCTTTTCTTGGAAAAAATCATTAGGGAAGACATTGTATTTATTGTATATTTGGAGATTTTTAAAAATAACTTGAGATTTTAAAAAAGTGTCATGCTTTCAAGTTGCAAGACAGTAGACCTTTCAATGTTTGAAAGTAAAACACAATGCAATTTGGAAGGTTAGGGGAAAAAGCACACAACACACTTTACACTTAATCTAAAGTCCTAATCCATGATCTTGGATGGTGTGTTTGCTGGTGGGATTTCTGAATGTTTAGGTCTGTTTTGGAAGCACCATTGTAATTAGGGCTAATAGGTGAGCCTCATATTAAACTATAGCTCAGTAGCGGACCTTAAAGGGGGCAGGGGGGTGTTCTTCCCTGGGTGCCACTCTTCGGGGGGGGGGTGCCACAGCAGCAAGCTGCAAGCCCGCGTTAGCCCGCATAGACGTCTGGCCGGCCCCAATGAAGCTGGGCTCTTGGCTGCACCTGATCTGACGCCGGATTGTCAGATCGAGTGAGTGTGGCGCTGTCGGCCAGCAACTCATCAGGTATTTGACTTGTGTGCCAGATGGCTAGTTTGGGACTGTTTGGCAGAAAACATTATCAACCCAGTGTAGTAAAACCTGTGTAAAAACCTTAGGAAAATCTTTCAGTCAAAGCAGACCAATACCAGTTATAATCCCTTTTTTAACCAAGGTAACTTTCTACAAAGAGACAACGTTTAAGAAGGTATTAGTGAACCAGATTATAAAACTACTATAGGAATTTGTGAATAATGAGAAAGAGTGTGTATTATAATAGATGTGCCATATGTAGCCTTCAACAGCAAATAGAATATCGTATAACCCTTTAGAGTATTCCTATTGTAACCAATGCTAAAGTGCATTGACAGTGCCCCTAGGGCACTTCATATTTTAATCATGACACCATTAGCCATTCTGTTCTGTATCCTACATTTGGCCCAGAGCTTAAAACAGCCCAGGCATCTCAGGTTACTATTTTTACATCCCACACAACACACTTCCCAAGCTTATACTCATCAAGAGGATTGGTAGCCAAGGATTCCAGAAATAAAATGGCAAGGGGGGGCGTAGGATGGGAAGCAATAGAGGCATTTGACACGAAAACTCACAGCACTGTAAGTGAATGTCTTTTTTTTTGGTTATTGATGATATACAGCTATACCAATATATGAAACATCCCCTGCCCCCATATGGTAACGGTGCAGAATCATGGAAATATTATATGTTTGTGCATGGAGTTAGACGAGTGAAGACATAATTTTGGGACCTGTTTAATTTTTCCACCTACGTGAACATCCTAAATAGAATTTAGAAATTTAATTATAATAAATATAATACATGAACTCAAATCCAGGATATCTATCACTATCACATCCTATAGTGTATGATAAAAGTGTAATTTAAGACTTATGAGCTAAATATTTAGAAGGAAAGTATCCTGCAGCTTCTTCTCCACAAACTAAGTTTACTATTATATGTTCTGTACTGAAAAAACTTTATTATTTCATCTGGAGGACTTAGGAGACTTGCATGTTGGGCTATATTGGTGATTCCTACATGAATGTAGCCCTTGTCTGATCTATCCATTTGGGAAATATTGTGATTTTACCAGATTTCGCTCCTACAGCATAATAAAGCAGGGACAGACTTGGTCACTGTCTTACATACATTTATTAACTGGTGTTGTTGAGAAATAATTCACAGGGGATATTGGAAGCTCTGCCTCATGAAACCCTACAAAATCCTGGCTTCCTCTGATCTTCAACAAGGATTGCAGTAAAAAGAAATGGAAGAAGAATAATGGACCCAGATGAATCTACAATAAGGTTGAAAATCTGGTAGACTTTAGTGAGAAGGTGTTATAAATGTAGAACAATCACCCATCAGGAGTGGTAAAGATTAATACGGTAAGGGACTTTAAACATGAATGAGTTTAACATATAGCTATGCTGAACCTAAGAGAACACAATGGCTGATCTAGGTCTTTAGTGCAGGAAAAACATAGACTAGATGGGCAGATTGGTTCTTAATTACCATAAAATTATCTTTCTATGTAGAGACATAGCTTCAGGTGTCATAGTGTCAGGTACCAGATCAACCTTAAACCACCGTTAGTCTGCTTTAGTCTTTGCTGCTTTACCCCCAGAGAAAAATATGTTATGACCTTGTAAGCCACTCCACGTGACCCACATCTACGGCAACGTATTACCATCTGCGCCTGCTCCATAAAAGACGAGACATTTAAATGTGATGTACAGAGTGAGTCTTACAAGTAACCCAGCCATGTGTTGGATTACTGGTTGGGTTTATTGTCTAGTCTGCCTACCTGAGAGTATTCACCAAGCAGTAAAAAGTACAAAGTGTCCCAAACCCATTACACTTTCAAAGGGAATGTCAGAAAAATATTGTGTTTTCTTTTTAAAACAATTCTAGTTTCAAGTTTAATGTTTTCAAATATCTACAGATTAGTCATTTGTATGTGTCATAGCATTACCATAAAGAATCAGTCCGGTGTGTTGTTTGAGGAGGAAAAGTCAGACATAACATCACGTGACTGACAACAATGGCCGCCTCCAGGACTGCAGATACAGGAAGTTTATTGGAACACAGGGTATTATGAGGAAATGTTTGTTCACTACTAAATATCTAATTATTTCTCTGTATAACTTCTAATTCCCCTTTCCCTCTATGTTCTCAGTTATGTTTTATCCTTTTATTTTCTTAAATATCATACTATTTATATAACCGCAATAAGGCGCTATAACATTAATGACTGTTATCATATTATCACGACTCCATCTCTGTGCAGCCCTTAGATCCTTCAAGCAAACAGAAAATTGCCTTCACTTTAGAGAAAATCAAACAGAACCGCATAGAGACTAAAAGTAACCTGCTTGAAACAATGAAGCAGTCATGGGACTGCGTATATCGTACCTAGCACTGGGAAAAGTAATTAGAAATGGGTTGTTTTGAACACTGAGGACTGAAGACTGTCCTTGGTCTTCTCAGTAAAGCTGGCATGGATTTTGCTAATCAACGTGGACATCTCTATCGCTGTGTTTAAAGAAAAGTTATTTGTTGCTGTGCTTGGCTATTTTGTTAGGTTGGTATTTTAGTTCATTGTTATGTTCCTTAACGGAAAAGAGGCTGAGGCCAATGCAAACATTTTAAGGATATTTTATTTTATTTTAAAGACATTGCTTCAAGATTTCAGTGTCATCCAGGCCTGGACTGGCAATGATGAGGCAACCTTGGCACTTTAAGGCCACTCTACTTTCCATAGCATTTTTAGCTGCGATATCAATAAGGGAAATTGGTTTATTAGGAACATTTATTTGAATTGTATTAATTGAGGTGATGACAGTTAGGGATGATCTCATCTCAATGTATAAGTACATTTGAGGTCCATGGCAAGGGCTGTAAAGCTCTGGAATATACTAGCTATGGGGGTGGGGATCACAAGTACTGTTTTTCAAGATAAACTGGTAATTAGAGGTGCTGATACTAATTTAAAATGTAATAATAACATTAATAATAATAATAACAATAATAAAATCATTAATTTTAAAGCCAACAGAAGGCGTATATTATGCAATAAGTCTTCTCTTAACTACTCTATAGCAGCAAATAAGTTAAGGAGAAAAAACGCAGTACAACCAAACATGAACAATAGAACACCGGTGAACCAATCATAACAGTCCATAACACATAAAAGCTCAATTACTTCCTCTTTCTGTGCTGCTCCTTAGAAAGATAATTAAGTGCGCTTCATTTACATATTTATTTTATCTTATTTACTATTTATACTATTTGTTGGTTATGG
>VKOC01000003.1:36084074-36113410 GCA_009364415.1 Spea multiplicata | reverse complement strand
AAAAAAAAAAAGCGCTTGGGGCAGCAAAGTGCCGCCCCTTCAAAAGTGCCACCTGGGGCAATTGCCCCACTCGGCTCCATTGTAGGGCCGGCCCTGTATGTGTACTAACGTCTACTCATAAAATTTATGCATATGAATGGTTATTCCTCTCCACTTTTTTCCTCTCGCTTTGCCTCTGGTTCGCTAGTTGGAGCAAAAAAACCCAGAAATAACAACAGGACAGGAAATTCATTGATGCCGTTGATCTGCCCTCTTAGCCATAAATCTCAGCTTCCACAAAGCAAACCAATTACCCTAATTGAAAACCGAAAAGCTATAGGTATTTGAAAAACTCACATTGATCTAAGAGTACCTCATTTTTCCCCGAGCCTCCACGCCAAGTATATTTGACTGTTCTCTATTATCCAGGCTTATCTATTGGTTCTATGCGATATGTAAGTGCGTAGACAAGATTAGAATTCAGCTGATGTTCCATTACAGGAAAAGGCAGCTTGTGTAATAAATATATGGCCCTAACACTAATAGCATTATTCTTTTGTCTTTATGTCAGCTTTATAATCATTTAACATCGCTTGCCGAAGATGACATTACTAAAAATGCCACTCAGACACCTTATAAGACTCTGTGCGGGTTCATCCTTTTATTGATTTCTCTTTTTTTCCCTGCTGTAGGAAGTGCTTTCTGATGAGAGACATCAAGGTGGACAGCTTCTGGAGGAACCAAAGTTGCTTCATTTCAAGGGGAATACGTTTAGCATCCAGATATCTGTTCTTGACATCCCTCCCTTCCTCTGGAGGATCAAACCGTTTACTGCATGTCAGGTACAAAAATCATTTGTGTTTACTTTATAGATCTTTTCCCTCGACCCGCAGACGTTGTGAGCAATGAGCTGGACCTTTATTTTTACTTAATACACATTGATTAATAGCTAATGCATTTAGTGCTATGTGAAGGGTATCAGGTGTACGACAGTAACGATTGCACAATACTCCAGAGTCCATCCACGTGTCTGATGCCAGGAGTCTTCTAACATCGCTTTACATTGCAGACAGGGGAAGATGTGCAAATTTCCCTGCCTAAGCAATAATACGATTGGTAATATCAGGCTTAATTTGCCATCTAATCACAAATTAGATAGCAGATCATGTCCGCCATTTATAACAAAGCACCAGTGGAACGTCTGGCAAGGGTTGTGAATGAGAAAGGCAGTAACACAATCTCCAGTCGCCATTTTGGAACTAAACTATATATATCTAAACAATATTGAATATCACTTATTACCATGTATGATATTTATTGATGTTTTTGCATATAGTTTAGAGGGTTTTTTTATAAAAAAAAATTTAGGCTGAGAACATAATCCAACATGAACATGAAACATGTTGTTGTTTTTTTTGTTTTTGTAATAAATTGGCATATATTGTAGGTGTTAAATACTATAATTTTCCGGAAATTACTCACGATCTGCCAATCTACGCCAACATGTGGCTAGGAAAATGTTTAAACTTTAGTCTGTTCATTTTTTTCTGATGAAAAGACTCAGTTTTGTCTTAGCTTTAGGCCGATTTTTAGCAGGAGAAAATGATCCTATTGTGGAGCACATGTGCATCATTTTTACTAAAATAACATGATGTTTGATTAAAAATAATAACATTATCATTGTCTGTGAATAGCTTTAATGAGCCTAGGATTTGTGTATTAACCAAACCATTGTCAGCACAAACTTAAGTGTATTGGTCCTTTATGCCTCCGAAAAAAGGACTACAAAAACCCTTTGATGGGTTAAAGTATCTAGATAGTAATTTGTTGCGTCTGTGAAAAGTATCGATACATACATTGCATCTAAAGAAAAGCACAATGTATAGAAGAAGTGCTTCCTGTATTCTGGAGACAATGCTTTTCACAGAATTGCCTTGCATAATATTTCTGTCTGATCGCATTAGATTAGTTCAGTTGGTTCTAATCGTGCCAGCTCAAAAGTTCATGTTTATTTTTATCCATCATTAAAAAAGATTTATGTTCTCATTAAGTTATTATGATGATTTTTCTGTTTGAATGGATGTGAAAGTTCTCCGCTTTGATTCCCATCCAGTCTTTGAGATGATTTAAGAACCAAAATGTGGAGGATTTGTTAATCGGTACGTACAAGGCTTCTCCATATGGACGGACCTGCTTTTACTGGTTAAACTGTAATACTAAAGGCATTATGGACATTCATATGTTGGGGCTTAATCATCGGCACACAGGCTTAGAAAATAGTTCAGGCTTTAAGTGAGCTTCTGCAGCTTTGTGTAAATCTTGCCGTGACTCCTCTGGTTACATATATTAGGAGATATTTTATTAATGAACTATGAGATAGCAGTGATTATCAAGGACTTGGTATACTAGTATATTTGATCATTTTAGTTGGTAATGGTACACTGGGTCAAAAGGGGGAGGGGGAGGGGGATGTTAAAAGAATACCTGCGATATCATCTTGGTAAATAGCCGGCATAATTGCAATCATCGAGAGAAATCTGATCATACGCATACCTGGCAACTCTATGGGTTTGACCCAGAGTCTCCAAGTTAACCGCTGCATCAATGGGTCTTCAGGTCTCTTCTCTCTTCATCCGGGCAAGGGGAGCAGTGTTCAGCCACACCCCTTCCCCTCCCACTCAATACTGTTTGGGGCGTTTTCTGCCCTGTGTAGGGCTAGCCACGCCCATATGGCTGCCTAACCACACCCCTACACAAAGCCACTCCCCAGAATTTGAGAGCTCCGAGTTTACTGCACTGAAAAGTTCCCAGGTTTGGTAATATTCTGAGGTTTGTCACACGCAGAGGTAAATAGATTGATAAATTGGAGAGCTTTTACGCATGTACCACTTTGCAATGTTTCAATATCACGCTCAGAGATCATATTCTCCCTTGGCAGGCAATTGATTTTTTTTCCTGACCCTACTGTTCTGAATTTTCAAGAACAGCAGAAAATATTTTTACTAAAAGAGAAAAAAAAAGATTTGTTTAGGTTTCTGGATTTAGGAATTTGAATATGACATCATATCTGTAATTCCCCTATCCAATGTATTCATGCCCCCCCCAAATAAAATACATAGGGCACATCATATAGATGTGTTTATGTTTTTCACAAAGATTACCCAAAAAATAGTTTTTCTGCCAAAATCTATTCTCCATTCTGAAGCGAAATGGAACTATAGGGCACTATGAATAAAATAGAGAGAGAGAGACGCATTATAACAATTTAAATTCTTAGGCATTAATCTTTATGGTGTATCCAGTCCGTACTCTGCTAAAAGTTCCACGAGTGCCGTAGTTCTAAGTAACTATTAAAATTTACAACGGGGAGATAAAATGCAGATGAAAGAAGCATTACTTTATAACGGCACAGTATATAAAAAAAGGGAAGCGATGTGCTGGAGTATCATAAAATGAGCTGGGTATGATTTAGGAAACATGGACTCAATTTGGGAACATAAATTATTTTAACCATTTGAGTCTCGGGGGCCAGGAACGCGTTGCTTTGGATAGACAAAGCTCTTCTAGTCTGGGTGCCAGAGGGTTAACAGGAAGCCATGTTTGAGTTCCTGCTGCATTGAAAGGCACCTTTTGATATGAGTCTACAAGAAGAGTGGTACTTAATGTATTCAGCAGACTGCATTTTTCCTTTGTGTTTATGGCAGTTTTAGTAAGAAGAATTAAGTAACACACATATTATATCAAATTCCACAGCTCTGTCTGTCAAACACGCTGACAGGCCCTAATGTAAGAACAATAAAAAAATATTAGCTTTTCTTTTAAAGTGCCAACAAAATTCACAGGCACCCAAGAGAATGCATTTCTTTTACAATTCTCTGGCTAACCCTTTTGTTGCCATTACTACATACAATGTAGCTAAGGCATTAATATATATATAATATATATATATATATATATATATATATAATATATATACATATACATATATATATATATATATATATATATATATATGTAGAGGAGAATGCAGGCTGCCTATGGGTTATTAAGCTTACCATAGTTTATGATGTAAATAATCAATAGATTACACATTTTATACCCCTCAGGTTAGAAAGCTGATTCGTTGGTGCCTTACATAACCAGGAACACTATCTCAATATTATTAACTAAATAATACAAAGAAATACACACTTATTTAACTAAGAGGCATTTGACAGTTACAAAATGTCAAATTGACTGACTTTGATTAAATCCCCATTATTAGCTGGTCTGGATTTACACGGGTCCTCGAAATGAGATCACTATCATCACTTCACAACTGCTAAATTAGTCAAGACCGATGTAATAACTATACATGGGAAAGCAGACTCCTGTAATTTGTCATGGCAGGTACAGGCAGTCTATAACCGCCTTTCAGGACGGCAGACCTGAAACATTTCCACGCATAGAGCTTGGCACTGTCTAGAATAACAATTGCTGATATACTGGAACTCCTATCTAGAGGTCACTGTAAATAATGGACAAATATTTCCCATAATTGCATTCAGAAAAGAGCTGGCTGACGGCGTTAGATCATGTATTTTAGTGTGTGTTCTGTGTGTATCGGCGGGAGAGCCATGATACTCTACCGATGAATCAAGAATAAGGAGAACAGCAGGCCAAAGACAACTGGTGTTCTGCCATTTCTCAGTTGCGTAGTTTAGCGCACAGTGTGTGTGTATCTCCTCCGCAGCCATCCAAACCCAGTGGGGAAAGAGTGTAGAAAAAAATGAAACAGCTTTGGGCAGATGGGCAATTTCTGTCACTTGACTACTGGGGAAAACACGCCTGGGAGCCCATGGCTTGATGATGACAGTTGCCATCCACACCAGCTGGAGAGACAAAACGTTTTTACAAAGATATATGGCGTACCAATCAAGTCTTAATTCGAGCCTGTCATGCAGAGCCTGTGTAGGGCTAACACAGGGGTTTGGCGTTGGAAGGGTTAACGTCCAGATGTGTTTTACAGCCTACAACTCGCCCTCTTAAGCCAGACAGACTGGTCAGAGCTCTGCCCGAAATTCATTCAGGTTCAGCCTCTGTGACCATTAGTGGTAACTCCCCTATAATATGGAATTCAGAGTGATGGCCTTCCATGCTGGAAGGGACAGAAGTAGAAACCATAAGGCCCTGGTGCGAAAATTGCACTGGGGCACCCATCTTCAACAGCTGGTCTGTGCCATCATTACCCCCAAACAACGTGTCTGTGCCTTGTTTGCCCCTTGCCCCCCTTCCAACATACACTTTGGCACACGTATGTAAACACACTAACACAAATTACACATACTTACTCATAATCACTAACACACAGTTACACATTCATTCTAACACACACTCCATCTCACCCCACTTACACATTAATGCTCACACACATACACAGCCATGTCCACTCCCACCTTTGGCACCATCAACCTGTGCCAGCGGCACCTCCAACGCAGGTGTCTCAATTCGGACAACAGAAATGTTCGGGGGCATGGTATATCAAATTCACGAGCTGGATTAAAAAAGAGATCCACATTTTCGTGCTGGATAAATATATAACAGTGTGGGTCAACTAGACCAAAACTGATAACAAGGCAATTAGTATAAAATTAGTATAAAATCTATATAATTATTATAAAATATCCCACCAAACAAATCACCTTACAAAGGCTTAACTGATTGAAGATTATCTTCATACATCTGAAATAAGTATTTTAAAAATACCACATCAAAATTGTGCTTAATCTTTAAAGAGAATACTTTTCTGATGCAGCTCAGACGATACCTGGAGGATTTAATATTTAAACGCTTGTGTTCGACTGATATAGTCATCCCAAACAAAGAAGGCATTTTTTTATTATATACTTCAGGTCTGAAAAGACTCACACGCATTATGAAAGCATAAACTGGATCATAGGAGGTAATGTCTTTCCAAATACGCTGTGTTACATTGTTAAGAAAGTATGTACCTTATTTGCTCAATTATAAGACGACCCCCCAAAATTTGAATATTAATTTAGGAAAAAAAGAAAAAGCCTCAATATAAGACTATCCTATAGGAAAAATGTTTTACTAGTAAATATTAATTCACTATGATTGAAAAAAAATTATTTTTTTTGTTTTTATTTCCTTTTTATTTGCCACTCTGCCCCAGTTATGCACATCTGCCCCCAGGGCCGGACTGGGACTGAAAAGCAGCCCTGGAAACATTTGGAGACCAGCCCCATATAGTTTATCTCACGAGTCACACTATTTGCCATACAAAAAACTATAGGGGGTGAAGAGGCATATGATGGAACAGAGTGGCATATAGGAGGGTATATGGCATTTCTGGAGGCAGAGTGGCATATAGGGGGTTAAAAGGCATATCATGGGGCAGACGTGGGATGAAGTGCTGAGGCACGGCCATTGGGCGGCGCAGTGTGTGCACGCCGGGCCTTTTAATTTCATTAGGCGCCGGCGGCCGGAGGAGGCAGCCCGGCTGCCGCACGACAGCCGCCTTCAATCCCTCTCGCAGCCGCTCATCGGCTGTTTTGAATGTTGGTCTGCTGGCCCACCGTGAAATTTCCCGATGCCCCCCATCTTAACAGAAAGATAAAAAAACACTAAAACACATAATTTGATGGTAGATAAGAACCGTTCGGCCATCTAGGATGTCCATTTTTTATTGATTAATTATTTATTGGTCTTGTCTTAGATTCAGTGTAGCCATATAATGCCTTATGCATGTTTAAAGTCAGTTACTACATTAAACGCTACCTTTTCTGCTGGAATGCTGTTCTGTGTTTCTACCATCCTCTTGGTAAAGTAAAACATCCTTACGTTCCATATAAGCCTCTGACTCTCTAGTTTTAGGTTACGACCTCCTATTGAAGTACTGTTAAATCCTTCATAGCAGTTGAGAGAGTGCGACTGTCTTTGAGTTCTCAAAGACATGGTACGTGTCACAATTACAGAGAGTTTACCATAATTTATAATAATAATTACAAAAAATATACGGTATATAAAAACAGAAACTATTACCGTGTGTGCCCATGGATGGCGCTCCTCTACAGTATCATGAGTACAGAGACAGTTTTAAGTGTAGTGCAATCAGAGCAAGTGTGATGACCACAGGATGCTCTTCTCTACAATTGTTCTGAATAAACACTTTAAAAAAGGACATGTGGAAAATTCCTAGAACATGTAGTACAAGTTTAGTGCATTAGGGACATTGTTTCAAGGCACATTTTCCTGGCTTTATTTTTATTGTTATGTTGTTTTTGCAATGTCTCGTTTCCCTCCTACGTTTCTCACTGGTTATACCGGTTATTCCTTATCTGTTACCTAAACATGACTTATATTAGAACTACAAGCTAGTGTATAGATCAAGAGAAACACATACTATATCATGACAAGAGAAAAATGAAATAGTTCTTCTGATATCTGTCTATACACCTTCCAGGAAGCCAAAGAGGGATGTGGCTAGAGCTGGGGCTATGGGCAGATTATGGAACTTCCATCCATTTTGCTAAATATTGATACAAATCATACCCTGATCCCTCACTTTAATGGGTTGAGTTGAAACATCATAGGAGCTAACCTGTAAATCATGGCCTGCTCAAAGAAGATCACCTGCCCAACTGGCCCATGATCAACAAAAGAGATGGTTGGAAGTGTGTCTACCAAAAGACTGACATTGCTTATTTCTCATAGTAATATAATCAACTAGAAAACTCTTATAGTCTAAACGGATTCCAACAAGTTAAATAATTTGTCTTTTTACTAATAATTCTTTATGCACATCCCAAGCTTTTTTGCATTCAAGCCCTATTAGCCTACTGCTACCGCAGATCTATACCAGGTAATGACTACTGTTCTATAACTAGAATTTTCTCACAAAAGGTTCTTCCAATTTAACTGCCGTGCAATTACGGACAGTGGCATTTACATAACAATATGCTACCATCACCGCTCTTCATAGTCTACTGCTCACCTCTCTTTACATCTATACTTCACATGTAAGATATATTGTAAGTGGATTATGCTACTGGAGGGCCATATTATTATTGCGACTAGAAGACTATCGTTGAGAGGACACTTTTCTAGCCAACTAACGCAAGTTGTTAATCTCGCGTTAAGTATAGAAATAGTAGTAATAATAATAAAAGAGTCCATTAGCTGCAAAGAAAGCCAGTTCAAGTATAATTAGGATGTGTTTCCAATGTAATCAGCATTGTTTTGTGCAGAGAAAAGCCATTCACTTTATATGAAATATTTACTCTCTAATAAGAGAAGACATGATATAATACATCCAATAGTGCTTGGTATTATAGGGGAGATTGGTTTATTTTAATTCTTGTAGTAATGAGGTATTCAGCAGCTTTAAGAAATGGAAATTATTGGACAAAACAGACTATTTTAGAGTTAGCTCTGTTTTTATTATCATTACCTGCAATATTTCCTTTAAACGACAAACACTATGGCGCATATAAATATATTTGTACGCACTGCACCATTCTTAGCGCAGGTCCCAAAAAAACCAATATTAAATGGCACACTATGCGATGCACGGCTCAATGATGAGTCGATGACTGCACTTCTAGGATTAGGATTAATCTTCTAGGCAGAATATTGTAGGTTCTTGAGGCTACCACAGTAACATGTACCATATTCCCCAACAACACTTACGTTTTACAGATTCGGAGACCCATGTTGTGGGGGAGGGGGTGGCAACAGGCAGATATAAGCTGTTTGCAGAAGTTGGTGGGGTCAGGATGCCTGCCTTACAGAAAGAGCCACATTGCGACTCCGCTTCAGAACATTGCGAGGTGGCCACTTGGCAGCTGTGATGGAGAAAAAACCTCTACTGATTTTACAGCTCACTGGGCCAATCGGGGCAGATCCAGGGATCTCCCCAACTGGCCTCCGATACCCTATTCCTTCAAAACTGAAACAACGGGACAGTGTAACAGTTTATAAAAATCAAGAATATCTCATAAAAATTGGGACTGTTGGGAGCTACGATGTACTGAGAAGAAGGACACATGGGCTCAACTTAATGACCTGTCAAAAACATTGACTTCTTCATAAAAACTTTACACCGGAGTGTAAACTTGGCCTCATTTACTGTCTCTTTAAAACAAAATGGTTGTTCAAGTAAAAAGTATAAACAAGAGATGTTTGTTGGTCTTCATATATAAACAGAGCTTGTAAACTCTAATTTAATCAAATATTCTGTGCGCCTGTGATGAAGGTTGTTTTGGTTGAAACCTTTTCCATGGAAATTGGAGAGGGGATAAGCACATAGAATTATTTCTAGGTCACCAAATAAATAGCCTTTGATGTAGACCCTCTTACGCCTAATAGCTAAAATTGTGAAGTGGCATTATTTGCTTTTTTATATTAAATGGGCTGTGTTTCATGTCCTTTAATGAACACAGTGAGGATGTTTGTCAGTTTCCAGATTAGGTTAGTTTTGCTTTAGATACCATGTTTTAACTAATGTATTATTTATAACATATTACTGTTAATTTTCCGGGTTGATGTCTCCTCTGTCGCCCCATGCTCTACAGAGTATTTCTATGTGAAATTGAGCATGATGGCATATTAGCCGGTTTTAGCTGCATATTATGTGATTGCCATTGACTTAAGACACTGAACTTTATAGTTACTTTATTTTTTTCATTTATATATATACAATGTACAGTACGCTACATGGTAATGTATTATTTCGTTAAGAAATTGATGCCAGCATTTCCCAGCCTCTTTTGAAATCTTAAGTTTGAAAAAAAGACTATCATTTTTTAAGATTAGTTGACTGAATTGCCTAAGCTCATGCAAGACCATCTGTGTTATAAGTTCTGTTTGTGGTGCTTTAATGAGGATAGATTTAGGGCTATTGACAGATAATTATCTAAGCATGTTTCTAAAAGGTTAATACCAAGCATGATTGCCTCCTACCCATTACAGCCATGTTAATGTATATAGCGCCAGCTGATTCCGTAGAGCTGTTGCAATAGGGGACATTCCAAATAATTAATTTAAATTGACAATAACATTAACACACATTAAAACATACTGGTTTGGAAGGGGAGAAGGACCCGGTTCTTGTGAGCTTACAATCTATTTGCTAGTTGAGGGGGAAGAGAGACAGCGGTACGGTTATTACTCATAATGCTTATAACACAAATACTTGCTTACCATTTACTTGTCCGTGGTACTGAAACAGGTGCTATTAACTCATCCAAGCAATAAAACACCCTATACTCTCTGTTTAAATATTTCATCTTTGGGTATACTATTGTTGCATATATTTTTGGATTCTTTTTGGTTTTATATTCATATTTTAGAAATATAGTGTAATAATAATAGTAATTGCACATGCTTAATAACTGGTTGGTCTTCTTTCTACTCGTGGGGTAAAGAGATTTGCACAATACACAGGCTGCTGGCGTCACTGCCATTAGTGCACTCCAATTACTATCATACCGAGTTAGACACAAAAATGTAAAAAATGATCAAGGGTATGAGACGTCTGATTGGCTGATGATATCTCTGCGTTTTAATTATTTTCCAGGAGGTCCCCTTCTCCCGTGTCTGGTGCAGCAACCAGCAGCCACTGCACTGTGCCTTCTCCCTGGAGCGATACACCCCAGCCACCACCCAGCTGTCCTGCAAGATCTGTGTCCGACAGGTCAAAGGGCATGAACTAATTCTTCAGGTCCAAACGTCAATTCTGGAGGTGAGCACACAACATTAATGCGCAGCTGCTTATTTACAGGTGACATGTATCCTAATGGTAAGGTAATATTAATATTGTTGTGGAGCACGCATCTTTTGGACCCAAATGCAACCTCTTGTTTCGTGAACTTTTTGATGGAATTATTTTGATTTTGAATGCACTGGAAATTCTACCTGAAGGGCTGCCATCTCTTCTTTAAGATAGTGGTTCCCCTATTCAGGGGGGAGGGTAGGGGTAAAATGATCTGGTCTTTTTGTAAGCCTTTTGACTGAGGAGATAAAGAAGGAGTCTCACATCCCTATGTAGTAGGTACAGCCCCAGAGGAGGACGTTTGGGGACCTGGCGATCCACTGTGGCGTTACAAGGGTACACTGTTACCACCACCTTCTCCACTGACTGTCAGTGAAGTGCGGCACCATGGTGGTATCCGGCATAGGAATATTAAAAACAATAATGGATGTTGTCCCGTTGAACTGAGAGGTAATAGTATGTGACATCTTTAAGTGGCGCAACATTCATTAGATATAAGGTCATATATATTCACATGACCTTTAACGTTTACATTTAACGATAGATCCTCTGAGCTCTTGACTCCACTTCTTTGAGTGCAGGACCACTAATGGTCCACAAAAAGGTATAACAAATTTCTGAAGACCCCAAAATCAAAGAATATAAATTCATCTCTGTTTACATCAGGATACTGAAAATGTTTTGTGTCCAAATATAATAGCTAGAAGTAACTTATTGTGTGTATTTGTTGAGTAGTACAGAGACATAATGATGAATCTCTGTCATACCTATCTAGGTCTCTCCTAAGAAAGTCTCTTAGACTAATGGGGGCAAATCACCTTAAATTGTAGCCCTTTCCCCATGTTTGAAACAGAAGAATTTACCGAGCCAGGTACATGTGTGAAAGAAATGTAAATTACAGTTCTTTTAAAAGTGCATTTCCTTTGGTAAATGCTCCAAGAAATTCCTATAATGTGAGCATTACAAAGATTATATTAGGTCAAACAGATTTCCTAATATATATGTACAGCCTGTTTTCTGCCGTGCCATTTTACAACCTTCAAAGATATTCATAACCCGCTTTAAAAATCATTTTTGCATACACATCAACGTGTAAAAAAAAAGTAGAATAAAAAATAGCTAGGAAAAAAAACAGCGTTCAGAATTGTAAAGGAAAGGGGATCTATAATTTGAACTCCACCAAAATTCATATTCATCAAAGTGGCATTTAAAGCGCGAGCCAGATAGAAAAAGAGAGCTGGAGACAGGACGTGAAATTGATGTGAGCTGTCTCGAGTCAAGATATCAGCATTATTAACTGTCATTTTCTTTTATATTAGACCAAAGTTTCATCTGCCAGTTAGATCCCAAGACTCAGAACACTGATATATAACAAGTGCGAATGCTACCAGGAGACCATTTTATATCCCGATATGAATAGGTTCAGCAGAGGATTAATAATATAGATAAATGCAATATGCATGACATAGGCTTTTTGTCACGTTGTGATGAATAGTGATGACTCTGTGTATTTTGTTACTGATGGCCCCATTCTGCATTGGAGTGGTATACTTACATTTATCAACTCTACCCCCATAGTCAGTTTATCAACGCCTGTTGGTCTCTCTCACACTTTTTGTTTTGCTGATGAGCTGTCCCTTTCTTCAGGCTTGTTATTATTATATTTATTATCTAAAACTAGATAGAAATGTTCTAGAAAGACGTGTTTTTAAGGGGTTCATGATGGAGGCAAGTGGAACGAGGCTTAATGGTAAACCTCAAACCTTAGTAGATTTTGTCTTGTGCTAAGGATAGCCTTATGCCTATGCAGCGCATGTTTAAAATCTCTCTACTACTTCTGCTAGAAGGCCACTCCAGCTATCCACCAACATCTCAGTGTAGAAAAATCTCTCCGATGGGTTGTTTCTGGTTTGAATGTCTTGGGCATAGCTAGAACAACAATTATCTCCAAAATATGTCTGTTTGAGTCTCAGTCCTGCATGAGCTTTGTTATTTGATATCGATGTGCAAGTATTTATACCTATATTTGGATCAGAGTGAAATTCAAATTCATAGATCAGAGGAGTACACCGTATGTACATAGCGGTAAGAATGCTAGCCTTCATTTCAAAGAGATTCCTTACTAGAGATCCAGTTCTCAGGAGGTGATGGAGAAGAAGGAAGCGACGGGGTGCTGATTCCTTCGAAATAAACAGACTGCTTGCGTTAAAATTCCCCCCGGGTATTGAGTGTTTTATCTTAGATGCACGTATTATAAAACCTACCTTTTCCCCTGTGGATTTCATTGAAGTATTTGAGATATGTGACAGTCCAATGCTGCTGTTTATGCCAGATTCTAAAGTGTATTTTTTTTTTGAATTTTAAGAAAAAAATCTACTTTTCATTGAGATAAATGAATAAATAAAACACAGTTCCCACTAAGGCCTGTAACTCCATCATTCCTCTCCTATGATACAAAGAGACACCAAGAGAGGGTACCAAGGCCAGCAGTAGCGTATGTCTACCTTAACTGGTCTCATGACCATAACATTACCTTGTTGGATGACTGACATTTCTGCTAATTTAAACCAAAAGGGAAAAATGAATTAACCTAAAGAGTCATATCATTCAATATAAAACTATTTCAAGACTGAGAATCCTGTAGTGTTCTCGTGTTCCTATAAGTCTATTTTCTGCTTTTATTCTAACTTCAAAATTAGTAAAATGTATTCCTTATATTTGCTTTTTTTGTAAATGTTCCTGCAGAATGAGCGTGAAACCATAGCTTTCTTGGCACCAGAAGACGACAATTACTTGGCACATCCTGGTCCTAAAGCCTTTAAAATTCCACACTCTATCAGGCAAAGGATATGTGCAACATTTGACACACCAAACTCCAAAGGAAAAGACTGGCAGCTGTTAGCACAGAAACTCTCTATAAACAGGTAGGTTGAGAATGAGGGCTGGGGTTCTAGTTCCAAATGGAACCTACACAGACATTTCTGCATCGCTCTCCTAACTAGACACAGAAACAAATTGCTTCCAATGTTATTCATTGATTTTCATATTAGTACTTGAAACTTTGTTTCATTTTTTCCCCTCCGACACCATAATTATTCATTATACAGGACCAAAGCTTTCAGGTTTTTCACTACGAAGTGTGCTTGCCCTGCATAATGCATAGTTCAATAGGCTGAAGGTACTTTCAAAAAGAAGGAACAACTGGAACAACCAAGTTCTTGTTGTAGGAGCCCTTCTTAAAGCATGGTGTTGAAGCTACTTGCAGTCCCCCACTTTACTGAGTAAGCCGCAGACACACATGCAAAAAATGAGTGGGGCTGATGGTCTGTGGGTAGGTTTGTGATCTCCACATGAAGCCTTACTAGATGTTCCAGTTTAATATTTCTTCATTTAGGTAGAATTATACCTGGGAACTTTTGGCTCCGGCTACCCGGAGCCTTCCCTTGCGGGACGCGACCAAGACTGCCCACTGACGGGGGGGGCGTTCCCGCTGACGTCTGTTGGAAACACCCCTAATTCAAGGGCAAATGGGCGTGGAGCGGGGCGTGTCAAAGCCCTGCTCCTGCGACCCGGAGGATTAGGGTATTGACCCGGAGAAGCAGTGCTCACCCGGCAATCTCTGGGTCTGGGAAAGTTCCCAGGTATGGTTAGAATGTGCAGATTTATAGAAACTTTAAAAGAACACCTGCTTCCAACATTTTAAGGTTTAAGAAAAAAATTACTATAAAATCCTTCGGTGACAGGTAAAGTCAGAGAGCACTCTTAACGAAAAACAATGGAGGCAAAGGGGTCATTAATCTCTGCCAAATGGGTTACATTTACAAATAATTCACAAAAAAGCACAATATACTAGATTCTACTGCAACATTCCCCTATTAAGACTTCCAAGGTTACTGTAGAGTACAAGACAATAATGTCACCTCACGCTGTGAGAAAAACATGACATAATGGCAAAATCAAGGACATGTTTTCTAAATCCTTTTGCAACACATTAAAAGAAAGCATAGAGTCCGCATAGACGAAAAACATTTAGCACAATTTAATACACAATGCCTACTTTTCCTCAAAACCCACTAATATACATTTCACAGGACCACGTGGAGAACTTCTCGAAGTAGCACAGAAAGGGTTCTGTTAGGTCAGAAAGTTAGATCAGAAATCCTGTGTAAAGACCTGACTTTTAACCATCCCAGGTGCCCTCATGTGGTCAAATGTAGAAGTGTGTAGATTCAAACAAAAGGTGACACCGATTGATGGCATCAGATCCATCTAGCAAGGATGTGGTGGGATCAGCCTTGAAGTCGACAAGCTGCCTGGAGATGGCCTTTGCAAACCTAATAGACTTCATTTAATACCCCAATACCCTTAATTTGAGGCGTTAGAAGAGGAGGTGGGGTATAAAAGTAAATGGCCATCTTATGACCTTGCATTTTTGCCCCAGATGTTCAGGGATGGTACCATGATTGGAACTTTGCATTAAAGTTGGTGCCACTTTCTCTTCCTATTTCCCAGCTCAAATCCTATAATTAACCTATGTCTGGAAAATCTTTTTTGTTCTAACTGGGGTTAATGGTGGATGAAAATGCATGTTAAATAGGCACTGTAGAATCAAAACCCTGCACATCACTGAAAGTTTCCAATGCCAACGTATAGACTGTAGCATACAAAGTCGCAACACTACTTTTATAGTAAATGTTATCCCACAGAATTAGGAATTGCATAGGTCTAAATCAATTTGTTTTATAAGCTTATTTTGTTATTATCATACATTTTCAGCCAAATATTCAACTCATAAATGTAGTCTTGTTCTTTCTTGAATTGCAGTGGCAATGACCTGAGTTAACATAAACTAGATGTTTTCCTTTGATCTTATTAGATACAAGTTGGTTAGTGTGTGCCATGCAGGTATCGTATGCAGGGAGTGTATGACATCACAAGTGCCCCACCACTACTCTAACCACCCATAAAACAATATAAAAAATAAAAATACATACAGAAATACATTTTTTTTAATAAGAAAAATGGACTAGGTGTATGTGGGCTACAACTCCCATCATACATGATGAGATGGACGATGGCTATTCTAGCTGTCAAAAGTTGTCATACTTGTGGACATGTATATTTTCCACCGATATTGGATGAATGTAATTTAAGGGCATGGGGGCTTTTAAAGAAATACTTTTTCTTTTTGGTTTGGAGTTTATGGAGAAATAACTGGGAAAATGATGTTGTTTGGGCTTTTTGTATTTTTTTCAAATGTGATCAGATGCACGGGTTTTAGGTGTCAATTACTAGCTTAGCTTAACTTAAAAAATATATAGGTTTCTTTAGGTAAAGTTGAAACTGTTTATATGGTTTAACCTGAATGTAGTTATATTGAAACTAAAAAAAAAAAATGTCCTGATCTCCCACAAGGAAAAAATGTGCCCCAACCCCAGAACTCAAGGGGTTAATTCAATTAAACTATGTGTTTTCAGCATTGGTACCCAGAATTTCTGGCCAGTTTGCGGTACTTGATGCCCGGAGCTATGCACCAATGCTATATACAATAGGAGCAAGGATCTTAACATAGTGTTCTCCTGATTTTTATGATTATTATTATTATTAGGGATTGTTATTTCTAATGCATTGATTTAAGATACATAGGTGGGTGCCGTATTTATCAGGTAAAGCAATCGTGCTATATATATTTAGAAGACAACCAGATGGTTTGTTCACCCACTGACAAGTTATGTATTCTTCAAGCAACACAACTGCCTTTTTATTTCACATAACAGAAGAAGGAGAATAATTTGTTTGCAATATTTGTAGGTATACATACAGACTCATATAGCCAAAAGGGAATGGCTGCCCTTAGGAGCTTACAATCTAATTTTTAAAGTCAATCATTTTTTAGGGCCTGGATTTTAATCTATAATAATAATAATGAAGACATTCCATAGCCTCAACCCCTCCCAGACACTTACATATATTCACGCCCTGAGGCCAACCCTGATGAAGGCAATATTAATGGCGGAGCTTTATAACTAAACTTCCCAATGGGAAAATCTAATAAATACATCCTGTTGCGGGGAAAAAAAAAATTTGATTTATTCTGCCTCCAAGCTTTTGAATACATACATAATAAGTGTTCTTTCATAGAGGCAAATATATGGATCTCAGCTGGTGAATAATGTGGATGCCATACCTCTAGGACTAATACTCTTAGGGGATGTGAAATGGGTGAACGTTGTGACCTGTAGAGCTGGACAGTATTTGTTATTAAGTCATGGATTGAAATGCCTGCCATCTCTAATTTGTATCCGAATAATGCATAACAAATCTGTCTTTCTTTCTCCGTCCACAATCTACTTGTAAGCTCCTTAGGGCTGTTGGTGGAAGGATTGAGTTAGGAAATGGAATAGCCTGAGTCACGCTGATAATTACTTTTGTTTATTTCGTTATATGTGTTATGGTGCTCAGAATGTTAACAGTGACAGCTGATTTCAAGGCCTGGGATGAGTTTGTGTGATTTATTAATTAAATCTGGTATCCGATTTACAAACTTTTATACAGTGAAAATACAATTCAGCATTACAGACCAGGGGTAGCCAGGATATTGCCAAGTATAAAAGGAATATATCGTAAACATGGCACTGATGGTGCGTTAAGGTGGGTCTGTAGCAGACCATGGCAGCCACTGGCTCCAGACTAGGGTGACCAGTAAAGCACTGGATTGGCCACACAAGCAGCAATAATGTAAGTCAGAGGCGTAGTTGTCCGCTGTTCCCTATTACCAGGTCATGTCTCCTATATCAAAATATACATTTTGCATAAGGTGTCCACATGGGAGTTATGATAGAAGGTCTTTGCTGACAGCATAGTCCTCTATTGATTTTACATATCCCTGGGCCAGTCAAGGGAGTTCCAAGGATTTCCCCAACTGGCCCGTGATCCTCAATGCACGTTACTGGGCAGCTATACCATGACTGGTAATAGAAAATGTCCTCTGAAAACCAGGACACTTGGGAGGTATGCTATAGAGTACGAAATGGTATCACATCTATAAAAAAGAGCACAACAAGACCCATCGTGCATGATGTAGAAAATGTATTCGTTCCCCCAATACAATGGAGGTGCTCAAAAGGCTAACATTTTGGTTGGCAATGAACAAAAGAACACAGCGGATATTCTCAGGTAGTTCCTTGTTCCTCAGAGAATAGAAGTGGGCAGTCGAGATGTTGATGGCTGCCGTCTGAAGATTGATACCCAACTTGGAACGCAAATTGGAAATAGTGTAACGTGACGACACTAACAGGAACTCCAAAATACCAGATGTTACGAGCCCCATACTTCTTGGCGATTTGTCACTAAGCCCACCTCTCTTCATGTATAGCAAGTTTCAAAACAAAAGCGATTTTAGTTTGTGCTTCAGCATGGCCTTTTATCACGGTGCTTCCATTCGGACCCACTTTGAATGCTAATAAAGGCACGTTATTAATGATATAAATAGCTCCACACTCAAGTGGTCCTACTGCCGGCTCGCCATTTCACCCTGTAATTTAATTATTTTCTGTATTGTCTTTTATTATCCGGTGAGGGTTCTTTGATTTAAAAAAAATATATAAATCCCAGCTGCCTCTTTAACCCTATTAGACCCATCATGCTTTTTAATGCACGCTTTAAACGTACAACCAAAAGGGTTAGGAGGATAAGACTTTGAGGAAAGTGCTTGAATCCTACTTTAGCATGGGTTTAGCATGGACTTTTATCAGGGCCATAGCTGGTAGGTATTAGCCCAATTTGTAAACAAGGACACGCATTAGGGGTAACCTTAGGGTCCTTCTTTTTTTAGTAGTATCCAGATTCTGCAGGTGGGTTTTAAATGCTCGATCTTGGCGCGCCGCACCTGCTGTAGTAATGGCAGACCGAGGTTCTATTTACCCGTCTGTACAGAGATTACATTTCAGGAACAAGACAGCTCGGTACATTGCCGCCGGCAGATGATGAAAAGTTACAATTCATGTTTATAAGAACCTGATGCTATGAATTAAAAAGAAACATTTCTGCTAAAAAAAAAAACAAAGACATCTGCTTACTATAATTCAGTGCATTACTGCATTGAGACCAAATAATCATAATACTGAATATATCTCTGAAACATCATCTACATCCGGGTCAGCCCATCTTTTCTCATGTCGGGCAGACTTTAGTGTCGTTATGGTAATCACTATTAGCAGCTAGATGTTTAGCTGAATATACGAGAGGCTCCACGCGTCTTGTTAGCCATTCAGTTCCTCATCACAGCATTACTAAAGAACATTTTCCTTTCAACGTGAAATACTCTTATTGTGTGAGTTGCCATGGTGACGCAATTGTGAGTGACAATTGCATGTGTAATGGCACAGGACATGCAAGATTGAAATGGTGTGCTATTTTTCCATCGTGCCTGTTGAAAGGACTGTAGAGATCATGTAATCGTATGTGCGCCTATTGTTTCCCAAACACTCCTGTCATAAAGCATTGGTCAGAGGTCGTCCTGTCACAAAGGAACAGCTCCAAAGGTGCTTCGGGTTTCGGGATCTCACGTGGCTTCTTTGGGATTGTGCAGAAATTGTATTGGGAAGGGAATGATGTGCAGGCCCTAAAATGTCTTATATACATATTTACGAGAAAAATGTAGAAATGTAGGTCAATGTCTAGCTTAGTGGATACATCTCCTCCGTTGTTAAGCTGCTGATTGTTAATGATTAGTTCAGTCACCCTTTGAGGGTGAGGGGAAGGATGAGAACTTCAGAATAGGATCTTGGTCCTTCCACCTTATCAACTTCCATGAGGTGACTTTTCATACTAAATATTTCAAAAACATTTACAAAAAAAGCACAAAAAGGCATATGAAGTTCCGATAAATGATTTGTAATTTGCTTACACTAAAAAAATGACATTTGGGCATTAAGTACACTTTGTTTTACAATCATTGTCAAAACAAAGGTACCCAAGGTCCATCACAGAGACTGTGTTGCCTATCCCTGCATCAATGGTATTTACACCCTAGTCAGCATGCCTGAGAACTCTCCGGGTTTGGCCTGGAGGTTCTGAGAAAAGGGTTGCTTCTCTTGTTCTCCGGAGAAGAGGGTGTCTCTTGACACCTGACATCATCAGGTAGTCCTGGCTGCATCTGGCAAGGGAGCCGGAGCCCAAAAGTTTGCAGGTATGCCAATCAGCCTAGTACCTCACTGGTGCACTTTTTTAATATAAAATATATATATACAAGTGCTAAAACTTTTCGAACGTCCCATATATATTTATTTGCACCATTTAATTATGTATTATGTATTTATGACATTGGCATTTGCAGAAGAGTTGAATATATTACCTCCATTTTTCCCTACTTAAGAGTGGATTATGGCAAACAGTGGAATAACACTGCTTACAAACTTTACAGAGACTTGGAAACTCCGGAGCGCAGCCCTTATAGAGGAGATAGTTGTTTTGATTACTTTAGTTTGCTAAAATGCATTACTTTATTGTAGATCCACATACATAAAAAGGGTTAACTGATTTCACCAGGGGGGCCAGATGGAAGGAAGAAAACTAATTTGCTCGGTTCCATCTTTATTCCATAAAAATCACTTGAACAAACAACTCTTAGGAGTGCTGTATCAATAAAACATATGGTATTGTGTTACTGTTTAACATCAACAGTCACAGTGTTGAGTAAAATGAGTACTTTCTGCACTCTTCATAATCCAGTCTCAAGCATGGACTTCATACTTGTGCTATTAGTCGGATTTCCCCAAGAGCCTTGTGTAACCTCAAGACACCATTAACTGCTGCACATAGAAACACTGATTACAGAGCACAGGGTATCTTCCAAACAATGTTGGATTTTTAGAGTTTTTACAGATTTTTCAGGTTCTGCTTACACTTACTTTGTGGAGAGCTAACCCCCCCAAAAAATACACAAAACAAGACACAAATACTCAAACCACATAGATAACCACTGTCTGCTTTCATAAGAGACAAGACAATGATATGGTTAATGATATATGTAATAAGACATTCTAAGTGGGTATCTATGCCACACAACCCCTGGCTGTTGAGGTCCATTTATTATTGAGTGATTAAGGTATTCCTAGGCCCTATACAACTAAGGTTTGTTTTATTACCCCTGCCCCGCCATGCAGGGACTCTCATTTAATTTATATTATTATTATTTGGTGGCTATTTAATTATTTATGTTGTGGGGTTAAGCTATTATTATCAAAATTTTGTTAGTTTTGGGTAAGGACATGTGAGTTTCCATTCAAGTCATTCAACATACCCTCGCTTGAGACTCCCAAAATGTAAAGTCAAAATCACTGACAAGCAACTTGCATATTAGTATATGTTTTTCGTGCAATATTCAGTCAAATCATCCTAGTAAATAGAGCCACCCGTCCTTGGTAAGCACAAAAGTCTTGTTCATGTAATGCTTACGTTCGTAGACTTTTGTTGACATGCACTTCTGTATCCCTGCTCATTTTTTTTTTGCTTTATCCTTGTAGGAACTTGAGCTACTTTGCTACTAAGAGCAGCCCATCTGCCGTCATTCTGGATCTGTGGGAAGCACGACATCCATATGATGGAAACCTGGATTCTCTGGCATGTGCGCTGGAGGAAATAGGAAGGACACAAAGCAAACTCTCACTGGTAACAGAGACTCATACAGAAGACCCAGACTTCAGCTACAGTAGACAGAATGGCCTTTGAGTAAATGACTATTCCTGGCTTCTTGGGGCCAGTGTTTAAAATACGGATTCCAGCCTCTTTTGAGATGGAAGTTACAGGGAAGAAACGAGCTGTATGTCTCTTCCCCACTCCAGACAATGCAAAATGCTTTATAGAGTACAAAGGTATGGCTTGTGAAGATGTGCTGCTTCTCTGTGAATCAAGAATGAAACATTTCTCAACAAAACCTTGTTTGTGCTGAAAGATTTTGAGAAAAAAAAGCCATCCACCAGCGGAGTGTCCGTATCTCTAAATGAAAATACTTAAAAAATCTTTCCTCTTCTCTGTGGTCTACAAAAGACATACGTGAAAAAAATGTTTGTTTAGATAAACCCTAGTGAAGGTTAGGGAGGAAAAAAAAGTCAATTTCCGTATTAATGGGACGTGTTACACAGTATAATGATGCTAAGTAGCCCAGTCCCTATAAGGCTTTCCAATCTGCTTTGCCTTTGAGAAAATAGAATGCAGTCACCAACAAATACATGTTATTCCTTGGCATGTGCATTTTGTGTGGTGTCCCTGCTGGATTGAGACCCACCTTACAACTTGTTTGCATTTCTCCAGCATAGCTGCTCAGCTGGTTTACGGAGTGGTGAGCGCTGTAGGCCTTGGGTCTGCAGCTGGCGAGGAATTATATATATATATATATATATTATATATATATATATATATATATATATATATATATATATTTGTTAATTTGCATTAATGTAGAAAAAAGCCTTTAGACAGCTGAAAATGTGTTTGCATTGTATTAAACAAATCTTGGAACAGGATTATGGCACCGAGTGTTATTAGTGCTATTAACTGTGTACACTATGGCAGCCCGAAGTACATTGTACACCATTTAGGGACAGGAGCAGAAGCATGGCCGTACACACCGACTTTCTGTAAGTTTATGGTAGAATTCAGACGGTAATTCAAGTTGCCGAATTCACTGTATCAGTGATGTTCAACTCCAGGCCATGAAAGAGACAGGCAGGCCACAAATTCTTTGTATCCTTGCTTAAAAACAGGTTTTTAATTAAGATGTCTGTGGTCAAGCTAGGATATCTAAAAAATTGTGGTCTGAGGACGGGAGGTGAACACTGCTGTTCTATATGGTATTTGGTATGAGAAATTATTGAATCCTCCCAACCACCCTTTATGGACAGTCTCTATAACCAAGTTTTGTTATGTTCCACAAGCCTTTCAAAGTATTTCAAAGATCAGCTTTATCTACTGGTCCTACTATTGGCTATTTCATTACACCGCTTCTCATGCCCTCACCATTATATTGCTGAATATCTTTAATGTCCCATGTGCTGATTATTTGAAGAATAATAACTAGGTGTAGCCTACAAGATGCAATTAAGAAAGAAGGTTCACGTTGCAGCGATAAAAGTCAAACACAACACATATGTACATGTTTAGTGATTAAAAGTAGCTTTTGATATAAAAGTCTATGGAAATGTGTGATATCAGTGAGGAAGTATTTAGTTAATTTTGGTATTTTAACAAATTTAATTAAACCAGTAATGAGTAGTTTTGTTTGGCCTTTGAACACATGATATAGCTGAAACTTGAGAAATAAGTAACACAGAGTTAAGACCATGTTGCAATGGCAGGGAGTGTTCCATAAAAAATAAAAACTGCGCCAAGGGCCCTTATGCTGATTTTCACATATGGTTGTCATCATCCTGATGAACCAGGGCTAAAAGTTGGATAATACACAGTATTAAAACTTCAGTATTATCAAAATGTCATCCTAATTTTGCTCAAAATTAACTATACATGTCAGCGATAAAGCCCTACTTATTAAAGAACTCGGATAAAAAAGATAAACAGATTATTTTAAGTTTTCTTATTGTTTTCAAGGTAATCTATTATACTGTTGAATGACTCAAGCTTAGAATGTAGTTGCTTGTTTAGGTTTTTAAGGACCTACTTACATGATCAAAAGTATATTTTGTTACATCACAAACCTACGGTAATGATAGGGCAGTCTATATGTACTTTAAGAGATCCTAAAACCATGTAATGGTAAAGGGGTAATTGGACACCAATGTTGTAAAGATCTCAAACTCCCCCACTTATATGTTTTTGGAAACATGACCCATAGAGGTCAAATTCTATTAATTATGGTGACCGAATGGGAAAACCATACATAGTAACATAGCAATTTCAGTTTAAAAAGATCTAAGTCCCATCAAGGTCAGCCCTTCTACGCATCCTATCTGCTTTTGATCCAAAAGAAGGCAAAGCTATTTTTCAAATTTTCTCCTTGGAGTATGTTCTGCTTTTCTAAAAAAATATCCAGACCCTTTTTAAAGACATTCATTGTGTTTGATAGCACCACCTCTCTTGGCAGTGAATTCCATACCTTTATCCCCTTACCGTAAAGAACTCCTTTCTTTGTTGTCTATGATATCGTTACTCTTCCTGTCTCAGAGGATGACCCCTGGTTCTTGGTTAGTAAACAGACCACATGAGAGCTCTGTATATTGGCCCTGCACATATTTTTACAATGCTATGAAATCCCCTCAAACACACTGGTGGATTTTTTTTCAAATTGTGTTGGAAGAAACAATATGAAATGGGTAGATGACTCCTTTTAATTGACTGACTACATCAGTGACAAAACCACAGGCAATCTGATCATTATTATAAATCTATGTATTTGTATTGACACCGAGAAGCAATTACCTACAGGGTAAACAATGACAACAAATTCTCGAACAGATATAACAGCTTTAATAACACAGAAAAAGTGTAAACTGTATTGGGATCTCCCCGGTTAAACCAATGGTAACGAGGGCTGCATGCCGATCAGATTGGGTAGGGTGTCATTGGCTACAAGTCCATGCCTAATGCCAGGCTCGGCAGCAGGGGAGAGACATGAGTTACAGGCAGGCTAAATAAAATGTATCTTTACCTTACAGCTTCAAGTCTTGAACACTTTTAAGAGGATGCATTCATATGTGGTGGACGATGACTTGCCTTGGGCATGTCCACTTCAACCTTCTCATATGTAATGTACAATACTTATAGATGGCAGTAAGTCTTATTTCTGATATATATATATATATATATATATATATATATATATTGATCAGAAGGAGAAGCTTGACACATGCACCAAGGCTGCTTAAAGGTAAATTTGTATATAAAACATGCAGGCAGAATTGTTTAGAGACGGTGTGAATCATTTTTTCTGAAATTCACAAGTTTGCTTGTTTTATTATTTTTTTACTGTGTTAGATAATTAGGGGTCAGGCTCTTAAAGCTCACTTCTTGAGTTCGTAACTTGGTGAATACTTTTGACTTCATTACTTGTGTCTGTGCTAAGATGATTTCTGACCTTGTTTTGTATAAGTCATCTGACTCAAACCCCCACCGATCAGAAGGCACTTGCACACGTAACATGCTGCTAAAACATTCTTGTGATTTTCCATGTATACGGTAAAAATTACGAGATCCGCATTTTTACTATGGCATCCTTGCACACTTTACCTTTAAAAAAACCCGCAAATAGGTTTTAATTAAAACGGATGGCAATTTTATAATTCAACAATGCCATAAAAATAGGGCTCTTCTGAGCTCTTTAATACCAACATATTCTTACTGAGGAATCCATGTTTTTGGATAATACCTGTAAGATGAAGGCTATCTGTCTGAAGAAGAGTTGGGAGCATGATAATAAGGGGTTTTAGAAGGTGGTAAAGAACAGGGTACCATTTACTGATTATACCCAAAAAGCCACATATTTCACTAACAAATATGTACATGAAAAATGGTAACCAGAGTTCAACAGGTGTATATAGGAAACAGACTAGCCAAGATTACACACTCATAACACGCTTATCTTAATTCTCTGTCATAGTGGGGTATGTTCACTAAATCAGGAACTGGGACCAGCCCCAGTGAGCTTCCCCTGAAGGGCAGAGCTGGCCATGCATAAGGTTGGCATTAATGAAATATCCTCATAATATATGTAATATATGTATATATATATATATATATATATAAATAATATTATATATAATATTATTATTATTAAACGGAAAAGTTGCTCTTCTAGTCCAGTAATGAACAGTTGAAATCAGTAAGTCGAAAGGTCCCTGCACAGCTTAGTGACTACTCCTCAAACCCAAATCGATTTCTTTTAATTAATGCACTGGATCAATCCCTTCTCCATACAAAAATAATTCTTTATTTTCATAAATGAAATCAAATAGTACATATATATATATATATATATATATATATATATACACATATATATATATATACATATATATCTATATAATGATTTTTTTTTTATTCTGGGATTAAAGACGTAACTTTATTTATAGGCCATTGACATTATCATTTTTGGTGCAGCACATCTGAATATCTCGTTCTCTATGTCCCTGATATCCAAATGTCGCTATTTTTCTGTAATGGTTGTAGTGACCATAATGGAAATTTTAAAACACAGGGTGATTTAAAAAAAAAAAAGGCTTATGCATTTGAGGCATAGCAGATTTTCACTTTTCACTGCCAAAGGCATCCGCAATGCAGTGCATTGACGAGTCCTCTTGGCACTGAAATGGTTACTCAAAACTAATCAACCAACCAATCAGTAACAGCTCTATCCGGCTGTAAACTCTGTGCCTTGTCCAATCAACGAAAAAAAACCCTGAATGTTATATGTGAATACATGGATGGAATCCTTAAATAAAAAGAAAAAGAAAATTTCAACACAAAGTCTGCATCTGCAACTTTTTTCAGCACATGTACATAACTCTATAAATATATAAATATATATACATATACAAATATATTTGGTAATGCCAAACAGCTGTCTTATATTGTATTGAATATAAACATCATAAATGGGGCAGTTTGAGTGTTTTTTTTTCCTGTAGAGTTTGCAAAACTTGTACGGCTGCCTTTTCAGAATGTACAGGAGTCACTTCTTGCGTATTACTTGTTTATTATTAAAAAGGGTCTTTTACTGATGCTTCAGTCACAACGTGTGCTGTGTTTTCCATTATTTGGATCCAATGCTTTCAAATCTCTAATAAGAATTCTGCTTCTAAATCAAAAGTTGCCTGTTACTACTGTTTTAATTACTTTAAATAAAAAATGGCCTATCGGTGGGATATTGCTCATTAAAAGAACTTATGATATTAAGCATGTTTTATGATGTTATATGAAGCCAAAATTCCATGGTTTGGACATATATTTTAGTACCTAAGATGATGGTTTTTATGTATTGATATAAATTAGCTCTACTGACACAAGATTTTTGAATAAATCCCCAACACTACTGCTTCTAGGATGAAATGGGCATAAATAAGGTATATATATATATATACACACATATAAAACATACAAAAATATATATTTATCTATAAATATAAAACATATATAAATAATGGAGATAAAAATCCAAATAATTATGCAATGAATGTAATGATAAAAACTTTGGTTTTATTTTGGACTCAGGTGCTATAATAGTAATTCCCAACATTTCAAATTAGCATATATCAGTGTGTAAATAGGGTAAATACTGGGTAAATAGGTGTGAACCTTAAGAAGTATACAACAGTAAGGAGACTCGACAAATTGTGTTTTATGTTTAACAAGGAACGACAAGGCTAAAATAGCCTGCCTTACATATTTTTCCTATTCCATGCAGCAATACATCTCACCGGGAACAAAAAGGTTAATCAAATAATCCATTAAAGGGAGAATGCATGTTATATTTTGCATCTTTTAAATCTTATGTAAAGCCGCCCACCAGTGAGATAAATACAGGCTTTTACAACTCAATCAAGCTGTGTGAATATAACATAATGCCAGTTGTATTAAGCAGAGACAGTTTTAGGTACAGCTAAAAATATGATCACAAACACAGGGTTACTTGGAAAACTAACGGGAACTTTTATGTGATTAGCTATCTTAACTGGGATTTCTAAAAACTCGAGGCAGGGTGCTGTGACCAGTCAAATATGGGTTAATGTCCGGAAGATAACCATACATTCGTGTGAAGGTTCAGCGATCTTCCTGATTTTCTTCCTGATAAGGTTAAACATTAACACACAACGTTTATTACTAAATTATTTGTTTGGAAGACACTATAAATTGATTTATTGGGAAAGGGTGGATAATAGTGACATTAAGACTGGAGACCAGGAATCAATTTAAAATAATAATAATACACATATTAAATGTGATCAACCAAGCAATTGATATTTTAAAATCAGAGGTGATCCCCTTTGTGGCACTCAGGGGGGTTCTTAAGTCCTCCCGGTACAATATGTCATAAAGTTGGCAGGGAAGACTATGCCAATGTAGATACATTTATCAAGCAAGTGAAACAATCATATGTAAAGCTTCACAAAGGTCATAGATAAACATATAAAAATCTACCATTCTGGATTTCTGAATGAATTCATGATGTGTGTTCTGACAGCAGAATTGAAGCAGCCAACGGGAAAGTAAATGACCAACATTTCACTTGTAAAAACATAAGGCAGGAATAAGTGAAGCAAATGGAGTTTGACATATTGTTTTGTAAACAAGTAAACATTTGTATTATTGGGTAGTAGGTAGATGTTTGGACCGAGTCATTTTTCCAGATCCTCAATTGCACGTTAAAATAATCACCAAAATAAAACCCTTATCACTTGATGAATGCAGACAATCAAACAAAACCATATTGTTTACAGAGTAGCTTGTTCATCTGTAATAATAAAACATTGCCTAGTACAGAATGCAAGAATCGACTTACCCTTTTCTTATCTGGCAACAAAGAGGTTGAGAAATGTGCCACCATTTAATGAAAAGACAGCACAGACACTACATGCTTAAAATACTTTCCTCGTTTACTTCCTAGTCACTGAAGTAATTTTTCTTCACCCTCCAGCTCCATCAGAAACCTGAGAATTTTCAACAACACAATTAAAATGATAATTATTTCTGCTCTCTTTGTACTCCACTGGGGATCTTTGCGGTACAGAGCTCAGTGAAAAAAAAAATAAAAAAAACAACATATGCTATAAAGCAAAAGCTGTTTCGGTCACCGATACGGCAGTTTTATTCAACTGGCTTTTTATATAACTTTTAATTAACCTAAATTGGTTTAAGAATTATACTTTTCCTTGCATTGGAACTTGAATCTACCATTTCAAATGAGGGATAGAAGGCCAAGCCATGAGGCATTGATATTAAGAAAGGCATGAAATACCATATTTGCTCGATTATAAGACAAGGTTTTTTCCAGAGCAATCGTCTTATAAGCAGACCACACATAGGTCTGACTATGAGACTAAGATCCAGATCCCCGCAGCGCTGCAGGGGACCTGGATCCTCCTGTCTAATCCCCCCAATTTACCGGTGCTTCTGAGTCCCTGGTGTGTAGTCGGGGCAGCGTGTAGACTTCCGCTGCAGCCGGAAGGAGGTGCGGTTAGCAGCAGGGGTTGTCTGCATCCATCGCGCAGACCTTCCCCGGCTGTTAGAGATCAGAGCGGGGAATACTCTCTGACAGTCAGAGGGTGTATGCGCGATGGACGCAGACACCCCCCGCTGCTAACCGCACCTCCTTCCGGCTGCAGCGGAAATTGTCTACGCGAACCACGTAGACGTCTACCTGCTGTCCGGACAACACACCGGGAGTCAGAAGCACTGGTAAGTTTGGGGAGGAGTGTTAAATGGGGGGCATAAAGCATTTCTGTAGGCAGAGTGCTCTATGAAATGCCCTTTAACCCCCTTAATGCCACTCTGCCCCAGAAATGCCTTATACCCCCTATATGCCACTGTGCCCCATGATATGCCTTTTAACCCTCAAAATGCCACTGCGTCCCAT
>VKOC01000003.1:36008771-36065694 GCA_009364415.1 Spea multiplicata | reverse complement strand
TATATATATATATATACTGTCGGTCATCCCAGAGGCACATGGGGTCTACCTGAAGCAGGGGTCAGTAACGGGTTAACATGTCCAGGAGACTGAGACGTAGTCAAAGTGTGGGTATGTTTAGGCATACAAAATTATATTTGTTTTATTTAGTTTTAATGTCACATACAATGTCCACTGTACAACACAACTTTATAGCAAGCTTTGTTACAGTAACACTCACACACACTCTCTGACACCCTATGCTCACACAATAACACCATAAGCTGATACATCTCTCTCTCTCTCTCTCTCTCTCTCTCTCTCTTATATGCTTTGCCAAATTAAAAAGAAAATGCATTTCAGTTTTTTGTCTAGAGATTTCAGTGGCAAATGGCAAAAAAAAAACTGCTATGTATTTCCTTTCTTAAGAAATTCTATTGTATGTTTTGTATTTTGAGTGCATTCAGCACCCTTCCCCATACATCTGCTGACTCCTTTGTTCAAATACATTTGTTGGTTTGGTAAAATTAGAAACTTGTCCTTTTTAACTTTCCTCTATGTTTAAAAAAATGTCCATTGCTGCAAGAGTGTGCATTAGGACTGTAATTAATCATCTCAAACACTCTGTGTCCATTCATAAAATACGGCCTGTCTATCACAATGACTTTTTGCCTGCTTTACAGCGTTAATAAAAACCTCTTTACTTCTCATCAATAGTAATTAGAAAAATCTTTCCGCCATCACCAGTCAAATGGCTTTAAGTAGAATTGTGTTGCATTGTTACATAAAATTACTCTTAAAGAAACCATCCCACTATAGTTTATCGTAATTTATAAGCCAGAATATTTCTGCTTTAGTTTCTCATGTGATATAAACTCCCTCTTTTCTTTATATATATATATATATATATAATATATATATATATATGAGAGATATATTTGCTCAATTATAAGATGATCCTGATTATCAGATGACCCCCCAAAATTTGAATATTAAAAAAAAGAAAAAGACTATAAGACTACCCTATAAGAAAAAAGTTTTATTAGTAAATATTAATTCACGTGTAAACATTTTTTCATATTTAATAAAATGTATATTGAGAAAAATGCATGTTTTGTTTTTATTTCCTATTTGCTAACCTGCCCCCCCAGTTATACACATCTGAACCCATGGCTTGCTACTCTGCCTCCCTGATGTCCCTTATACCTCTATATACCATTCTGCCCCAGAAATGCCTTATATCCCCTAAATGCCACTCTGCCCCCCCGATATGCCTTATATCCCCTATTTATCATTCTGTCCCCAGTGATATTAAGTACTGTGTTTTCATATTCATCTTATTTATGACAAATTTGTAGTTATGGTATACTTTATAAATGTATTGTTTGTCCCTATTTTGAACAAAAAAAATATATGTGCAATAATGGCACCATGAAAAGTGGGTCTGGTATTCAGTTATTTCCAGGGCTGGATATGGTATTAATTAGGCACACATTGCAGTCACTTAATGACACATTTGTTGAGACACTGTATCATTATTGACACAATGTGTGTGGCATATGAATTATACGGCTCAAATGGAAACGAGGGAGCCATGTTGTAAAACACTCAGCCATCCCAAATTACCAAATAACTGATTAAAGTGGAGACTATTTGACTGTTCAAATGGATGGATTCATTCTCCCGTCTGTCATATGATAAATATTACAGGGAAAAAAAACACTTATTAAAGCCACTTATTAAGTGACATTAAAGCCACATGGCTATAATTTTGAGCTGCATGCAAAAAAGAGACACACCTCTGAAGCTTGGTCCGGGGGATACCGAAGGGCCTACAAGACGAAGATATATTTCCACTACTAGCAGATCTGTTTCGCGAGGTACTTGATGACCAGTATTGGGGGGATAGTAAAATTGATCGAACCCATAGGGCTCTTAGACCCAAAGGCTTATCAGATGCCACCCCTTGCAACATTGTTCTATACACAAAAAGAGCTGATTTTGGCAGCTGTGAGGAAACTATACTAGGTCATCAACACCAGCCATTACACCACAAAACCATGGGCAGGGTTGGCGGGATCAGATCTGTTAGTTTTGTTTCAATAGGCAGTGGTCAACCCTTCCCCACACTTAATCCCTTGATGATAAATGACATGTCATGACTTGAATGAGACATAAATGAGTGTTGAAGCATTCAGCAGCAACAAGATCGGTAGCAGGGGCCCGGGTGGCCCCTGCCCTAGGCATCAACCTTCGCCATATATTGCATCAATGATATCATCCTGAGCTTAAATGGTGTCGCTGAAATGCCTCGATATTGAGCCTCCATGAATATTTCTGATTATTAAACACACACATATAATACTACAACTTTGCTAAATCACTTTATGGAAGATATCCTTGTTTATACACCACTTCATAATAAGGTAAGAAAAATACTTAAGACCATTGGGTTCAACCTTTCCAAGATAGCTTTTAATGTAATGATCTAGATCATTTTACACAGATGCCAGTTTTATTCAAGGAATATATATTACATGACCACTAAATCCTGGGATCAACAACTTTTATATTACTTTGTGTAACCCTGGATATCCTTTGTTGCCAAAAAAGCAATCCAGTTTGTTCTTAAAAACCTCCTTTTTCCTCTTCAGTCTCCCAGCTGTGGCAAACAGAATGTACTTTCCATGGAAACTCTTAAGTCTTTCATCTTACATACCTGTAGCTTTGTGTAACAGTAGATATATTGTTTTAGTTCTTGGCCTGAAGGTCTGCCCATACATTTATGGAACGTTTGAAATAGAAGCTGAATTTGTATTATACTTGAAGAGGGTTGTTGGGTCTGTAATGTTTCTCTATAACATCTCAAATCCATGGAGCTCCCTTCCTTTCTTTGTTTTGCCCTTAGCAACACTCACCCCTTGTTACCAGTCCCTGGACTCAGTGAACTCAATGGGTCTAAAGCTCTGAAAACATAGAAATAAAGACTTAGACAGCAGATAAGAACCAAGGAGCCCATCTAGTCCGACTATTTTTATTGATGTAAAGACTCAAACCTTACTCATCCCTTGGTCTTGTCTTAGATTCAGGCTAGTCATATGCCTATTACATGCATGTTTAAATTACCTTATTGTATTAATCTCTACCACTTCTACTGGGGGGCTATTCCACTTATCTACCGCCATCGCAGTAAAGCTTGCATTACATGTAAGCCCCTAATTTAATATTATTAGCTCGTGTTCTAACATTTCTCCTCGTCACCTAAACCTTCCTCAAATACTTGTATCACATCACCTATTTCTTAATTCCAATTGAGATTCTTTGTTGTTTCCTGACAATTTTTGTCTGATTAACCATTCACTATTTTAGTCTCCCAGTATGTGAATATCCTTTGGGAGATGAGGTCTCCAGAACTGTGCAGAATACTCTAGATGTCTTCTCTCTCTTTTGGCTACTAATCCATCTAGATATAACCCAGCACCCTGCTTGCTTTTTCTGAAGTTTTGTTGTATTGCCCTCTTACCTTTTAAGTCCTCAGAAATAAAAACAACCTTTTAAGTTCCATTATTAAGTCTCAACCACTGGGGTAACTACAGGAGTGCAAACTCTGCAACCCATTCTTTCTGTGTCCCCTTTTAAAATTGTTTAGAAAGGGCCCTTCTGACATCACTGATCCAGGTCGGAAGAGCCCTTTCTAAACTATATTGAACCGGCACGGGGAGACAGCAGCGTATCGATGTCACGTGACCCTGTGGTGAAACCGAGGCTGCTCGCACACTGTTGTGGGAGTGGTGAGAGGCAAGCGGGGTAGGAATGTTTGTTAGCTAGCTAGCGTGGATGTCTAATTACGTGTGTGTGTGTGTGTGAGCATGGACATGTTATTGTGTGTGTGAATGTATGTAGCGCTTTCTTACTTTTATTATTAGTTCAAATACCTTCTTGAATAGAAGCCACTTAATGCAAATATTTTCATGCTGACAAGTAATGCTATTCATGTGGAATGTTGATAAAGCCATAGTCGTCGCCATCTAGTCTCTTGAAATGGAACCTTTCTAATGGACAATCAGTGTGCCATATTTATAGAGTTTCAGGGTCAGATTATTTTCATATTCTTAGGTATGTATATAAATTCCTAGCACCTTGCATCCAAGATGCATCCACAGCTTTTCCTGTAACAAAGTGTTACCTGTGTCATACCGTGCCTAAAAAGCAGATAATCCACAAGTTGTTTTGTTTGGAAATCAGGAATCAGCAGGATGGCAGCCTAGTAAATGTTCTCAAAGCGCATTGATATCATCAGTTACTAGAGAGTCCCTGAAAAAACCTTGATGATGGTCATACTATGTCACAGTAGGGAACAAATAGCAAGTGGTTTACAAGACACATGGATCCACTTTTTACATAAAAGCCCAACATAATGCTGCCAGTACTATGACTACATCACACATTATAAATATTAAATGGATGTTACAGAGCATATGTATCTGGAAGACAAAAATGAACCCATCAAGGGAAAAAACAATTAGTGCAGCAAATTGTAGAAATTTCCCTATAAGACATTCTATAAATGTATAACGTGAAAACCGGTGACATGGATTTTACACATAACGATTACAAACATAAGACCATATAAGCAGTTTAAGAGTGATGCCGTAATTGGAAGAGAAAAAATCTCTTCACTCTTCATGGAAGTATAATTTGCTCTAAAACAAACTTCTCATTTTACCAGCCTGGCAATTGTTTAGACAGAAATAACTATGATGATGATGAGGATTATGATGATGAGGATGATGATGATAGATAGACATTGTTTGGGAGTTAAATCTGTATTTACTCCGTCATAAATAATTCATGAGCAGAAGATAAAAGTGTAAACACTTTATTAATTGTACATTTATCATAATGAAATCTGATTGATGCAGAATGTTAAAGAATAATTTATGACAAACCTTTCGATCAGTTATCAATTTCTACAGATGGAGAATGTGCATGTCATTTTGGATGCATTGGACGGGATCAGGGCTGGGGAGAGGGGTTTTGATGTTCTTGGTACAGTCTTTCATAAAGAAAATCAAAGCAATAGGGAAATATTACTTCTGTAAACAGAATGTGTGTCCTCTTCAGCGCTGCAGTGTTCATAGTCTTAAAGTGGGACTTTCATCCTAGGCATGAAAATAACCCACAGATACATGACCATACAAGAGCTTGTCACATACCAAACTGGTTGTAAAACAATAACTGTCCAGTGGTATACAATGCTATTTCCATGATGATAGCTTACAAGAAGGACACAAAATTAATCACATTAAATCAATGCACCATGATAAAATATCACCAAAGATAAAATATAAAATATAACCAAAGATAAAATATGGTGAAAATTTAAAAAAAAACACTTTTTCTTACTTGTATTTGAAAAATATTTTACTAATCTACAAAAGCTAATGAAAAAAACTGGTAAATAGATTCTACTATTTGTCCTGAGTTCATAAATACCCAATGTTTTTTATGTTTTTTGCAAGTTATAGGACAATAAGGACAAGTAGCATATTTATATTTAAAAACTGGTCATACTGCCTCCATGTGCTATTTGGGACATGTTTGAAGCCAGTCAGTTCAAGTTACACCCATCAAACCATAAATGTTTGAAAACTAGTCATCCCAGGGTAATGCTAGTATTGTAACTCTTTCCATGCACTAATTCCTCTACCAGCCTCTGTCAAACTTTATGGTAGTATTTTTTGTGTCGCCCCCCCTACACACACATTGTAATTTTGGTATGAATTTATAGCTCCTGGTATATTTCATAGCCAAACAATACCCCGTTAGGTTTGGGAGGTAAAGGGTCACATTTGGGACATGCGTGATATAGTTTTTTTAACTTGAAATTTTGACATGTGGTCATTCTTCCCATATGTCTTATTTGGGGCATCTTTGAAGTCGGTCTGTTCAATTTACCCCATCAAACTAATTGGTTTGCCAAACTTTGAGGTAGTATTTTTTTATTTGTGTTTTTCATTCTACTTTAGATATGCATTTACAGCTCCTGGTATATGTCCAACAACACCTCACTAAGTGTTCAGTGTGATAACACCCATGCATAGGTTTGCTTGCCTGTTTGGGAGGTGTGCATTTTTCAATGTTGAAATTTTGGTGATCCTGTGCCCATGCCCTATTTGGGACATATTTTAGCCTGGTCAATTCAATTTACCGAATGAAACCATCTATTTTTAAAAACTCGACACCCCAGGGTATTTTGAATGCTGGTATTTTAACTATTTCTATGCACTAATGTTACCATCTGAATTTGTCATGGGTTTGTTTGGGGGCTAAAAGGTCACATTTTGACATCTGGTCAGTTTGCACCTTTGCCCTATTAGGTACATCTTTAAATCAGCCAGTTCAATTTACTCAATTTATCAAACCATATATTTTTGAAAACTAGACACCCCAGGGTATTTCAAATGCTGGTATTTTACGTCTTTTTATGCCAATAATTTTGGGAAGATACAGTGCCAATTTTATGACTTGCTCATAAAAAATAATTTTTAACATTTTATTTTTTAATATTTTTTGGACAATTTTCTTTGAACTGGATTCCCTTTATGATGTCATGGTGACACTTGGTCATTTTTGTTTTTGGATTTTTTTTTTTTTTTTACCATTTTTACATTTTCAATAGTTTTTTATATATTTTCTTAATTTTATTTTACTGATCGCATACTAATTAGTGAGTTTGGTTTCATTGACCTACATGGTTGGCTGCAGTACATGTGGTACTTAAAGTCCTCAGGAGGTTTCAATGGACAGCACCATCTTGTTAGCAGCAGCATGTCTCTATAAAGAGGAAGTTTGAAATGCTTCTAGGAGCAATCAAATGAAGCCCCTGATTTTTTTTTGTTTTGCTCTTTAGCAAGACAGGCTATGCTTAGGAGGCGAACATGATCGCCTGTACAGGTTCTGCTTTAGTGAAAAGAGTCTGCAAGAGCCTAGGCTTTTAATTTGTGCCTCCCAAGCAGACATTTTCTGTGGAATCAATGGAGATTGGAACTGTATTGCAAGGTGGGAGAGGAAGCAGTGGCTTAGCCAGGTCAAGACCAGAGTAGGAAGGGACAGATACCAAATTGTGGAGCAAGATCAGAACTATGTGCGTGCAAGTCATATTTTAATATTTAACTTTTGCAATGTTTTTTCCCAGTGACATTACCAATACATTGTATTCCCTCAAATATCTCAAGAGTAATTGTGTTACCAATGGGTTAAGAAAAGCCTATACATTGAACAGAATATTCTTATCAAATGACAAGTATACTCATTTTATGGACAGTCCCCAGCTGTCCCAAGCCATGAAAAGGACAAGAAAAAAGAAAAGCATAAATAAAAGAGGGGAAAAAAAGACTGCCAGTTCAAAGCGAAGTAGAGATCAGACACACGAAACCCCAGGAATCTTCTTTCTGAGAATTTCTACAGTTAAAAGTCCTACCTGAAATGCTGTGCGTGTGACCTTTGTGTCACCTCACACAACTCGCAAGTACTTGTCACAAGCTTCCCTCTGGTCTTTTCAGTAACACCTTCTTTTTTTACTCTGAGAATTCTGTAGACTGCTCTGATGTAATATGAGGAATGGCCTAAGGGTTTGGTCCCATCTCTCACTCCTACCTACCCTTAACCACCATGATCACAGACAAGATTATATACTTTAGTGAGGTCTTGTAAAGGGAAGACAAATCTAATTTTATTGGTCATTTCTGACTAGGTAATTTCTTTTGGCACTAAAATAATTTTGCACTTGTTCGACTGTTATTGTTAATGCCAATCTTAAAAAAGAGAAATATAGATGAAGTAGAATTTCTGACTGATAATAAAAAGGGACCCCTATAGGGAAGGGGGGTCATGACTGCTGGGCTTTGCACAATATGGAAAGTTGGAACATTTCCGTAAGGTCCTGCAAAAATATTGTGGACCTTTTGGTTTAAAATGAAGGCATAAGAATTTCCATACCTCTTTTTTACAGAACGTCAGCCAAGCAGCCGTTCCCTTGCGCCCCTGCTACGGCCACATGGTACGGCCAAAATTTCCCAGCTAACCAATGAAATTAAAAGAACTGATTCCCTAGAGTAAGAAAGGAGACAGAAGCCAGCAGCAGCAGTAGAGCACTGGGCAAGCAGTGGCAGACAGACACATTCAGCTATTTGGTGCATTACAGAATTTCCACAATGTGTGAAAAGATAAAATGATCATCGAGAGTGAAGAGTTCCAGCGCGTGACAACATCCTGAAGTAGACTGTGTGTAGACCCACCTTCTAATGGTCTTTTCAGCGGGCTTGCTTTCAAGCAATCTTAGCGTTTTGGCAGCTTAAACTGCCTGTGAGCGAGGATAGCTGTCCTTACCACCAAGTGTAGAGTCTGTGACGTGCAATGCAAACCTACAAGGTCCCCCACTTCTTTCAACATGTCTCCTGCCCTATCAGTCACCACCACTACTCCCATTTCTGCTCCCTCCCTGCCTGTGGTCCAATCCACTGCACCAGCATCTTCCTAAGAAGTGCCAAAATGTGAACTGGTAAAGCTCTACTCAGGAATTTCACAGCTTAATGAATTCTCCAGTTGTTTGCCATTTTTCAACCTCTGTGCACTTAAATCTTTAAATGTATGTGAATTGTAATTTTGCTCATTTAAAACATCTTGTGTGGCTATTAACAAACTGTTAAATGCTAACCCAGATCCGATCAGAGAGAAACAGGCAAGAAAAGAACACATTGAAACCAGCCCAGGTTCCAGTGGAAAATAGAACAGAACAATTGCAGTGAAAGCATGTTACTTAAAGTAGGATGGCATAACAGGGTAATTCCAGAAAAATGTTGCAGTTGATAGCCCAGAGCTTTTACATTTCTAGACTCTTACTGATTGCCAATGGTTGCAGAGGAGAGCAATGGGAGAATGCTCTTTCCTGTTACGGATATGAACAGTGGTTGATTCCAAATGATCTTACTAAAATAACCAAACAGTCCAAATGTTTGCAAATGTGGAATTGTAATAAATTATTCAAAGAGCGAGATCCCTGTCAACTCAACAATGGTGGACTAGCCTATTAAAGTGGTAAACTGGAGTGACTTAAGTGCTCAGTGATGTAATAGAGACTTAAGACATGCTCAGCTGTGCCTTAATAGTGTGCCGTATGGGATGGATTGGTTCTTTAGTCTGGAAGAAACCCTAATAGAATTTAAGTAAGTGAATAACACCAGGCCATATTCAGCTGTGAAAGATCAGTTACCCACAGCTATCACACAACAGTGTTCTTAGAAAGGAACATTGTAAACTCGACAGGACATGCGGATGTTTGTTTCTCCTTTTCTAATGAGATCCTCTTTGTGATCATGATTCATGAGGGTCATCTACTCTAAGTAGTTCTCTTGGCATAAATCACAAGTGCTCTCAGGGAAGAAAGGTACTGGTTCATGTCATTTTTTGTGTCCTCATTTGTGAGCTTTGTTTAAAACCTACTGTACTTCTAACCTGTTGCTGATCCTGCGCTAACATCTGAATGAAAGAAAAACTCAAAAATATATTCTACAATAAATTTCCAAGAAACCAGAATCTTCCATCAACTAAAGAATGTAAACTCTTAAGAAATATATTCTTTTCCAAATTTAGTAAAGTTATGTATTAGAGAAACTTTTCAGAACCACCTTGATTATCTCTTTAAGCAAGATACAAATAGACAGGTACATACATGCACATTAGTTAACTAAACATTAGAACACACCTGTATCTGTGTTAATTACTATAATTGACTATACTAATGTTATGTGGTAGAAAATTAAGCACAAATCAAATATTACATCTTTAGTTTAATCTTCAACACCCAACATGCTGAAAGAACGTACAATGATGAGAGTTCTAAAATTCTCTTAGGTCTCAGTTGGTTCAGTAAGAGAAAAGCCTCATATCTGCTGCGTAGACAAAACATTACAATGCCTTCTGTGTGATTTCCCAAATTTATTGCATGACAATAAATTAACATGATGTATGTGACAGAACTTTTATGCTTTTACATTTTATTTTCAAATGTTTGAGTGTTGTAGAAGGAGGTTGAATGACTAGAGTCAGACAAGCTGCTGATATCTCTGCTATGAAGTCATTTGAGTCCTTGAAGTCATTTAAATAGACTGGTTTCGCCCCCCGGATAGCTGATACCAGGGCAATGCACATTAGCAGCAGTCAGCCTAGACCTTTCTTCTAGACAGTAGCCATTCCAGTGCACCAAGTATTGCAAGTTGCCTTTGAGGTAATAGGAATCCACAATGGATTGGGCCTCATATTGGTCATAATTGTCTGCCTCTGCAGGTCCAGGAGCGGTAGCCCACCAGTTATATGTATAACAGACCAGAGGTTTGAGGAGTAAGATGTCAAACACCTTCAGGATGCAGAGTTCCCTAGGTAGAATGTATAGGCAGAGAAAATTATCCTTCTCTTGATGCAATAGGGATCAATATAGCAAGTTGCTAGCTTTATGGTGGGTAGTCTAAGGCATAGATGCAGAGTAGTGAGACAGACCCTGCCTCTAGGTGCATGGGTGGGAGCTGCAGAACACCTTCTATCAGCGTTCATCTTTTGTCTTACAGAAGCACTGCCCATACGTTGTCTGAGGTTGTCCAGGTGTTTATCCAGTAGCCGTGTTGAAGGCCACTGGGTTAGTACCGTAGAGGCAATAGAAGGGAAACGTCTGGGTGGACTCCTGAGGGCAGTTATTTCTAACAAATTCAGCTCCAATCAGCCACCCTGGTTCTCGATGTCAAAGAAACTGCGGTATTGTTTTATCTCCTTGTTGGCACATTTAGCCTCCCCATTGCATTGGGGATGATAGGCAGATGATTGGCATGATGGCATTTTGTCCACCAGAAGACCCATGTTAGGGAGATGTTGAGCGAGAGTGTGAGAGAGGTGAATGAGACAGTGGGAGAGTGTGAGAGAGCATGAGTGACACGTCCCTAGGCTTATCGGGCTGTGCCGTGGATTTGAGGTCTGAATAAAAGACAAGGTTGTTTTTTCAGATGATTTTTTCTGAAAATAAGATTTTTTTGGACTGCAACAGGCCTTGATGGAGCACTGGATAAAACAACTAGCAGTGCCCACACTGCTTCACCAGATGGGCAGGGGCTGTCAGATGATAGCAGCATATCTATGTTTGGTCCAGAAGGAAGTAGAGGGAAGACCAACCCTTGCTGCAGAATTGGGTTTTATATAAAAGGACAATGTCCATGATGACGACCTGGATTTAGCCAGGAGAGTGGGGGTCAAGTGACAAATCTTTAAGTGACACATAAAAAATACTCTCACAGAAAAATAAAAAACACTATTACCACTACTGCCTCACCTTTCCATGGCACATTTGCCTTCTACACAATGCAAACTACACTTGGGATGTATTCAGTGTTAACCCAAATAATAAATCTATATAAATGGGCAGGTTAAATTGTTAGATCCTCGTTGGTCCTTACCTACAATCACATTCCATGTAATTACAATAGTGATATATTTTCCCAATTTGCAAGAAATGTGTTATTATTGTAAATTGTCGTGTGGAATACAGCATATGCCACAACTGCTGACATGGACCTCGGTGGAATTGATGATCATGATCAATTCCTTAACGCCTAGCATTTTAACTTTGTAATTTCATTTCCACCGAACGTATAGGATCGATTGATTTTCCGTTTTCTAATGCAATCTTCTCACAGTATAGGAATGATTCCCCTACAGACAAAATGAAACATTTCTGTGGGTTCTATTTTCCTTTCTTGATGTTTAATAAAATTAAATTTCAGGGCTTGAATTATTGCTATTGCATGTTTGACAATACTTCTCCACTCCACAGGTACCTCTATACAACTGTACTATTTTTCTTCAAGTGTCCAATTAGCTAGCATTCAGGGCTCATTATTCTTTATATTTAGGTAATTTGTGTAGAATTTCAATTTCTAAAAGCTTAACAGGATGATGTCTGTTTGAAAGCAGCATTTGCAAATCACAGCTCTGTAGTATGTAGAAAGGCAGCATACGTGTAATCAAACGGCTTTAGCTGCTCTGGTAATTAGTCTTTGGACTGTACTCACGAAAAACTTGCCCATTGATTTCCAGCATGGATGCTTTGTTATTCACAGTGCGAGGTTATATGGATAGGACATATCGGTAGTGAATATAATGACATACGTGGGGACAAGAAGACAAACACACAGGAAAATGGAGACTGAGAACTAGTACTTGACTATATGATCAACCCAGCTTGTTCTCTAAATGGATATTGGTTTTTTTTCTTCTTCACTAAAAGGCAGAGTTTACAGGAGACTTGTGGTTTAAATACATTTCACTATACATTATGAAGGGCCAACACTTTAATGTTTCTCCAACCCTCTATAATGAACAATGCAATGGGTGAGAAAACCTCACTTAGGACCAGAAGTAGAAGCTCACTGTGGTTGGACCTTAATAATTGTATAATGAAGTCAATAACTTAAAACCACAACTCTCCTGTCCACTCTTCATGAAACGAGGAAACAATCCTGAAGGGCAGAAATCCTCATGCACGTGAATAAGTTCTAATTGATTTTCACGAAGGCCATTGTTGCATATAACTTTGATTCCGGCAGAAAAACATAGACACACACTGCTCCTGGAGCTATAGTAACACCATGCATTTCCAACGTGACATATAACTTATAGCATTATGTATTCTATGTGCATAAGATTTATATGTTATGAAAAGATTTCACATGATTTGTACTGATTGTTGAACGTCATCATTAAACCTTGCTCTATAAACGGCTGAATACAGTAGATGATGGAAAAAGCATTGAGAGGACACCTGAAGTGGATCAGCTACAAAAGTAAGGAGTGGGATTTATTCCACTGAAAGGAGCAAGAGTCAGAAAAACAGGTAATCACAATTATTATGAAGCACGCAATGCAATTCTCAAATCTGTATACATCTACTTTGTGAATGAGAAAAAGAAAATTCAATGTGAATTCTCTCTAATGCCCACACCTACCTTCACGGCTGGTAGGCAGATTGCTTAGGTGGCTTCTATGTCACACCTTTGTGGGTAATCGCAGCGTGGTGGTTATTTCTGTATCTTTTGTCCTGTCATCTAGCTCTAACTAGACATAGCATAGAATATTAGCATTATTTTGGTACTGATCCCTTTAGAAATCTACTCAACTTAATTCTACACTTTTCTAAACTTTCACTTTAACTCAGATTGTGCTACTATTTTACTCTAAATACCATATTACGCATGGTTTTCGCTTCTAAATCATGACCTCCTATAAAGCTACTCTATTATTATCCTTCAGTTTTATCTCTTTATCTTTTAATTAACCATATGAAGGATTTTCTTGTTACAGGCAAAGGTTGCATTTAATAATGAGGTTAAAAAAAAATTTAAAGGCCACATAAAACATAATTTCTCATTCTGTTAAAATAAAGACATCTGGTTTGGTATATAATGAACTGGTTGCCACAAAGCTTCCCAAGAAGAAAAAAAAGTATATTAGGCATCAGTGATCGGCAAGGTATCAACCGGGATGGAATGCTTTTCTTCATTTTCTGGTGACCAGTCAGTCAACCCTTAAAGTAAAAAACTAGTGATGGGACAAGACCAGTTAGACAAAACACAAAGGTTGCCAGTTGTACAGTTATCGACATGCAATATTACTATATAAACACCTTGCAAATAAAATATATTAAGTAATGTATATGTAACTTCCCTTAGGAACATTCAGTAAGGTTCTTCTAGCTGCAACACATGCAGACGGTTTAGAATGCCCAAGACATTATTAAATGTTAGACCCATTAAATTGCAAGGGAGATTATTAGGATTTTATTGGCTAATATAAAGGGTTTGTTAACAACCTAGGTTTAAGTAGTCATTGTTTTCCTAATCCAGAGGTTCAATTGCCCAGTTTATGAATTCCGAGGCCTTTTTTCAAAGGCCCTTCATTGACTTTTTTTTTGTAACTGAATGACTTGCACTTAAAGTTAGACTAATTATTCATCTGCCTGTTCCTGGCTAGCTTTAGGCCGCATTAAACGATGAAGAAAACATTAGCAGGTCAAGATACAGTAGAGGCTGAGGTTTTCAAAAAACTGCTGATTATAGTACTTACAAACTGTCTGGTTACTTAAGCAACTGTTAGAGAAGAAAAATAACTTTTTCTCACTTTAGTAAAGCCTAATTAACTTTTCTGACAGCGCTCCCACTGAACATGTTAACCAGGGAACAATATTGGGGACACAGAGAAAGCTGGTTCCCCCCTGGTAGCACAGGTTGAGTGCGTAGATCAAAATCTAATTAGGAAACATTTTTTCTGCCTAATTGGCTCACCTTTAGTCCTCCAGAAATCTACAATATGTTAATAATGTGGAGCTGTGGTACCCCCTTCAGTTCAAACTAATTGACACACAGAGACAACTATGGTCATAATTAGACAGACTTCTTTTCCGAATGTGTTTTAGAAATGTTATGCACAGGGAAGAATTTATGGTCTGGAAATTGTAAATTGTAATATACTTTATATTTTGAGGTAATGGATAATGTGTAGGAAAACTGTATCCCTAGTATAGCAACAATGAGTGCGGCTGGCTGGATTCTGAGCATGTCAATCTGAAGGGAAACACCCATAATATTCAACAGCATACCTACCAACTGTCCTGAGTTACACTTAGAGGGAGCTTATGGGGTGGTAGCGTCTAGGAATGGTCTACCTCCACAGTCTACAGTCATATCATGTATTGTACTGCAGGAAGTGATGAACATCCAGACGCACAGTACAATAATGAGGCAGTATGACTGGGGGGGTCGGCAAGGAGCATGGTGAGCCGTGATGAAAAAGGTACAAGTGGTAATTAAGTTAGTAAAATAAGCTAGAGTGGTAAGTGTGCCTGCAGCAGGATAGGGAGCAGAGGAGAGTGAGTGTACCTGTGGCAGGACTGGTGGCTGTGGAAGGTTGGTCACCACCTCTTCAGTTTGTTAAATAGGGAGGAAAACTGGCATATTTAAATTCATACATTCAATGTATAAAATAGCATGTGTTTGTCATCCAATTTTTATTATTTATTTTAGAGATGTTTAGTCAAGGAATCCTGGATATAAATGGGGTATTTTATCTGCCCTAAAGTTATCTCCCATCTACATTGAGAAAAGCTGCCTGAACCAATCAACAACCAATGATTTAACAATAGAGGAGAGATAACTCAGCGAGAGAAATAATAATGCAGCTCCTAAAACCAGTTAATTAAGATAGCTGCTCCCATGGTATGCACATGTAACCTTTGTTTTAGTTGTGTCCCTTGACTAAACTCATCTGAGGTTGCATCTATCTTGCGGCACTAGCAATAGATCCAGAGTCTGTGCAATTAAGAGATTAATGAGTTTGGCAGTGCCTCCTCTTAGCTGGGAACCTTTGTGCATAACATATGATTTGACAAATGATAAGAACCATCTAGCACATGTAGTCTGCCCATTTTTTTCTGATGTAAACATTAAGACCATAATCAGTTTGTGGTCTCATCTTAGGTTCACTGTATTAGTCTCTTCCATTTTTGTTGGCTAGATTAATCAAGTGGCACATGTAGCAATTGCTTCAGGGCCCCAGGATGGTAGAGGGCCCTGGGTCCCCATTCTGTAGTTGACTTACTTGATGTGTAGTACCCTCACTGTATTATCCTCTACCACTTCTGCTTTGAGCCAGGCCAGATTAACCAAGGGGTACAAATAGCATTTGGTCCAAGATCATAGCCCTGAAGCACCATCCTGTAGTAGACGTATATGTTTTGTAGTAGCCTGAGCCACTTGCCTACTGTCATAAACTGTGCTACCTATGAGCTCTTGATTAATGTGAAGGGCTTTCAGACACTAGCAGAGAGGAGCTAGTTCTACAGCATCTATGTTTAATACCTGATTAATCCAGTGCAGAGGCAGCTCCTCTCTTTCAGGGTCCATCTGCACCCAAACAGGAATGGTTGGCATGATTGGCTGTTCAGTCTCCTTCTTTTTTCCTTTGCTGCACTACCCTCTTTCATTTCCCTTTATGTTACATTGGCTTGTGGGCCAGTCATAGGCTACACAACAACTTGTACCCTGCTGGCGGGAAGACTGCAGCCCCCAGACAAGAAGGAAGTGCAATGGCTCATAGCTACTGAAGATCAGTATATATACAATATATGGACAAAAGTATTGGTACACACCTCTTAATTATTGAATTCAGTTGTTTAAATCAGACCCGTTGTCATTGGTGTATAAAATCAAGCACATGCAGTCTACACTTACAAACATTTGTGTTAAAAATGGGTCGTTCTGAATAACTCAGTGAACTCAAGTGTGGTTCTGTGATAGGATGCCACCTTTGCAATATGGTCATCACTACCGTAAGTAGTAGTATTGGAAAGTGGAAGCGTTTAGGAACAGCAGCAACCGGAATGCCACATAACGCCACAGAGCAGGGTCACCAAGTGCCTAAAAGTCACTAACACTCTGCCGTTTCCATAGACGAAGAGTTCCAAACTACAACTGGAAGGAGCTTCATGGAATGGGTTTCAATGGCCAAGCAGTTGCGCACAAGCCTCACTTCATCAAGTATAATGCCAAGCGTTGGATCAAGTGGTATAAAGAACACCCCCACTGGACTCTGAAGCAGTGGAAGGGTGTTCTGTGGACTTAATGAATCATGCTTCTCTGTTTGGCAGTCTGGGTTTGGTGGCTGCCAGGAGAACATTACCTACCTGACTGCATTGTGCCAACTGTAAAGTTTGGTGGAGGAAGGATAATGGTATGGGGCTTTTTTTCAGGAGTTGGACTGGGAACCTTACTTTCAGTGAAGGGAAATCTTAATGCTTCAGCATACCAAGACATTTTGGACAATGCTATGCTGTGAGTTTTGGGAAGGCCCTTTTCTATTCCAGCATGACTGTCCCCAGTGCACAATGCAAGGTCCATAAAGATATGGTTGGATGAGTTGCGTGTGGAACCTAACTGGGCTGCACAGAGCCCAGACCTCAACCCCATGGAACCCCTTTGGGATGAATGAACTGGAAGCCAGACCTTCTCATCCAACATCAGTGTTTGACTTCACAAATGCTCTACTTGATGAATGGGCAAAAAGTCAAACAGAAACACTCCAAAATCTTGTGGAAAGCCTTCCCAGAAGAGTGGAAGCTGTCATAGTAAGATCAACTATATATTAATATCTATGTATTTAGAATGTCATAAAGGTCCCTGTTTGTGTAATGGTCGGTGTCCCAATAGTTTTGTCTATAAAGTGTAGCATATATAGGAAAGGTTTTTTCTAGTTGTGTTCTGCATGTAACAGTATGTTGTGACCATCATCTGATGGGCAAAACACGGCACAGGAACATAGTGCAGAAGAACAAGGAGCAATCTTTGTCAAGGCAGGCTGTGTTGGGGCATACTGGAGCAGGACTTGAAACATCAGTACAAAGGTTAAGGCCAAGCAGATGCACTGATACACAGTTCATGATCAAAAGGCGACAGCAGGATAAGATAACTTGTGGTCAAGGCGAGAAACTGGAAACCGGTACGGTAATCAGGACAATGCTATAATGAGGAATAACACCCAGGGACTAAACACAGCTCTTGCAGCGAGAAAACTGTGTTCTGCTGCAATATTTTAAATTTGTCTCATCAGTTCAGAGCACCTGTTGCCATTTTTCTGCACCCCAGCTGTTTTCGTGAATGGTTGAGTCGTTTGTGCTTGTTTTTTGGCCATATCTTCCATGAAGACCGCTTCTAACCAGACTACCCTGGACAGTAGATGGGTATACCAAGGTCCCATTGTTTTCTGCCAATGCTGAGCTGATGGCACTGTTGGGCATCTTCCAATTGTAAAGTAAACATGATGTGTTTTTCATCTGCAGCCCTAAGTTTCCTTGGCCAACTACTATGTCTACAGTCCTGAACATTGTCTGTTTCTTTGTGCTTCTTCAAAAGAGCTTGGCCAGAACATTTGGAAAACCCTGTCCTTGGGATTTCTGCCTGGGAGAGATGTTGCTAATGCAATATGACCTCCTTGTGTCTTGTTGCTATGCTCAGTCTTGCCATGGTGTAAAACTTCTGACAATAAATTGTCTTCAGCAAGGCTCTTTATAACCAGGGTTGCTTCGAGACTTGATAGAGCATTGTATTTACTGACCCTGCATTATTGTGGATAATTTTTGTTTACACTGCATATTTCCTTAGTTTTGACCCCTGGCATTTGACTACACAATTGTTTTTGCCCTTTTGTGTCTCACTTGATTGTGATTATCCAGATTTTAACCTTTGCCGTGGACTTTCATTACACTTTTTGCTTAACCTTTGGGGCTGTGTACTTGTTCCCCTCCATGTATGACTTTGACTAGCCTGACTCTGTTGTTGTTTGCCAGTTTCTCCAGACTCTGTTCTCACCTGGCAATCTTCAGCTGCATCTGCTGCCCTTTGCCAATTCCCCATTTTGTGCCTGTCAATGACTCCTAAGAAGAAAGCCAATGCCACAGCAGACAGTCATTTGCAAGTTTTGAGCCTAAACCTGTCCTTGCACAGAGACTTCTAACTGACCCAGCGCCTGCAGTCATGACAGATACACTTGAGTATACACTTGTATTCAAGGAAAAATATTACCATAACATACTCGTAGCAATGTGACTACACCAGTACAGAATAGAAATGAGTCAGCTCGAGGCTATGTGACCCTACGAATCTGCCCCTGCACCCTAAGATTGGGGCAAAAACCTTGAGACTCAAGATAAAACCCAGGTAAACTTATCACCTGAAACATTGGGCACACATCAAAGCATAAATGTCCAATTGTTGTTTTAATAGTTTTATTAAACTGTGGAGCAACTGGTAAAACACCTCCTGTTTCTTTTTCTGATAATTCCCCTTGACCTCTGTTTCATGTCTCCCTTAGTGTCCTAGCTTTCATTTTTGAGAAATATTTCTAACTAGTAAAGAAAATAGCTAAAAACAACTGTTGAAATTTATTTTTATCATTTTTGTTTACTTTAGTAGTAGATGTAGTAGAGGTTCTTGTGTAAATATTTGTAGTAAAATATATATTTTTTCATAAAAATCATTCTCCAGTAGAGATCAAAATAGATCTTGCATATGAATGTTACTGTTTATGTTGAGAAGTATAGCTAAGCATGTAGGGTAGTTACAGAGACACATATAGTAGACTATACATATACTGTACTTAGTTACTCTATTGAAACTTTCTCTGGAAGGCTATTCAAACAACTCCTTTTAAAATAAAATCATTGAATTATTTCTTTATTTTTACTCTTATCTTCTACTTTTTAATATTTCAATTACTAACATCACTTTAGAACGTGGCAGTAGATTCTACAAATTGTATAAAGGTAACTATTTCTAACTTGTTTTGTGGGTATAAAATAAATCACCTTTTACGATAATCGGTTAGACTTTCACATAAGAAAATACTCTGCAGTGCTTCACATTGCTAACAAAGGGAATTAAAATCAAATGTAATAGAAAACTACCTATTAAAAGTGATTGGTGCATCATTTTGTAAGTAGAACCCATTAAAATAAATTTAAAACAAGGTAGAAAGGTACAATGAATGTATTAAGCCTGTCTGCAGTATAGCACACCATGCATTGCAGATAACTGCATTGCGAGGTTAAACGATGAATAATAAAGTACAAAACTGCAGTATCCAGCAGCAGTCTCATTTCCTTGTGACAGCAATCTTATCATTCCTCCCTGTAGGTCAAATTCCATTAAAGACACAAAATCGTCCCAAATGATGACAGTTCTGTTTTGGTAACTTGTTCCATTTAGAAAATAAAGAGTGCATTTCAATAAAAGGATACCTCGATCATTTTACACTTCTCTGCCTCCCGTGTGTCCCTCTTTAGGACCCAAGTCTCCCTCCTTGATATCCCTCTGTGTAGGAGCTTAGACTGTTTAGTGAGTATCACAATTAGTTGAGTTCCTTTCAACGCATATGTCACGAGCATTGTGATGTGTATATAATGTAGCCGCTCATTATGCCACTACTCATGCAATGTTTCCTTCAGCTTTAATATCAGTTTTGTTTAATGCCAGCCCCTCCACCAAATTACACTTACTCTTCCTCAGCATCTAGTTAATCTACAGTTCTCTCTTTTCATACAGGCTCTCCCTCTTTATGTTTTAATCGCGTTACCTGCCACTTGTTGGCTTGGCTTAATGTTATTATGTTGACGATTATGGACATGTGCGTCCGCAGTATTATTTTCAGGAGGGGCCAAATATCCTCCCCAGAATCAGTGTCAATTATGATATAAAATCTAAGCTTTGACACTCCAGTTGTACTCACTTTCCTATGATGCTAAACATACCAGACTGGCTGAGAGCCAGGGGGGCTGGAGTATTATTTACTAACCCTAGCTGCAATACATGTTTGCAATAAAACTACCTTGTGTCTGCATGCAAACTGTGTGAGAACCCTGTGTTTAGGAAGAAGCAGCTACCAGAATTAAAGGGGGGAGACCAGGTAGATAGAGTTCAAAAGATCAGACCAAACCACTCTGACATGAGAGGAGTGTACAGAATTAAATACAAGCTTTTTGCCGATTTTTTTTCTACCAGATATTTTGTCTGCCTCTATGCCTAGTTAACCTACTCTGAAGAGCCTTCTGTTTCTCCTTCTCCAGTGGGCCTCTTTAAATTTCCAGGGGATGGGTGGGATATATTAGGCAGCAAGTAAACATTTGTCTTCAAAATTGTTGTGTTAGAAGAAGGAAAAATGGGCAAGCTTAAGGATCTGAGCGACTTTGACAAGGGCCAAACTGTGATGGCTAGATGACTTGGTCAGAGCATCTCCAAAACTGCAGCTCTTGTAGGGTGTTCCCGGGCTGCAGTGGTCGGTACCTATCAAAAGTGGTCCAAGGAAGGAAAATCAGTTTGATCTAGTGGAGTTGATACCTTAACAGGCTTGGGCTGTTCTGGGCAAAATGGGGCACCTACACAATATTAGGCAGGTGGTCATAATGTTATGGCAGTGTAAAATATAGTGGTAAACTTGATATTGTCCTGGCTATACTGTAATTCAAAACTGATTAACAATTTTAACAGAGATGTTTGGAAGTAACTCAAATAAATTCCATTCAGTCCAATTTAATATTTTATACATACATAAAATGTTCCTGCCCAAATCTTGTTATGATTTAATAACACAGATATGTGGGCCAGACATTCATATACTGTATATTGTTATGGACACCAATTGGAATTATGTGGTGAACTATGATAAGAGTATCAGTCAGTAATTCAAATACTGTAACATATGTAAAGCACTATTCTCTCTTTTCCTACCCAGAGCCTCAATGTTCAATAAAAAGCTATGGCATCTGCCTTTAACAAACTCTTAGATATATTTTTGGCTCCTTCAGGAGCTTGTCACCTTCTAAGAGAGCCCATTGTCTCTTCACATGGATTCTGGGGTTGTAACTAACTCACTAACACACACTCCATTAAGCTAATTGCAATACACTTGCAAGTACCTAATGTTTGCTGCTTGCTTCCCTTGAGACCACTCAGTATGATTCTAAAAATATGAATGCATTGGATCGAGGAGATTTTCTTTTTGGACCCCCAGGCAAAAGTATGTTATAGGTCCCCACTAGGTTTTGTTCCTACCAGCTTTTGTAGACCGACATCCACAACTCACTCTCAGAAGAGACTCAGTATTTTTACAGTCCAGTGTGGGTGTCTTTTGGAATCCAAGTGGCCTGGTCCCCCTCCAGTACTGGTCCCTTGGATTAGGAACAAGGGATCATTTATTAGGTCCTGAAACCATAACGCTGTCCACGTGTGAGCTCTTTAAATTATACAGATTACCAATAAGAAAAAATGAGTAAAACAGAATTAGAAAGCATTTACTGAATTCATTGCACAAACAAGGTAATTCTGATTTTGGTTTACTGCTGAGCGAGGCTGCACCAATACTGGTGGCCTCTCATTACCCCTAAACAAGTGCTTCATTACTTTGTTTCTGAATGCATTAAATGGATTTAAGTTGGCCTTGAAAGACTCTCTTCCTCAACGACCAGTTATTGGTTTCTAAATTGTGAGACCTTCCTGAGTGACTCACCAGTGTATATATTATGGACCCTTCCGCTGTGTTATCACATTGTAAATGACATTACTAACTCCCCTGCCACAATTACAACAATTACAAGGAAAGGGTAACACGTGGTATAGAAATGTTAAGATTGCAGTGTGTCATATATTACAATATGAGGCGTGAAAAATCACCTTCTAACATTTATAAGCCCTTGGGCCTCTCTCTGACATCTTTAACAACCTATGGATTAAAGATATCGGTGAAATAAAAAGAATCAGAAATATGTTAACTACTGTTGTAAATCAAGACTATTATTATTTAAAAATAGAAAACAAGTTAAAGAGAACTCATGGTCTTCCTAATAAAAAAATATTTTATTTAAGCAATGGCCTATGTTTCCATGCTTCGGAGATTGTATTATCGAACTGAAAAAGCCTTTATTGTTGCTTTAATAAAGAAAGGTTTTATAAGGAAAACAGATGAGTGTTTTTGTTTTCTTTCCATTACTGGGCTCCATGAAGCCACTTGGCATAAACTTTATTACTCAAGTGCCACCAGACCTATAGATCAGAGCAATTCTGCACCAATGCCATATCTTGGCTGGTTGCTGACTTGGGGAGGCCCAAGGCAGCACCCCAACCTCTCCAAACCACTTGCATTCATGACTGCTGTCCTCCTTGCTGAACATCGCTTGAGATGGTGTCATGTATATCCTGCTCCCCGACCATGGTACTGAAATGGGCAAACCTCGGCATATAAATGAAGCTATCATATGACATCTGCAGAAGCACTTGGCATAACGTATAAAAAGCGTTTCTGGGACTCTGATCTCATCAACATCAGAGAGCCCGATGGAATGTGCCAGTCATCAGGAATATTCCAGGGGTTATTACAGAATGGTGATATGGCCAGAAATACATTTTATACATAACCCCCACTTTAAGCTAACTGCCTGATTAACCACTCATCATGTCCAACAGGTTGTCATATAATAGAATTCAAGATAATTGTAAAAAGGCATTTATTTGAGTTGAAATGATTCAAAATGTCATGTAAAGTGTATTAATATTTGCCGTTTGAGGGTAAGGAAAATGCAAAAAGCCTTGATAGCTCTATTAGACATACTATGTACTCACATTTTATTCTGCAATAATATGGTGTTTTTATTCTTTAATGTAATAATGTAATAAAGGCAGAAACTCCAAGGACCAAGTGGTTTGAGGAGCGTCAGAGTGTGAATGCTATGAGAGTATTGTGTACACACACTAAAGAGTAAAAAGAAGGACAAGTGCAAATCCCAGCATTACCCATTCACCTTGAGAGTTTGAGGGCAATCCATCAAATGCTACATTTCGTGGCTGGGCTATTTGGACCTGACAAAGCATCATTGTGGAATATAACAAAGTAGCTGGGCAGCCAGCATCACTAGAGTAAAGAATAATGCCAATGAAGGTTAGCAAAGTTTTTTTTTTCTGACACATGATATGGATAAGGCTTTTCAGTATGTGAGAAATGCACTCGTCCATCTTCCTGGAAAAGATCCTCTAAGTAAATCATTTTTACAGACAAATTTCTGTGCAAATAAGGAGCCATTTAAAAACTATAATGATTATGCACTGTAGTTATGTTTGTAGTCCACAGGCAGCTCAGTGGGTACATGACCCTGCTCATTTACAAAATATGTGATAAAATAGGAGTATACTGTACATTGTAACTAGGATTCCAAAGGGCAAAATAACCTAACGAAATCTTCTGTAGAAAAAGAAAACAAAGTGATAGGTCCGCACAGTGTATAAAACAAAATTAGGTTACTAAATTATTGAGTTGCAAGTCAACCAAAAAAACAAAACCCCACGATTGTTCCAATAAACATAAAAACATACAATTAACACCAGGTGACTGCGCTTAATTAAATCCAATCAGTGAAAAAAAAATATTTTTTTAAATAAATAAATACTACCTAATAGGCGTGTTGAACGATGTGTGAGTCTCACATGAAAAATATAAAACAGAAACAAAAATAGTGCAATATGTAATTATTCAGAAATAATTATTTTAAGGATCAGTGGACTCTTACATTTGATTGGGCTTCCCCAAGCCCATATAATGCGCCTGTTCCGGAATCAAGATCCGGAAGAAAGGCAGCACCTTGAGTCCGGAACAGGCGCATTAAATGGGCTTGGGGAAGCCCCATCTAATGAAATCTTCTTTTTGCTCATTTTATCAAAAATGAAAACAAATGGAGCCAGAGACAGCCTGGACATGGCTAAAGCCTTGAAAAGGAATTAACTATCAAATCACATGGTAATATAAAACAAGAGCTGCTAAGATGTCCTCTCACTAACATATGTTGGAGCGTGCTTTTCCATAACCTTACCTTTTTTACCTGACTTGTTGAAAAGTTAATAGAACTTTGGAATCTTTGTTGGCAAATGTGTTCTCTTAGTCCTCTCGTGCCTGCATAATACTGGGAAGCCACTGTGACAAATTGGTCTCCCAACGTCTCTTCTTCAGTATTCTTGATTCAAAACATACACCTGTTTTTTTTTTCTTTTTCATTTCCTCTGCTCTCCCCCTTCACACTTCAATGTAGATATCATTGCTGCCGTCAAATAGAATCCAATTACAAGGATTTAAGCACACATATTACGGATTTAATGGATGGTGTTACCAGTGCAATTTGGTAGAGCAGCTTATTTCATGGCAAATAAATACTATCTCACCAGCCTGGCATTCTAAGCAGCTCATGTTGACCTCTGACACCATATGAAGTTAAATTCCGTCTCACTATATGTGGCTTCCCTAATAAATCATCCGCTCTCATCTCCTCTGTTGAGCTGCGGCATAATAGCAGCATTTTAAAAAAAGAACAGGCAGAACAAACATACCTCTTTGACTTTGTAATATGCAACAGGACATGGTTAGACTCCATGAAACAGAATCTCAAGACAGCAATAAATCTGACCGAATCTATAGCTTCTTCGCATTTAGTGATAGAGTGACCTACCATGGTCAGCTTTAACAATGACCACATTCCAAACAGAACACATTTGGATCTTAAGTCTGCATCAACGGGCAGAATTTTGGGACAGAAAGACCATACTGGTCAGAAGCATTAGTCCTGCAGAAATAAAGAGTGGCCAAGAGTAATAAAATGTCTAGGAAAAATTAATAAGAAAAACTATTTATTTTTATTTTTAGGAAAAAGCTTCCAAATCAAAATTACTGAACAACGCTGCCGTTTGAAATCCACATTTTAAGGATTATGAATTTCCAATGAAAATTGTAACAGATGCTGATTCTAATCACACGGAATCAGGAAACTAAGAAAACAGTAGAATTTATATGAATCCTGGCAAAACAGTTTACTTCTTTCTTCTTGAAAATATTGCACGTATATATAGGCAGTTGGGTATGATGACAGGGTTTATTCGAGTGCTTAGATCCTGCAGAGTAGGAGTTGTTTTTCAACAAAGCGCAAGGGGGAAAGCATTTTTCACGGAGGAATAACTGCTGGGCCAAATGTCAATGCACTGTGGGTGAACTATGGCAGGTGCGCAGAAAACTGGAGGAAGTAATTTCCGAACTGCCAGGGGAGATGGTAGAGACTAAAGTATGGCAGTACATAGCCTTGGCATGTACATATAGTAAATGAAGTATATCAGAAAGCCAGTGAATACGTGAAGTCTGCGGTTGCAGGTTGTTAAAGGGAGTATAGATGCTCGGGCACCTCCAGATTACCTCCTGTGCGAAAGTATTACATCTTTATAAATCATGAAAATAACCATTTTTATATCTGAAGAGGCTAGGTAAATATTTGTCTCTGCTGTGTGATTAATATCCACAATTGTCGTGTGCTTTATTGTGATCGTGCATAGAACGAGTTTTGCGTAAGAAAAAAAAAAGTATTGAGTGACTTGGTACACGTACTTCAAATACAAGGCTTAGGGTTTTCTGTAAAAGGCTGAACAGGCAAGCAGGGGGGGGGACTCTAATTGAAAGAGAATTTAGAACAAGTTAACTGCCAAGATTAGCGGCCAAAGAAGGGCCACTAAAACAGTACGAGGTCTAACAAAACATACCAAGGAAGACCTAGAAGAATGAAATAGAATAGAAAAATTCAGTTGTATTAATGGATTAAAAACAGGGTTTATTGACCTAAAGGTCATGAGGGCAAAAGACTGATAAAAGTCTACTTTATAGAATGTAGTTTATACAAACGCTTTAAAGGGATTCAAAACCGATAGATATATATATAATCCCCAGCAGATTCCATAGAGCTTTAAAATCAGGGTTGGTAGGATCAATTTAAATCACAAACAATAACAAACAGCTACAAAAGGAGAAGAGGGCCCTGCTCTTGCAAGCTTACAATCAAGTCAGTTGAGGTGGAAGCAAAACAGTTGGAAAAGACTGCTTGGATGAGGATGAGTTGCTTGAGTCAAGCTTTCGAGGTTGTTGGTCGCTCAGATGGCTTAAACAGGATGATGGCTGCTGAGTGCAGAGGAAGATGGTGCTGAACTTCCTGCATTTTCCCCTCAGTTTAACTCCAGTGTAACGCTTATCTGTGCACTTATAAAGAGTCTACTTGGGATGAGGCCACTGCAGTGAGGTTTCCAAGTGAGGCCTAGGAATTTGTAGGGATGCCTCACAAGTGGTCAGATAAGGTGAACAAAAGCATGAAGACCAGGGATGGAAGGGTAACCCAGTGTAACTCCTATCAAATATCCACGTGGCCAGTGCAGCTACATTTCCAAGCTACATTTATATAAAATCTCGGCTATGGAGGCTGCCATTCTTGTCAGTGATGTGATATTTTGGGCAACTTTCCCTGCTTAAACACCACACTGAGCTTTAAAGCAACTCTATGAAGTGCATTCTTCCATAGACTTTCATTAGAATGCCTGGATGATCCAGACTGAGCCATTCTCTTGTTTACCGCACTATGATAAGGATTAAAGGGGTTTGTATAGTAAGTTGGGCTAAGATAACAGAGCTAGAACACAAACAAGCACCTAAATTCGCAGCTGCCCAGAAACATTACATCATCAGAAAACCAGGAAAACAAAAAATTAAAAAGCGCAATATTTTTTAAAACATTTTTAATCTTAGTAATTAAAAATGCAGCGGGAGTTTTCCTTACAAAAAAAAAAAAAAAAGGTCAAGATTTTTGAAACATTTAATCTGTTATGAGTGACAAAAAATTAAGAGAGTTCATAAGATACAGAATGTGCTTTCCAGTTCCTTTCAATACCACAAAAATATAACTGCAAAATTATGGCTAAAAAAAAAATCCGTAAACATCTGCATATTTGGAGCAATGTATTAAATATGCACTTGAAGAAAATTCTCAACTGCAATGTCATAACTATTTACTGTTCATCCTGCTGCGTGCTTGAGATGTAATTAAAGCTAATTACCTTTGCGTGCTAAATGTCGGTTTAAGAAAAGCAAGGGTCATTTGAAGTAATAATAACCATGACACTTTCCTTTGTAGGCTATAACATTCATTTTAAATTTTTACAGGCAAACGGAATCCCTCATGATAATAATAGTATAAAAAGTGATAAACTGTCTGGCACCGAATGCTTATAGGAAATAAAAAAAAAAATAAGAAAAACATGTTGGATTGAAATTATAAAGTGGATGCTGAATTTTTATACTGTCAAAGTCCTTATTGGGACTATTAAAACATTTATTTGGTTGTGCTCACTAATCATTGGGGTCTATTCACAAAGCTTTGAGGTATGTTGAATTAGCATTCAAATTTGTCTGCCAAATTAGATTGAGTTGGTGGAAATGAGAAAATTGCCTGTTATATTATATTACATTTATTTATAGAGCACTAGTAGATTCTGTAGAACTATTTCAATAGGGAAAGACGAAATTTAAGACGAAATTAAAATTGACAATATGCAATTTAGAAAAAAAAATTACATACATTAAAGCATACTGGTACAGGCGAGAAGGGCACTGCTGTGGCCATGGGTGGATCTGGGGGCAACGGGACAATTGCCCCTTCTTACAACAATGATGCATGCTTCATGAGTTAGTAAGGTAAGGACTTACCACTTTATCTCCATAATTTTGAAGAGGAGGAGGAGTTGAGCGCTTGTGTGACCCAACGGCAGTGCAGCAGCTCATTGATGACTGAAGCTTCACAAGGTAAGTGTGTAGCATGTGTGTCTGGATGTGTTAGGGTGTGCGTGAGTTAGTATGTGCATCTGAGTGTTAGTATGTGTGTGCGTGTGTTAGCATAAGTGTGTCTGGATGTGTTAGTGTGTGTGTGTGGGCATTTTAGTGTGTGGGTGTGTTAGTGTGGGTGGGTATGTCAGTGTATGTTAGTGTGTCTCTGGGTATGTTAGTGTATTTGTGTGCTTTTTGTCTGTGTATGTTAGTATAAGTATGTGTGTGTGTGTCTGGGTATGTTAGTGTATGTGTGTATCTGTGTATGTAGAGTAAGTCTGTGTGTGTGTCTAGGTATGTTAGCGTGTATGTATGTGTAGGGGGTAGTGCTGAGTGGTTTTGTTAGTGTGCATGTGTGTGAGTGTATATGTGAGTGTGTATGTCTAGGTGTGTGTTAACGTGGAGATCAGGCTCTGGATCGACCCCTGGCTATGGCAGGCTTGCAATGTATTAACTAAATCTATTCCACAATCATTTCACTAATAGTATACTAAACTGCACAGTTCAAGTCAAATTAAGTAAACTCAGCTACCAACTCACAGAGAGATGTTGAAAAAAGCAGAGGCGCTTGTCTACTATCTAGTCTGTCATATATATTTATGCTGTAAAACCTTAAACCTTATTTGGTTCTTGATTTTATGTTATTTTCAAGATTAGAGATGGTAGACTTTATATGGTACCAGCAAAACTGGCACTCAAAGCCAAGGACGATCTTCCTACTAAAACATAAGGGGTTTGGTTGTTAGTTGACAGATTGATCTCCCTGCTTTAAGCTGTGGACAGCGTAAAAAGTGCTCTGATGAACACTAGTTATATTGTAAGCAACTGAATACCAGAATGTCAGTTCAGACATTCAATACTGACACTTAAAAGAACGATCTCTCCTATGGGACAATTGCCTCTTCTTTCAGATGCATGCTCTGTGAGCAGACCCCGCTCTCTGATATCAGCCCCCTCTCCACGGTTGGTTATCAGATACACTGTGCTCAGGAAAGCATGGGTCTAGGGCAATGCTTCCTGATCACTGTGCGATCGGCAATGAGGAAGAGCAAAGAATAAACTTGGGGGAAGAAAGTTTCTCCCTCTTCAAAACATGGAGTAAATGAGAAAAAGTAAAACATTTTGTTGTTGTAAGCAGTAGCAAAAAAGTACCGGTAACTCAAAGAATTTCTAAATGCAGATTTTAAGCCAGGTTTGCCAAATGCCTATATCCAGATGAGCTTAAATACATTGGCCCAAGAGGTCCTACTGCCCTGAACATACACCTCCCTTTAGAGGCTGTGAAGATTAAATTAAATGCACTATATAAGAGAACATCTAAAGTGGAACTGACCTATTGGCCTATATTATGGCCAAAATGGTATAGTCATTTAGTACCTTTGTAGGTCAGTCGAACTGCACACATGCAATATAGAATGCTGTTTGTATTATAAAGATCATGCGTTTCTTTAATACAGAACAAATAGCTCATGTTCCGATTCTTAAAGAGAGAAAATAACAAAGCGGAATGGATTGGTAGAACGCTGTGGATTCATAGCACCTCCTGTACATTGCTAAATAAGACTTTTGTCGCTGTGGTCCCAGTTGGCCCTTTCATGTCAGGGTCAATTCCAGGGCAGGCTGCTACCTGCTGGGAGACAATGGCAAATAAACAAGGCACAAACTCCCAGGAACACTGGCTTTGGGTGAATATCGGGGCAGGAGTGCAGGAACGGGTGAGATGATATACTATATAGTGTTCGAAGCTGCAATGAGAAATATTTTACTGCAAAATCATGGCATTAAAAGACATTTACAACAAATGCAACTTGTATGGAATCACAGTACCATTTTCTGTTTCTTTATTGTCCCTTATTTTGCGGTATAATAGTATAAATCACATTGTTGGCCAAATGATTGGCCCACTGACTTGTCAATGTAACTGCAGGCCTTGTCCGGTATTAACACAGCCACTAAAAGAAGAAGTTTAATTACAAATAAAACCCTGATGGTATAATATATGCGCGAATCAAAGCCCTCACTCTTAGATATTGAAAGCAATGAATTAAATAATAATCATGTCAATCATAATTGGTTGTCATGCAAAACTATGGAGGACAAATATAGATCAGTTTTTTTATATATTAAAGGCAGAGTGATTTAACACCTGTTTAGATTTGTCATCCAAGTCGCAAAATGAAAAGTATGCCGTTTTCAATAAACTTTGCATAAAATAGTTAATTTGCATTTAATTTTAATGGTTCGAAGAATGTCAGGCAAAATGGTCGGCCCTCGCACACATTCACTTCATCAAATCTGGCACTCTTCGAAAAAAGTTTGGACATGCCTGTTCTGCTCGGTAGTGACCCTTACTTGACATTATACCTACTTGGATCGCCATAGTGTCTATTTCGTTTTCAGAGAGTGCAGGACACGTGGATATCTTCATAATACATGGCATGCAAAATAGGACCTTTTATATACCACCACAATTCATTCATGGATTAAAACCATAGGAGTTTGGTGTGGGATAACAGAATCTGAAATTCACCAGCAGCATGGAAGATAGGACACTGTATGAAGCTGCAATCTAATATTTACCGTATATACTGTATGGTTATCTTCCAACATTAAAAATCAAGAAATCCTTAAGATACAGGTGGGATAGGTGACCCAAAAGTTGTATTAATCAATCTTTCTCCCCAAAAAATAACAAGAAAAACAAAAGGCTGTTTTATTTCTAGCCTGAGATACGCCTGGCTCTGCCTCTATCGCTGGCAGTGCATTAGAAGGGTCCCCAAGAGTTCAGTAGAGAACGTTAAAGCTCCACTCTCCATCTACTTCTTAATCCAATGACCTTTTGTAATGGCTGTTATTTAAGTATTGCTTACAGAGAGGTACAGAGGATAAGGCAGCAGCAATCATTCCTAGCGTCTGTCTGTAGAGAGCTGTACTTTGTTGTGAACGGGGCAAGCGGTGTCGTAAATTTGCAGATTCTCCTTGGCAGGTGATGGAGTAACATTGGTTTTGGTGATTGTACAGAAATGCAATATTTAGGGCACTGTTAGACAGATCCAGAAAAAAAAAAAGACTTACAGATTACCCCACCACTGCAACCTTATACCGCAACTTTAAAGATGTAAACAGAATTTTAAGCATCAATGTATCTTTCAGGTTTTTTCCCCCCAGAATGATAAATGTACTGATGATACATCACTATGCTGACAGAAGGTTGAAGGATAAACACAGCACGTATAAGAGCTTTCCCGTTCAGGCACATTATGTGTAAGTATGATTTTTTTGCAGGCATTTACTAGAATGGCCCAAAAATATCCTAATTTGCAATGTGTACAGATAATTTTTCCTCAATTTGTTACACTTTGGTACATGCTTAATTTTAGCATGAATAATTTTGCAATCTTATTACGTTAACTCACACAGTGTTAATCATTTTAAATTCTTATTTTTCTTTGTTTTTTTTTTATAAATCAGTAGGTGGGCTACAAATTCTCTGGTGCCTGTTGTCTGTTCTGCATGAAGACCCCCATCCCTGCTACAAGACAAGCATCCAACTGAGAAGCTAGGAGGCAAGGCTGGCTATGCTCAGCAGCAGAACTTCCATAGGTGCCAATGGCACAATAACTTGTGAAAGCAGACTGACAGCCGAAGAGGAAAGGGGAAACAGAAGATTTCTTAGTGAAATACCATGCTAAGACACACAATGTTTCCAAGATCTTTGTAGAGGAGAGTCAATACAAGAGGTGAAAAATCATTTTTATATGATTGTTGCTTTGAACTCCAGTATTTCCCCACAGGCTGGTCCAAATTCTTCAAAGAAGGCAGCTCCAACTTGATAACACAATGTTACCCTAACCCATAGTGGTTGTGGTCGGGTGGTTTACAGCACGTACCAGCGCGGCTTAAGTTAGACAAAGCCAGAGTGAAATGATTGTCTAAGAGTAAGGGAGTGTCTGTGTGTGTCAGAAAGCTCCTTGGCTCTACTTGACTCCTTAGCCAAAAGGTGCCAGCCATTCAATGATAATTGCTAATTGTGGTTAAAAAGTCTTTACAGGTAGCTTGTGTGATTGATCCCAACAGCCTGGTAAGGGGTCGAATATGGATCATATAGTGTACTGAAATATTTTTTTGGATTCTCAGAATTTTCACTTTACCAATGTTCAACCTCTTTATTATTCAATAATGCGAAGAAGGAAAGTTAATTCAAATGTGTTTCTTAGGTTATATATATATATATATATATATGCACATCCACTAGGTTATGGGAAGGACCATACCAGATAGAACAGCCCCCTGTCTGCCAATACCGACATGTAAAACAAGGAAAATTGATCTTAAATGCTGTGTTCTGTCTCTATTTTCACTCAAATGTGGGAAGTGTAGATCCCACAGCAGGCTGGTAATCACTTAGGTGAGCCTGAAATACATGAACTTTCAGGGCATGGGACCATGATATGGGGTATTTTAGGTCTTCAGAAATACTGTATTTCCCAAGCATTAAAATATAGTTTTGTGATGATAATTTGCATAATAAATGCATAAAGGGAACACACAAAGATTCTGCTCATCATGTAAATCCCTCCTTACGCTCTTTTTACTCCAGACACACTGGTCGATATAGGTAGAAAATGTAAACGGTGTCCCAAAATATTTGAATAAGATTGGTCCAGAAGAAAAATGTCCAACTGCCAGCCCTCTTCTGAACCTGATAAAGCTAGCATGAAGGATCGTGAAACATCATGCAATAAGGTACTGTCACGTTTCACCATGCGCTAGCTGGACTTGTTTATATTTTGCATTGTTCATTTTCATTTGCCGACCACTAGTGGCCACCCTTGCCACTTTCCAGCACTCAGCCCTGATTGCCATGTCCAGGTGCACCTATTTCAATGGATTTTCACAGACTTTATAACCGGCCCAGCCTTCATGTCTGGGCCTTGACATTGATGAAGTCAGAGACTACTGTTTTGTTCCTGCCTGCTCGCTGTACTGCCTGCTCACTGTACCTGCCCGTTGCTCCTGTACCTGACCTTTGGCTCTGATACCTGGCCTTGCTCTGTACCTGCCCTTGCTCCAGTACCTGCCTTGCTCCAGTACCTGCCTTGCTCCAGTAACCTGCCTTGCTCTGTACCTGCCTTGCTCTGTACTGCCTTGGCCTGTACCTGCTTGCCCCTGTACCTGCTTGCCTGACCGCCTTGCCCCTGTACCTGCCTTGCCCCTGTCCTGCCTTGCCCTGTACCTGCCTTGGCCCTGTACCTGCCTTGCCCCTGTAAAACCTGCCTTGCCCTGTACCTGCCTTTGCCCGTACCTGCCTGCCCTGTACTGCCTTGCCCTGGTAACTGCCTTCCCAGAGTTGCGGCCAGCGCCCGCGTGGATTCCGTCGAGTACCGCAAGTGGGCTTATCTGCCGGTGTGCCCGCGCAAAGTGGGCTTATCTGCCGTGTGCCCCGCAAAGTGGGCTTATCTGCCGTGTGCCCGCAAGTGGGTGGCTTATCTGCCGTGTGCCCCGCAAGTGGGCTTATCTGCCGTGTGGCCCCCGCAAGTGGCTTATCTGCCGTGGTGCCCACGCAAGTGGGCTTATCTGCCGTGTGCCCCGCAAGTGGGCTTATCTGCCGTGTGCCCCGCAAGAGGGCTTCCTGCCAAGTAACTGCCATTGCATATATATTGTTGTACCATCGTATTCAATACAACTCTTAATCCTGATCTGTTGTCTGTGGTTGATTCCTGCGCCTGTCTGTAACAACCCCAGACCATAATGCATCGTGGGGTACAGACAGAGCCCCTCGTATCCCCTGCACATGGGCTCCTACTAGACCTGCTCCCTCGGTTCTTGACAGGTACTTTACACATACAGAGAACAGGAAGGGATTCCAAAGTTGCTCCCTGTAATCTATACAGCTGTGACGCATGTCATGGAACCCCAAGTAAGATGTTACAATTTGATATTCAGTCTTATATCCCATCCTACGTTTGTCATTAGTCGCTCCATGTTTGTCCTATATCACTAAAAGGAAGTATGGAGACATGGTAATTTAGGTAAAAGGGTAAATTATCTTTAGCCTATTAAGGTGAAGTTTATGGACGTTATTTTTTTTTTTTATTAATCTACCTCCCTACATCCCCTTTGGGGGGATTATGTGGTGTAACATGCCTTGACAAGAATACATACATTGTTGTTGCTCAGCACCATAGCCAACTAGGTTTATAAATGTTTAAGTATATATATATATTTTCCCCTTCAACATATGGAGTGAGAAGAATGAACAGTAGAAAATGCAGCATATGAAATACATTAAATGATTTGTGATGAATAAAATTCCCAGACCCTAGTAATGTCATGTTAGGTCATATCTGAACACCAACCGTTAAGGCTAGAATAGCATCTAGCTGTCTTGCTACAGAATTCGCACAGGATAATGATCTGTATGGTGTGATCCAGTGACCCTTGGATAGCTCCCTGTGAGACTGTTTACGCTTATGACCGAACCAGTGGCATGGCTAGGTGAGAGTCATTTGATTCACAGGCTTCTGAACATCATGAACTGGAGGCCAATATATTCTAACACCTTGCACAGTGGATGATGCCGAGAGAACGATTGATGCAATATCCATAAATGTGGTCTTACCTTAATATAGACACCGTTTTTTTTTTTGTTTTTTTTTACTGTTATATAGCCATCATGATTTTGATTTTGTAAGCAATCCTTTACGTCTAAAATACAAAAATGTTTTTCAGGAGTGTAGTTATCTAGTAAATGTAGGAGAGTAATGATGCTCTTCAGAGGTACAGTAGAGCAGCCCTTGGGTTGCATTCTGGACAGAATGATATATGACACTTTTTGTGAGAATTAGGTTGCAAACATTGCTTAAAACCACTTACGAAAGAATGATCAGTTTTGTACTTTTGTAGACATAGCTTGGGAAAATACTAATTCAACAAGATGGAATATGTTAATCCAACATGTTATGTATGTTTTCTCTTTTTAATTTTGACACCATTTCGGTTTCCTAGAAACTTGAGTAAATAAAAAGAAAGACCAGCCTTATAATCCTTCAAAACTAAGAAAACTTACATTGTGCCACTCGTTTAATTTTCCTTTAAAGAAAAGGTACAGAGTATAGATGGGAACTGGTAAAAATGGAACCATGGCAAAGTAGGAGAAGCATAACTTGAAGGAGCTTGGGCAAGCACTATGACATCATCAAAGGAAAATGTAAAAAACAAAGCATTTCCGCTACTCACAAAGTGTATTCATCCAAAAAGTAGAAATGTAATGTGGAGTATTCAGCGAAAACCAGGATGAGGACAGGCAAACCACGTCTAACGTGTTTCACACTAAATTAGCGCCTGCTCACAGGCTTATGAGTAGACGCTAATATAGCGTGAAATGCGTAAGGCGTGGTTTGTATCTCTACATCCTGGTGTTCCTGGAGTGCCAAAATTAACATAGCTGGTTCCTGATGTTTATTCCTGACAAATATAAGGATAATCGATATATTGTTGCAGCATATTGCCAGCAGGGCTCTCTCCACCTAATGTATCGGTTTGTCTCAGTTTGTCGGTTCTCGTCTTGTCAGACCCCTTGAATATATGTATTGTATTAAGCGCTGCATACATTCTTGGTGCCATATAAATAAAAGATAATAATTATAAAGTAGCGGTTTTTTTTTTCTTCATTTCCACTTTTTTGAAATCGCTATGACGTGTCCTTCCTTTGTTTCCTCCATTAAAGTTTTGATATCATCTATAATTATAACAAAAATTCAAACATCCCTCCCAAGTGTCGCTGTTTAGGAGATGCAGTCCCGCTTTTGGCCCCAAAAAGTCACAGGTGCATCACAGTGTTCTACAGCCCTAAAAGTCAAATAATACCTTGTTTACAAACAGGAGCAATTGACTTAATAAATAAAATTGTATAAATCAAATTTTTCTAAATGCCAAACTTAGTTACATAAATAGCTATCAACAGGTCACATTAAACTTTTGGGTATACCGCTGTTCCCAGCCATGCCTCTAATGACAGCCTTGATACGAAACATGTCCCTCTTTGGCCGCTTGAAATGTTGGGTGGGATGCACAAATGACACCTGACTCACTTGAATCACCATTTTTTTTTTAAAAAAATGCTTTGTGATTATCCATTTATGTTATGCCATGCTATGCTTTAATCTTTAAAGAGATAAATTAACAGCACAGAAATGAAAGAGTGATCTAAAATTGAGAAACCTTGATTATATTGAATCAGCGACATAGAGCGTCGTTGTCTCTGCTTTCCTTTTAATTGAAAAAGCAGCCGGGCTTTTCTTTGCAGTTTCTGCTTCCCTTGTTTGCAAAACACATCGGATTGTTTAATCCGTGAAATGCTTCTACACATTATTACCCTATTATCAAGTAGTTTATACAGCTTTAATTGGGTAAATACACATACAAGATACACTTTTCCTCTTATCGTTCATTTAGAAACACAGTATTGACGGCAGATAAGAACCTTAGAGCATATCTAGTCTGCCCATTTAATGCATCTACACTAGCATGTTTTGCTACAGTTATTTTTATATAAAAGCGATTATGTACAGAGGTGTATTCTACGGCAGAAGGTTCCGTTTCTGCAGAAAACCTTGGGCTTTCTGGACAATCCGGTAATTGGCCAGTTAATGAACTCCCCAACATACCCACTTACCTTCTGGGGGACTGTGCTGAGCTGGCACAGCCTCCACGGTATGCAGTATCCAGTGTTGTGTGCCTTTAACAGATGAAACATCTGTATATGATGTCATAAGGATAACAGAAGGCATTACGTCAATAATATGTATGTATGTATATATATATATATATATATATAATATACATACATACCTTAATTTCATATGTAGTTTATTGTAGTTTACGTAGTGCTGGGTAAGCCTGGATTTAATCACTATAAAAAATGCGGAAAAGGCGCCATCTTTGAAAGGTTGTTTTTAAAATTGATTTTTACTTTTTGGAATCTTTTAGAATCTTTTTTATACTTTTACGTAGACTTTATATAGTTGAGCCTGTCAATTTTAATGGTAAAAACTCCATATGACGTGGTTATTTGAAATTATACTTTTGTAGCAATACTGGCACATGAAAAAACATTTAGAAGACTCTGAGTATGAAGGTGGAACAGTTACAAAAAGGTCCTTAAAATGTTGCCACATTCTTAACTTAATTCATATATTATTTTTATAACCATTATTGATACCATATGTCATTGTTATAGTGATGTACACTGTTCTGTATTGCACATCAGTGGTGGGGTATTTTAAATTGAATCTGGCAATCAAATAATAATAATAATTTATTGATATCTGTAGACTCCTTTGCTTATGTGCCAAGTGTACATTTTACCTTTTCGTAAAGGTTTTGACCTGTCTGGAAATGTTTATACCTGATTATGTTTTCTTTAGTTTTAGCTTTCTTTTATTGGTTATCTACCCCCGAGAATTTGATCTTAGGCAGGTCACTGAATCATAAACCATAAGGTATTTACCGCTATAAAGACTTTAGATAGGCCATTGAGTCCCTTATGTGCATGTAGGAGGTCGTATATGTCGGACCCCTACCAAGGTTTCTACGTAGACGTGTGTTAAAGAGATCATTAAGAATTCTCTGTCTGTAGAAAATTTTTATTATTCTTATCATTATTACGAGTTTTTGGTTTTTTTTGCTTATTGGCAGGATCTTGTTGAAGTTATAAAACCATCTTACGGACTTTAAAAAGATTTCTAAAATATCGTTAAAGACCAACAATCGGCTAAACTTTAGTTTTCTCTATTTTTTCCCTCAAATCCCTAAGCACCCAGTGTTTATCCTCTAAATTCAGACTCGCATTTCTAAGGCTCATCAGAGGCCTATAATTAAACATTAAAAGCAAATGTATGGTTTGTAGGTTTTGATTATTGTGGATCTCAGTGGTGGACAAGCACTCGAGATAAGGACATGTTGTGATCCTCTCATGGTGCTTTGAAGGACAAGAGTTACTAATCTCATTTTCTGCTCAACTGACAAGCACGTTAGAGAAATGTCACTGACTTTTTATGAACAGCTGGAAAGTATAGCCTGTGTATACAGAATTCAGGAGTAAACAATGCATCGCACAAAAAGGTTCTTACACAAGGACACAGCGCTCACTTAAAGAAGTGCCGCGGTTCTAGAATATACTGTCTCACCAAAGATTTGTTTGTACAGACAACGAAGGCCTGTATATTGAACTGAAAAATGAAGTGAGGGGAGTGGAATCAGTCAATAAATCCTTTGTACGGCTCATTTCCCAAAGGTTTTGAGCAGCGTTTATGCATGTTACCCAGAATACAATAACCCGCACGATCTATGTCAAAGGTACATGTGAAATTGTGGACTGCCTGATAAACAGAGTTAAGAAATCCAAAAAGTATAGTTAGTGGGTTGGACACAGGAATGGAGGAAGGATGGTGCAAAGCGTGAGACGTGTTCATCGGCCTGGACGGGCTTATTGAACTATTCGTTTTTACTTCACAGTAGAAGAATTTAGTTTTAAAATATCTAAAACATTCAAAGTTTGTACGATAAGCAGGAAACCGGGACACCTTCCCCCCCCCCCACACACAAATAGCATTCGGTATTAGAGATGTGAACCGCGGTGTCAGGTACTGCTTCTTTGTCACCATGGAACGTTCATAGGAAATTGGAAAATTTAAAATAATTGCTTCTGTTCAAACAGAAATAATAGCAGCCATTTAAATACATAAACTAGGACAAATGATGCCTATTGGCTCTGTAAATATGGTTGCTAAAAAACATGCTATGTGCTTTTTTTGACCTATAGATATAGTTATATAGTTATATATAGTTATAGTTATTTGGGTCCTATATGGATGGTGTTAAGTAGACTTGGGCACCAGTGGGCTCTTCGTGCTCGTCTTCGGGGAAAAAAATCTTCGTATTCCGCAAATATTCGCCTGTTCCTGTCTTCTCTTCGGGTGAATATTCGTGGACATTCTTCGTGTTCGGTTTTTCTTCGTTTTTTCCGGTTAAGGGGTTAATACGGGGTTAACGCGTACCGCAGCAGCTCTGGCGACAGGAGTTTAAATGTCAGTATGAGCAACTCTATTGGTCGTCAGCAGGGGGCCATTAACCAATGGCAGACGAGCCCCCTGCTGGCGACCAATAGGGTCGCTCGTACAGACTGTTAAACTCCTGGTGCCGTAACTTGTCCAGCAGATATCATTGGTCTCCCTGTTCTATCATTTATTAACTGATAGAACAGAGAGACCAGTGGGATCTGCCTGGGTAAGTTGCAGCATTGGGGTTTTAAAAGTCTGTACGAGGCCAGATTTGCCCAGATTTCCCTTTATTCAGCTTATGTATATAATTTCGGCACACATTTTCCTGGCTGATAGTTTAGGAGTCTTTCTTTCATTTCATTAACCATACATGAAACCATACATTTTTAGGTGCATGGAGTTTCTTTTTTTAATGTGTACAATGTGAATTTGTTCTTTGATCATTTAACTATATATGTAGAAAGTCTTGCATTTCATAGGACCATAATGATTAATTCGGGTACCCCTAGATTTAGTAGGGATTGGGAAAAGGGGCAGATTAGTTACAAATCATTATGGAAATAGATTAAAATGACCATAGAACCTTTTTATAGTTTACCCAGAGCCAACTCTTCATACGTTTAGCCCTTGGACCTTTTTTCATGCTTTGTAGTTGAAATTGATAGAGCAGGGAAAAGGGCTGAGGTTAGAGGCCGTAGAAGAGAATGATGGCCAAGGAGGTCGGTGGTGGGAGAGGCTAGGGTCCTACCATGGGTCAGGCCTAGGGAAGGGCCCAGCCAAGATACGCCGCTGAATAGGGGAGGGTGAAAATTAACAATAATATTAAAACTTACAAAATTGAGAAGAGGACTTTACCCTCTTCTCTCCTTTTGTTCCACCACATGAACTTTATTAGAAGAACAATCATGTTCCATAAGTCAATGTCAGGGGCGTTGCTACCATCAGAAACCTTCTTCTGTAGGGGAAAACAATGCTCCAGTTTTTGATGCATAAATCAACATATGCATCGAAATCAGAAGCTGCACATTTAATCTCATGAAACATAACTCTAAAATGAACTGACAAGATTTTATGTCGTTCTGTCTTCTTAATAATAAGCTCAATAAATTACATTTCACAAGAATAAATGCGCTCCTGATGGGAATCTGCATGATGAGAAGAGCGGAAGAAAGCATGTAATAGAACTTATTTAGGACAAATGCATACCTGACCCAGACAGAACTAGCAGGTGACAACAATGAATATCTGCATTGATATATTGTGCTGAGAATTGTTTGTATAGCACGTTCTCGGCCATCCTTTGATCAGAGGCACCTGTAGTTGTTTATCACATAATGCAATCTGGTAATCATTATTTTCCGGGGTTACTTTGTTAATGGCTTTTCTTCTCGTGCTTTCCTACGCATGCTTTAGGCTTGTAAGCGAAAGAGGATGGTATCAAGCAGGTGTATGTAGTGTCTCGATCACAAGCTGTTAGCCATCAGGTTTAAAATGCTGCCCTTTAGCTAATTCCCATCTATAAGTCAGCAACATGTGGAATGTATATGTGACACGGAAACATTTTGGCTACCCTATTATCCACGTAGAAATCATCTGCAGAGCAACGCCAAGGAGTTGAGGTTGTTCTATGACATGGGATCCGTGCTGTTCTTTTTACATTTTAAAGTTACAGAGCAGACACTAAAGATATTAATAAGTAAAGAAAATAAATTAAACCATTTCATTGAAAATGAACACAGAAAGACTGATCCCTGTTTTTTTTTTTTTTTTCTACTATTATTTAGAGCAACACATAAATGATAAATTAGATTGGTGTTCTTTTTCACAAGGAACATGTTACCTTCTTGCAGCTCTTCCTCTGTCTCGGTATCTTCTTGTGTACCTGCCTGAGCATGTTTGGACTGGAGTCATAATCTATATTGCCGATATACCAGAAGCCTCATACCTTGGAAAGGAATTAAATGTTGCCTTCTTATTTTTCTCCCACCTCTCCTGTTTTATTCACTTCTCCTTTTTTCTCCAAATCTTTGCCCCACTTTTCCCCTTCCTTAAGTGCCCTAAAGGGAATGACTTACTGGATCACAATTACTGACTTGCAATGAAGGCTACCTGGATATAGCACTCATTGTTAAGTGATAATTGTTCCAGGAGCGCACCTCTCTGTCCTGTTTTATGAGCAATATAATATACTTGGCAAGCGGAGCTGATGCATCTTCTGCACTGGGACTCTTCATGCTATCTATAAAAGCGCAATTATTGTGCCATAAATTGTGTAGCTGCATATTTTCATACTTTGCATATGAAATTGTCCTTTTCCCAGAGAAGCTGTTGACTATGCTTTGTATCCACTCCTATTAGCTTCCGAGTTAATGCGGACACGTATTTATACTTTGTATGCGCAGCTTGTTGTATAATAATTACAGCCTCTACAATTTAAAATGTTCTACGTGTAAAGTCCATTCTCTTTTTGCTTCTGTTAATTAAGATGTGACTTTCATGCCTTCATTTGGGCCAGGGTGTCACCATGTAAGGTTATCTTTACTAGATATAGATTTAATTGCTTTGGCCATCACCATTCAAGCTTGACAGAACTAACTAAAGTGGTGTGCATTCAAGGTTGCCCATTTGAGATCCTAAAAGGCAAACATTTCTGACATCAGCTACCCAGCATTTTGCACAATCCACACTGCCAGATACCATCAATAAGTCTCTAGACGGCAGTGTTTGGCTCCCTCACTGCTTACTTGCTACTATGCAACTCCCAGAATCTCTTATTATTCAATTGTGTTATAATAGTGAATGAAGGTATCCTGGCGCTTTAATTTACTATTAGAGACTATAGCTAAGAAAACCGTTGTTGGCTCAAGGTTGGCTTGATTCCAATGCCTGGCACAATTCAGAAAGGAAGGATGAGTATTAGCAGGAGCTGTGCCAGTTTAAACTCCTCTGCTTGGTTAGGATTTGGTCCATATGGGTGCTTACACAAACTTTTGTTGCGGGCAAGTAAGGTTCAGCACTTTCAAGGTGTACCAAGCCAAAACTGGAGTAAACCCTTATATGCCTGCCGACCCCATCTCTGAAAGATGCCTAAACTTGTCTGCTTCTCTCTCCTAGCTAGACCACTGTGGTCCTAAATCGCCATGTCAGCTATGAAAACCAAAGGTGTGAAGAAGAAATAAGTAGGCCTTGAAAACATTGCGTGCCCAGGGATCTCCAGCAGTAATGTTTGGAATTTTGAGATTTATCAGTGACTTCCGGGGGTCAAAGCACTTAAGCTACTTTGGAAGGTGGAATCCTACAGTGGTTTGTGAATCTTATGATATTATGCATTGACACATTGACTAATGGTGCTTTTCTCAAGAAACGAAATTGTTCTTTTCTCAAGGTAGCAAAAACAGTTCCATTTCTGGCTCCCACTCCAAATAAGATTTAACAAAGCAATTACTATGATTGTTACGTATAGATCTCCATGACACTGTGGAGGTTAATATATTAGGTTGCAAAGTAAATCTCTAGAATACATCGGTCTCTTGTAAACACTTACTGCACCGGCCTTTTAAGCTTCCCAATGAAAGACAGTAATAGTCTTTACCAGTGCACTAATTATGTTGGCACGTTAAAACGATGAAGATCATTCTCCTAAATCATTAGTGATGGCTGCTTGTCACCCACTGTGGATTTGTAGTAATTTTATTATTTTTCCTTTCTTTGTTCCTTACAAAGAAGATGAAAGCAAATTTGGACCGAAAATGCATGGCAGATGCTAGAATGGTATTTATTCACCAAAACCGCTGAGGTCATTCATTAAAATCTCCATTTTAATTAGCAAACACCTGTTTTCTGTTTGATTGTACACTGATATGTACAATCTGCAATTTGCTTTCTTCAGTGCGAGCAATTTAACAGCTCCGACAGTAGCAGTTAATCTAATTAGGATGTGCCGCTCCCGAGGCATCGCATTGTCTTCAATAAATGACTTACGCGTGCTTGGTCTTCTGCGATACTGTGCAGCGTAAGGCTCGCCAAGGGCAGGCAGGTTAATGTTCACATTCTGCTGTATCTATGACCTCAGTCGCAGTCAGGGGTAGGCACTAGGCAGTATCAGGAGCTGCCAGCAAACAGGACTTATAACTCTCATGAAAGAAGGGACCGATAAGGCTGGAGTCAGAAAGATGCCTACAATTGACATTATACACTTCACAACATACAATACTATGGTTTTCCTCCCGAATCACCAATGATAGGTGCTCTAGCTGGGTATTTACCACCCTTATCATGCACAGCCATTCCAATGCGACATTAATATTAATAAAACTGGAGTAGAAATAAACATTCTCTATTAGTGCAGTTATAACACGATTTGATTTCTTTTAATTCAGGATTTATTGTTTGCCATCCCATTATTCCTGATAATTTCTTACATTATTCCTGATAATTTCTTATATTCTCTAAAGCATTCATATGCAAACCGTTATGGTCAGTCTGCTGGCCCCTGGGTGCAGAATAAATCCAGAAAAAAAGTTTCTGCCTGACGTGTCCATACATAATGTTATTAATATAATGGCGACAAAATGTATTTATCTTGAATCTGTTGTAATATTCTGTCTGTTGTAGAGTTCTGTAGAAATAGATACTGTATAAGTATGTGTCTCATCCGCTTTCACCTTGACAGTCAGTACTGTAAGACTACCTTTAAATATTTTACTGTGGACTGTCGACCACATGAAGCCAAGTTCACAGATAACACAGTGCTATTACTTTAACAGTGAAAGGAAAGCCTATCCTTTGCAGTGCCTCACCGGATAGATACTGCAATATTCTTAAAAGTTTCTTGGTGAGCCTTCCCCGTAACAGAGCATTAAAATGATGAGTAGGTGTTATAGGGAGTTGGGACTTTTGGCAATGGTAAGGGGTCCTGGATTACACCCAACAAGGTAGAGATGAAAGGTTCTGTGTCCACGTGCTGAACGTCCGTAATGCCAACTGTTCTAATAACCTCTCTTTACATATACCGGCCTCCAGGTTTCTGTGCCGTCTGCCAGGGTCCGAGAGGAGGTATCTCTTTATTATGAAAACAGGCTGCTGTGCGCCTGCTTTTCCGTTTCTGTATATAGCTCTTGATTTTTGCAAGGGCCCCTGTCACTATGTATTGTAAATTGTTTTAGGTGGACACATTAGCAGTCTGGGAAGTGCCAAATTAAAGCAATTTAGAGGAATTTGAAGGCGGTCAGCATGATGGGAAATGCCAGTACAGAAGGGGGAATAGAGGCATGGCACAATCGGATATCATGCACATCATTATGGACTCATGCAGTGTCATCGGTAATAAACCTGATAGTGTAATCAGACACAGCTTGGAGAAAGCACTCCTCCGAGGCCATGCAAGTCATTTATTTCAATGTGCACTGTATGAGAGGTCTGGAGATGCATGGCATCCTTCATATTTAGTGAGCTGATCAGCTTTTTGCATCTGTTTTGCACAAACGACAGCCGACCTGCATGTCCCATACACTTTTTACCAAATGCAGTAAAGCTGGCCTGCCTATGTATGTGACACAGCGTGGGATTAAAGTGAGCTCAACACCTAGTTCCACCCAACTCGTCAGAGCCAAAAACAAGATAGCTGAAATGTCTCGTCATCTTTTATTTTTGGGGGTCATTATGTGTGGACAATGGATTCTTGTAAGGACCCTGGTATCCAGTAGGTGAGTTTAACTCAGACCTTTCCCTGCCAAGGACAGATCTCTAGATGACATTAGAAGGGTTAATGCCTTTCTGGAGACTAACTGGGGGTAAACTGTTGAGAGAAATACCTGTGTTGCCTATTGTAATAATCCAACCAACCTGATCTTACACCATTTTTAGTAGAATCAGATGAAAAAGTTTTCACAAATATTTTTTTAAATAGTTCTCCAATTTTAGCCTAGTATAATGTTTTCAGGTTAGCTGCATATTAGCCAATCTGGACAGGCACCTTAACTCCTTGTGATACTTCTTGTGGTGAACATCAATGGCAGCCCCCAGGTCTGCAGATAAAAGAAGTTTAACCCCTTCGCTGATTTAATTTTTTTCCACATTTGGGGCATGCACATTTTTCAATGTTGAACTTTGGCATTTGGGGATCCACTGCCCATGCCCTATTTGGTATATCTTTGAGCCGGGCCATTTCAGTGTGCCCGATAAAACCATATATTTTTGAAAACTAGACACCCCAGAGTATTTTAAAAGCTGGTACTTTAACTCTTCGCAGGCACACATTTTACGGTCCTGGCACGTCAATTGTCGTTAACCCTTCGTTTTCCGGTCACGTGCCCAGACCGTCAATTGTCATTAAGGGGTTAATGGCAACTAAAACCAGGTTTTCAACTATGATAACCTACATTACTTATATAGAATATTTATGGAATAATGTTTTTAAAATGAGGTGCAAGCTGAGGTAATGGATCAGCTTCCATAGCACACGACTTGAAGTCCGGCCTTGCACATAACAGTGTGTTACCTCTATAGAACATTGCAATCAGTGCGTAATTCCACCAAATTATCAGCAGCGTATAACTAAGTTCTTTTTGCCACCGTGACATGCATATTGGGTTCATTTTGACATACGGAAGTTAGATATATACAGGTTAGCTGAGAAATGCTGCAGTGAGGGAACTGAGTTGAAAGTGCATTATAAATGCTTAATACACAAGAAAATACATATTAACCAGTGTGTAAATATTGATACACCGTATACTGCAAACAACCCATGGGAATCACGTCTAAGCCTATGAATAGTGAAATGATGATCATTTGTCAGCTCCCCCAAGTGGCAAAGAAGTCCCCAGGGTTCTGCCCTTCAGAAAGTGAACTCTTAAACAATATTCCCTGCATTTTTATAGAGAACAATAATGAACACCTCTGATCATACACAGCACACTCCTAAATTCCCCCAGCACCTATTACTCACAGCATTCAATGGATCTCCTGACCAAGCATTAGCTGGAGCGCCATCAGAGCTGTCTTATAAAAGAAGAAAAATTGATTTTTGTACAACATTGCCAAGGGTCCGGCCTTTGTGATTCACATCACAAAAAATGACTTTATCACTTCCAAAAGATCATTCAGCAGAAGGCAACCCCTTCTCACCTACATTTTAGACCCACAATTTCACAAGAAAATATAGAATATATGCTTTGGAATATAAGGTGTTCTGTAGTAGTAGGTAGTATAAATTTCCAGTGCTACGTTTAACAATTTTCTCAATAATGATAAAAACAATATCATAATCAACAATGGAATTATGTGCCATCCCTACGAAAATCTAACGTGTCATATATAGTGAGAATCACGACATTTTGTGGTAGCCACAACGGGTTTTTCATGGTTGCTAGATTTTAACCATCAGTACAGTACCATGTTTTAAAAAAATAAGAAATATATTTTAACAGAAAAAATCTAGAATCTCAATAAAGGAGAAGGAAGCGGGTCAGTCTTGTTTTCCAAGTCTTCCATTTTGCAGTTTTGTACACTTACATGGATTGTTAGCTGTAAACATCATTAGTCTTTTAGCTACATATCCTTCGTATATACCATAAGGGCAGTCTCCACTCCTCAGAATCTGTACAATTATCCCCGTTTGGTCATCTTTCCCCTGTTTGCTGTTGATTGGTTCAGGAGAAAGGAGACAACTTCACAACATTAATAGTTTTGTCACATTAAGCCGTATAACTTAACTATGACAAGGTAAACTTTCAAAAGAAATATTTACATTGAGACCAACGGGAAAAAAACACAATATATATATTTTAACAGCAACAGCCATTCATAAAAAAAATACATACTCCAACAGGAAAATGACATCGTTTTGATTCCTTGAGAAAGCAGAATGTCAGAGTATCCTGATATTAGACGATGATTCCCCTAAGCTACATATACTGTGTGGACTGTTATTAGTTCTTATCTATAACATATTTAACACAAAGATCTCCGCAGCCCTGCCAGGACCATACTGACCATGGCACACCGGCTAATTTGCCCTGTGGGCTGCTGGCCGAGAGGACAACACACTCACCCGATCTACCAGTACAGCGGCGGATTTGGTGGGGAAAACATAAAAAACATATATTGAACTTTGTATTTTATTTGAGTCAAAGATCAAATACTAGTTGTTAAAAAAAAAAATGGAAGATTTTTTTTCCTTTTCTTTTATAAGTATAATATAGCCCCAGATGGCTTTATTTATCACAGTATAAGCAGTCGTTTGTGCTCTCTTAAAAGCCAAGGAATAGAGTTCTTCAATGTTATGTCTAGAGATAAGCGAGATTATTAAATCTGATCCTTTTAAGGAATCTCTTAATAGCATGGATGGGTTACTAAAGGCTTTGCGTTTTTACTAATGCTCCACTCCCACAGGAGCCAAATTCTAGAAATTATATAATTGAAAAAAAAACAAATGGAATACAAACCTAACTGTGATTAAGTTAATGTATTCTATCCTCTCCATCAGTTCTGAGCAGGTGAATAGAAGCAGCTTTAGTGTGAGAGCAGACAGGGCGGGAGTGCCCTGAGCTGTCGGTTGCCATGCGAGTCTCCAAGCGCAAATATTTGAGGTTTGTGCAGTGGCGGTTGACACAGCACCACAATCAATTAAACAAACAAGTTACAAGGTACTATTGACTGAGAACATAATAGTTCAGCAAATTTGGTCACTCGAGCAAAAGAAGTATTGTTTACCAATGTTAAATCCCTGGGACTTCTTGAAAGCCGATACACTTGATCTTCAACCATGACAATGATTCTGACGGTAAACTTTTGGAGAAGCCAATGTTAGTGGCTAGAATGCAGCCTTTTAACTCTTCCAACTCCAGATTGCACAGTTTATTGTTTGAAGGGACAGATTTTTAAGGCTTTGCTACTTAAGCCAGTAGGAGAAACCCCAACCACTTACCATAAAATATATATGATATTAAAAAAAAGGAATGAAGGATTGTGTTGACAACCAAAGCCACTATTTCCATGGAGCCCTTTAATAAAAGGATGAATTACTGGCACTGGCTTTGATTAACTACATAAGTCAAAAGAAAATAATTAGAAAAAGCACAACACTAAATACACATTTAAATTATATAGCTTTCATCTATGGCTATTGTTGTTAACATTATTGTTAGTTGAGATTCTGTAGGAACAAAGTTTTCAAAAATCACATTTGGAGTCTTGAAGATACTGTAATTTTGGGGTACCTGGTGCTAGAAGGCCTAATATGCATTAGGAGAGTGTGCATTAGGTGGCCGGGATGGTTATTTCAATCTGGACAATTGCGAATGCTATGTGGCACAAGAGAGCCAACACTTTTTGGCACGGATTAATTTAGTGTCCAATTTTTTTATACAGCTCAATAGTTATGGGGCAAGCTAAGTACATTTTTATACCCTTGGCCACATATTGCTTCACTAAATCACATAAAAGGTCTTGGTAAAGCCCTGTTCCCTAGTCAGGCCTCTAACCGGACCACCAAAAACTAAGGTGTTCTTCTTGGCCATTTGGGTGGTTTGTGTTATGAATGTTGGTTAGCAGAGAGTAGGCCTGGCTCTTTCTCCCTCTTTTGCAATACACTTCTAGCTAAGGTGAACTTGGCAAGCTCCTATACTGCTTAATGGATAATCTTCCATTGCCCTTCACAATCCAAGGATAATAGAACACCTCTTAATTTGCTCCAATTAACCTCACTAAATAAGAATATAGAAGTCAAATGTCTTGTTACATTGATTGTGATTTCTCTCTGAACTGCTGAATCGCTTGTGCCTTTGAACTGTTTCTTTGCCCCAGTGTCTAGCTGCTTTATTTGTTACAGAAACCTTTGCATGTTTATTTTAATCAAATATTTATGTTACCATTTATGTTAATTTTCTTTTAATCATCGGCCACATTCAAGATAAATTATTTACAGTCATATAAAAATGTATAAAAGTGACAAAACAACCTCAACCTCCTGTTTAGGGATCAGAAGATATTTTACAATATTAGATGCTGTTTTTTGTGTGAATACAGCCTACTTCAAAAATAGTTTGTTTAAAAACAATTGGCGGACCACTGTTTAAACCTGAAAACAATGTAAGTGATGGGGACACCTTAGTGTATCCTTGCATAATAGACTTCCTCTTTTTTGTTATATGGGTGATGTAAGATGATGTTAGAAACATCCAAACTACTTAGGGGTATCAAGCTCCAGGCCGCAAGGGCCACAACCCAGACAGGATTTTAGAATATTCGAATTAAAGTGATTGTAACATACTCAAATAAATTGTTTTCAAAGGAAGTCCGAAATCCTGGTTTATGTATAGCCCTTGAGACCTTGAGTTTGACACCCCTGATCCACTAGAAGAAATATAATCAAGCTGAGCTGTGACATCACACCCATGGATTGAAAAGATATGTGTATTATTAAAAATATGTAATGAAATGTAGATATTGGGAAATGGTATGCGGAAGAGGATATCTTGTGCTAAAAGCTTAAACATGGATGCGCATTTATGTTGCATTTTTTAAACTGGTAGCATGCATGTCCTAGACTGTACACCCTACCATTAGTTTATTTTGTTTGTGTATGAAGTGATTGCAGTAATTGTTTCTAGGGGTTGGTTGGGGGTAAGTCTTTTCCTCAGGAAATGGGGGCACAGAGAGTGGAGTTTTGAAGAATAGCTGTTCCTGCCTGGATCTTTGAGGGCTTGCTGTTCCACTTACAGCAACCTGGGTGTCTGGACTAATGATGACTTTAGGTAGCCCTTACATGATGAATGTGCACCTTTTTGCAGGTTTTCTATACATTTACTCATATTAAAAATGATACATGCCCTGATGCAAAATATTCCCCATTCTCCCCTTCTATACGTAAAAATGCATGGATATTGATTGCTGTGGGATGCTCCAAATGGCGTATGTCTTGAAGCAGACATTAATATGTGTACTCCAGTTCATTAGAATGCCTACAGCAGCTCGGGTTGTGGAGACTAATTCTATTTTCCTTACTGACATCCCTTTCATAATCATTTAAACTCATGGCAGTTGGAAGTTCCTCAAGTTTATTCTGAAAGACAATGATTGAAGGGGTTTTGTTAAAGGCAAACGACTGTGATATATTCTGATGCATGCTTTCTCCTGCATTATTTTAAGACCTTTACAGTTTAACTCTTTATAATGCTTCCCTATTTTTTTCAGAGGTGGGCTTGCCCTGTTGGTAGGGGCGACAATTACCCCCTGGGCTGGTCAGAATTATTTAAGCAAAGCCAAGCACCTGCTTGTAGGCTCTTCAGTGTCTGTCCAGTCATAGTAGACGGGAATCTGCCCCTGGAACAAAATCAGTCCCTCCTGAATATTTTTTTTTTGTTTAAGAGCAAGATGTGATGTATTTGGATAATAACTTTTTGTAAATGTTACTTTTAAGGAAATCTTGTTGCACAAACATGTAACTAACCCAAATGTAAACTCTCCAAAATTTAGAGATGACAACTCATTGCTGGACCTCTAATGCAGTGGGTGAAAGGACTACTAATGACGGGGATAGAAAAAGTAATATTGCCCATTACTAACAAGTTTTCTTGGTTCTTTCTACATCACAATGCCCAGAAACTTTCCAGGGTGGGCCACATGAAGCTGTCCCTCTTCGAGTGGAAGTGGGGCTAGCCTTGCATGGGATGGGAGTCCCAGACTGCTTTATAAGATACAGTAAGAGGGATAGTGGCTGGGGAATTAGTGTGGCCAAATGCCACTTCCTTGTCTGGAGAAAAAGGAAAGTGACCCAGAGACCCGCAAGTTCCTAGGTATGTACATTATATGCCATCCATAGGACTTCCGTTCCATTCCTGTTTCACTAAACCAACAGAAAGACTCCAATTTTCCAGGTGTGGACATCCTACTGATTGATACAACACAGTTACTAGTACAAAAACAATCATGTACCCTAGCCATGGGACATATTGTACAAATGCCTGGTGGGTTGAACAAATGCCTGGAAATATTGAACACCACTTTGACTTCCAGGTCAGTTGCTGTCAATTACACTCTGAAGCGGTTCAGATGATCAGATCACTTCTATTGGTTAGGAATGATCTAATCATTATGACAGCAACTCCCCCCTGCCAGAGAGAGGGGAGCATTTAATTACCTAATGTATACATACTTTTTGTTGCAGAGGCTTATGATGAGTAACATCTTCAGTCCATCCACCTGCATACAGTCTGTTTAAATACACGGAAAAACTGCCTTCCAACAACAATCATTCAGCTGTAGCTTTAGCAGCATTCCGCTCTATAGTGTCAGCCTCGACCATTGCGACCAACGCTAGCATTTTCCAATGCATTCAACTTTATATAGTACAGTACTTTCAACAGCAGGTGTTTCTGTACGGAGAAAATAAATCAGGTACATAAATTTGGTACGAAAGCAGCCAGCAGCTAGTAACATGAGCTTACAGAGGAAACCTGGAAATAAAACCCTGTTGAGATGTCTTCACCATGATGTTCACATTCATTATATTTTTGGCCATAACACACACACTGCTGTGCATTCACACGCTGTTAATTATCTGTTGGCCTTTTGAGTTTATAATTTGTTCTCTTATATGCTGGACAAGAAGTCCACGCTTTATTTCTGTGCTTGGTATCTGATGGCAGACTCCTTCAATGCAGCTTTTACATCCGCCAGTGCTTCGCTCTCATCCAAAAGGCACCACTTAGGTTAATGGGAGGGGGTGAATAAACTCTTAATTAAATGCGCTTATAATAGCCTGCTTAATTAAAGATTGAGCACTTGCTAAAAGAGCTTTTTAACGAGTGACGAATAGGGGTGGGAAGGTGTGAATATTGACATGTAACCTAGGCTGTGGTTTAACAGTAATCCTATGCAATCTGCTATTTAATTTAGTGTATTATAATTTTGTACAAAATATTATATAATATATGTAGCATAAAAATACATACTTTTTCCACATTATGTTTTTATTATATAGTTTTGTATCAGTTTACTGTATGAAATTTACACAGGAATGGTTACACAGGACTGCTTTTTACAAACATGGCCTGAGTTCTTCTTTTGGTATATGTAATAAATTGTCAATATTGTAGGGCCCTGATGATCTAGATATTTTTTTATCCCCAATTTTTTTAAAAATATTTTGAATTCCTTGAAAAGAAGTTTAATTGGGTAATGAAAGAGTTTGACGTTATTTGAATCTCAAAAGAGTAAAACTCAGGTCGGTATATATTATTTCTATAGAAATTATGTTCTATACAAATTATGTTTTTTTATTATAGAGTAGGTCTGGTCTTAGTGCCAGTGACCAGGGCGCCTGGACCAGAGGGGGATAGGTAGTCACAATAGAAATTGCCCCAATGCATAGAGGGGTGCAAGAGAAGCCTCCATAATGCATTGAGGCTGTGCACACACTGGTGGGGCATGCTAAGCCTTGTGCCATGGCTGCAGGGCACCCAAGCCCCCCCCCCGGTAACCAAGTCACAGAATGCAGGGGCGGCTCAATGATGGTCCATTTGCTACAGGGTCTTGAGCTGGATGGGCCTTCTGGCAGGGGAAGGCTGGCAAAATTATTTAAAAAGGGCTGGTACAACTTGGACCTGCCCACTCACTGAGGTGTGACCTACTGCAAAAGCTACGCTGCTCAGAAATGGACCACAGGCAAGGTAAAGGTGTAAAGGAAGGAATATGTATGCATGCATTTATGTTAGAGTGAGTGTATAAAGATTAACATGAGTGTGTATTAGTGTGTGTTAGAAAGAGTGTCTGTTAGCATGAATGTGTAAGTGTGTCTTAGAGGGAGTGTATGTTAGCATGAGTGTGTATCTGTAAGTTTAGGCTAGCATGAATATGTAAGTGTGTTGGAGAGAGAGAGTGTGTTAGCATAAGTGTGTTGTGAGTGTATTTATAAGTGTGTGTATTTGTGTATTTGTATGTGTTAGAGTATGTTAATGTGAACAGATGTGTGTTAGTGGATATGGTGCTTGAGTGTGCATGCATGTGTATTAGTGTGGGGTGAAAACATGTGCGAGTGTATGGTATTGTGTGTGTGTTACTGTATGGTGTTGGAGTGTGTGTCAGCATATGGTGTTAGCGTGTGTGTTGGTGTATGGTTTTAGTATATGTGAGCATAAAATTAGTGTGTGAGTGTATATTAGTGTATGGTGTTAGCATGAGTATGTGTTTGTAAGAATTTGGTGTTAGGATGTATTTGTGGGTATCAGCCTATTGTTAGCTGGAGTGCCAGCTTATTGTGTTCGGGTGCCATGTGTGAGCCTTAGCATGATGGTGACAGGGGGAGGAAGGTTATTAGCGGAAGTGTATTAAAACGCATAAGTTTGAGTGTTAGTACATGTGTGGGGACAGGCGCCAAAGAAATATGGCGCCTAGACACCACTAACACTAGGCTCGTGCCTGACATACTGGCGTTCTACCGAAAAGGTATGGAATGCTCATGTGGGGGGAAGTAACTAATGAGCTTTTTGCTGGAGGTTATTTGGTGAAGTACCAGTCCTGTTTTATGGTTGTCAAGTGTTCAACGTTAAACCTCTACATCAAGAAGAAGGACCCTTTCACTATATTTCTTGCCCCATTTGCATATAGATTCTGGAGAGAGTTTGAAGAAGGGCTTCTAAAATGGTGAACAGTTTGAAGGATACAACTTGACTTATAATTAGAAAAGACTAAATAATCCTGACATATATTGTATAAAGGAAATGAGAAAGGGGGGTTTAACCCCTCGTGACAATAGCTGATTTTATGTTTTGTCCCCTTTATGGCTTTAACACTTCTGCAGTGCTCATGTTTAGCTGTATTTTTTTTCTCTCTCATTTACTGAATTACTTATATATTGTTATAAATAACAATAAATAAATTGTATATAAATTGTTATAAAAGTATAAAATATGGTGAAATTTTGAGAAAAATGACTTTTTCTGACTTTTACTTCAAAAATCCTTTACTTATCTATAAAAGCTAATGAAAAAACCTGCTAAAATGATTTTACTATTTATCCTGAGTTTACAAATACCCATTGTTGTTATGTTTTTTCCCCTTTTTTCCAAGTAATAGGGCAATAATTACAAGTAGCGTTTTGCTATTTCAAACCCATTTTCTGGTAATTCTGCCCCTATGTCCTATTTGGGACATCTTTGAAGCCGGCCAATTCAATTTACCAAGCCATATATACCTACGCATTAAGGGAATCACTGCGTAGATATAGATCAACAGAGAGTACCCCACCACCTGTCACCTGTGTTCAAAGCAAGGAATTGCTGAAATCCTGGTCTGTTTGCAGTATTCAAGGTCTGAAGTTGGACATCCTCATTTTAATTTTAAGTTAAGTGGGTTCTAGTTCCTCAATGCATTTTTTTTGACACCCAATGGGTTAAGGATGTTGATGTTTCAGCACACAAGAGTTGGACACATTAATTGATTAATTAAAGCCGTTCAGCCTTCTAAAGTGCTACTTATACTAACTATTCAGTATATAAATACATTTAATGGCTTCTTGGTAAAGCACTTCTGAAAAGAAGCAATAAAAAGCTCTTAATAGTCTTAATCTGGTTCTTGAGGTTCTTTTTATACAACAATTAAGGAAAAGGTCCCACTATTTTAACACCTTTTTATTGGTGGTCTTCCATATGTCCTTACAAAACAAGGTCAAAGAAGGCAAAATTATCTGTGCTTCCTTATCAGAATTACTAAGGCAAAAATACCTACAATTTCGCGTGCTCTGTTTTTCTATTTTCCTGGGGTTTTTTCCAAGTGCTACAATTTCTGAAACAAAGTAATTATTACATTCATGGAAACACCAACACAAACTAAAATGAGAAGGCTCTCTTAAATGGACCCTTTAAGGGACAGGTAATGCATGGGGGGAATTCTGCAGAATCCTGTATATGAACGTACCCCTTTTTTTCTGCCTCCTCCAGCTATTTGCTTTTTAGGAGATGTGTTTGGCCGAACGCATCTCCTGACCTGGGGTTTACATACCACCACTCATCTCTACTGTTTGGGGAGCACTTTCCTGCCACTCATTGGCTTCTTCAAGCATCCTCCTTAAATCGAGGAGGCATTGTGCCACAGCCCTGGAGCATTTACTTTTCCTGAAGGTCAGTACGCTATTTAATATGCATTCTTTAAAATATAAAAAAATTAGGTACTCAAAAAATACTTTCATTTGCATACTTCTTTGGGAAGGCTGTCAAGGACATTCAAACTGTTCCTTTGCATCTTCAAGTAACAGACTGTAGAAGAGGTTATGGAAACATTTTAATACCAATTCATAAACTTACAAAATGTCCCACTGGGTGTTTTGTATACACATTGGTTGTGTTGCAAAATTTTAAAAATAGTCTTATCCTGCCGATTCCATATGGCTTTTATGGCGAAAAGAGTTTGCAAACTTTACTCCTTATTGAGGGAATTTGACATACAACATGTTACACATATGCTAAAAGGATTTGTGCATAATAAATGCATATTAATATACATTAAAGTTTGCTTAGACTTTTTCCCCTTCATGGAGCAGTGAATATATCAGAAAAATGGGCAGCATTACCGTTAAAATAATTGGTCATAAAAACCGCATCTTTCTACTTATTTGTATTCAGATAAACCGTGCTTGAAATATGTGCAATAGGTTTCATTTGACATTATGCAGTACATTTTTGGCAGTGATTCTGATGCATAAATGGTCGTGTAGCAAGAAATCATCACAAAATATATATTTTTCAGGTAGTTGAAGCAGCCAAGTGAAAAATAACATGTTGATAACTCAAAATGAGAAGCGAAATATGGATGGATAATATTTGGAGTGATTTGTAATGTGATATGCAAAATTTTATCACACGGTTAGTAATTCTACTCTTTGCAATAAATATCTCACCAAACTTTAAAGGGCTTAGAGGAGGCTGGCTAGTTCTCCTGAGTAACTGGAAACACATACGGAAATACATATCTGGATTTAATCATTATTCCTCTAAATTATTGTTTTTCCTATAAATGTGCCTAGTTAAAGGTATCAGCCAGCCTAACCTTGTGCTTCATATTTCGATCTCAATGTAGATGGAATTTAGAGGATGTGAACAATGTTTAAAGGGATCCAATCCCTAACACATCATTCATTTTACTTATTACACTCAACTGCAGCCTGAGTTTTTGTTTGTAAATCATTGTGGCTATTTTCCCTTATGGGCAGGGTTACACTAAAGCAGGTGCCACAGGTGCATGGCCCCCAAGTGCTCAGTAACAGAGGTAAACAGTAAGGTAGCAGGGCAGCAGCAGTGTGGCAGCTCACACTGAGAGTGAGCTTCTAAGAGGGAAAGAGGGGTAGGAGAGTGTAGGAGAGTATCTGTATGTATGTATTTGTAAATGTATGGTGTTAGAGAGTGTGTGTGTGAGTGTATAGTGTTGGAGAGTGTGTGTATCTGTATGTATGTATTTGTAAATGTATGGTGTTAGAGAGTGTGTGTATAGTGTTGGAGAGTGTTTGTATCTGTATGTATGTATTTGTAAATGTATGGTGTTAGAGAGTGTGTGTATAGTGTTGGAGAGTGTGT
>VKOC01000003.1:35889595-35997543 GCA_009364415.1 Spea multiplicata | reverse complement strand
CACATATACAGTATATATATTTACACACACATATACAGTACATATATTTACACACACATATACGGTATATGTTTACACACACATATACAGTATATATATTTACACACATATATATGGTATATATTTACACACCCATACAGTATATATTTACACACACATATACGGTATATATTTACACACCCATATACAGTATATATTTACACACACATATACAGTATATATATTTACACACACACATACATATTTATGCAATACAAGAAGAACTATTAGAAATAAACGTTTTTTCTTCTTTAATCTAGATATCAAGGGTATAGCGGGTCATCCCGATGAAATTGTAACTCCGCAACTGCTGGATAAGAAAACCATCAATAATATCACGGTGAGGTTTATTTTGTTGTTTCATTAGAGTATGCCTCTTTTTGTGGATTCTGTTTTAAATTGTAAGACTGGGTTTATTTTAATATAATAATAATAATGTATCAATGGCAGTGTAATGTACATTTTTGTGGAGCTTGCTATTTGAGCTTTTCCTTTACTATTTATCTATTGTATAGGCTAACGTCTATACAACAGAAGACTTATAAATAAGCAATGTTCAGTAATCTACTACCAAACACAAAATATACAAAAGTTACATATATTAGACTGGGATTCCTTGTGTCTGAGCGCTGTTTATCTCTCCAACATAGATTCACTGGGAATGTTAAGTGCATGTGACAAGGGAAACAAAATTAAGTAAAACAATAATTTATTATAAATAATTAGAATTTAAAAGTTCCTGGGCAAGTGTTTTGACTGTAAGCTCTACAGGACAGGGATCTGCTCCTATTGTATCCATAACTATTGTATCATGATCAAAACGTCTGACTACAGAATTTATGACTACACTTATCATATTTCCCATTTTTACTATACTTACTTATATCATACTGTCTGTGATCCCAAAACTGTTTCATGTCACTGTTTTTTACAGTGTCATGAATGCGTATTAAAGTTCTTCCATGTGTGGTAATGCTGTTTGTGAAGTGTTCTGTCCCTTCAGCTATTAATTTATTTAATAATATTATTTTTTTTGTACAGTTAAACAAATTTATGTTTACTTTCATATTTTTGTATCAAAAATCTATCCAGAAATAAGGATTATATTTGTCAGACAATGTATCTTTTTATGTGACATTGTGCCATCATGATTCACAAGTCCATGTTGCACACTTTTTATTTGTTTAGGAGCTGACATACAAGATAATACTTGACAAAAAACAATACATTCTTCACTTAAAACAGAATAGGTAAGTAAAACTGATACACAGAAAAGTCAAACTGATTCACAGAAAGGTGTCAAAAAGGTATTTTTTCGGCAATTGAAAGAATTATTACAATAACATTGTAATTTATGTTGAAAAAACGACGCAAGTCCATCAAGTTCAACCTTGCTGTTGATCCAGAAGAAGGCATAAAAAAACCTTATTGACGCCATTTCCAATTGTGCCTCAGGAGACAAATTCCTTTCAGACTACAAAATTGCAATCTGATTTCTCACTGAATCAGCAAGACGTATAAAATAATTCCTAGGCTGTATTCTTGAAACCTTTCGGAAACTAAAGATGTTGGAATTTGTGGAAACTTTCATGTAAATATGTATATAGTTATACTATATAGTTATACTGTGTGTCCATCATTTACTCATTTTGTATTAACTGTATTTTCTTGGGTTGTTCACATTTATGTAGCCCCCATCTGATTTCACAGAGCTGTACAATTTGCTATACAGTACAGATAATATCAAATTTAAGCAAACAGTGGTAGAAGGTACAGAAGGCTCTGGCCAGTAGACATTGATTACTTTGCACATTATTATTTTCATTATATCTTTTATCATTTTATTATCCTTTTTTTTCTTTGCTTTAGGATCCTTGTTTCCCCTGATTTCAAAGTATTTTCATATAGTAAGAATGATACCTTGTACTCCTATCAACCTAGTGTTCCGGTAAATGTCTTTTCCATTTATGTAGAAACCAGCAAATATTATATTGAGCAAGTACCAGGTGGTAGGTACACATTATATAAACAGAACACAAGGTGCTTAGCACAGTAACGGTGTCCTATTTACTTGCGTAAGGTCAAAATTGAACTGCAATCATCCTGATTTCTGTTTTAGATTCGTCCCATAAACTGATTTAATGAACTAAAATAAAAAAACATTTAACACGTAGTATTATCATTAATAACCTTACTAATGAACTGTGGCAATAATTGAATGTTTTGTTCTGTTTAGAATGACTGCTATTTCCAAGGATACATACAAGATCATCCATATTCCACAGTTGCCCTGAGCACATGTTCTGGACTTCGGTAATAATAATATCTTCTTCTCATCCTTTTGTCTGTCTGCTGGTCTGGGTTGGCGTAGTATAGTTTGCAGATGCTTTAATGCAGAATATTCATGCAGGAAATCAATCCCAATTTTGGTTATCAAACCAAAGTCCAGTTATAATCTGGCCCCAGTTCTTTTAAATGTCCTGGCATGGGATTTGATCCCAGTTTAACTCCCAAAACAGCTGCATTTTTCATAAACAAGTCTTGCTTTGGTCCCCTGGTTAAAATCAATGAATTGTGTAACAAGTAATTGTGACAGTTATTTACTATGAGGATGTAGTACACTAAATGCCCCACAAATCCATCTTGGGCAAACTCAACACTGCACTCTATTTTCCAGTGTGATTATAGAGCCCATCATTGTGATGTGTTAACAGATCTAAACAGGCTCACACTTCATTCCAGACATACTCTGCTTTGTAGTACACAACCTCCGCTTCTACAACCTTTGATTCACTATCACAAGAAGGAAACGGGTTGTGTTGCATTCTTCTAATGCACCCCAAATTTCAGCAAACATTAAATCTTTCTCCTCTTTAACATCTATGAAAAAAGGTCTGGATCCTTGTACCTAGAATCAACATGCCACTGCAAGAATTGCTAATGTTCGACTTTATTTCATTCCTTTATATTTGTCTTACGTGTGTAACCTTGTACCCGTGTTGCTGTAATAATAAATTATCTCAGGAATATTCTTGAAGATAGGAGAAATCTCAGTTTATTCTTCCTGTCGAAATATTTTCTACATAAAATAAACAGAATAGAAATAATTCCAAATCTACATGCCTGGCTGATTTTCCTTCTGTACATACGATTATAACAGCTCTTTGTCACTGTAGGGGCACCATGAATTTAAATGGCATTAAGTATGCAATTGAACCAGATGGACCTCTTACAGATTTCAAACACATCATCTATCGTACAGATAAAACTCGATCTGCACTGAAGTGCGCCCTGGACACTGACAACTTACCATCTGAAACAGAAAGCCAACCAAACATGGGGGTGCTGTAGAAATTATCAACTCTTTTGTATTTTCTTTAATGGTTCATGTCTCAATTGCATGATGTTTTACTAAATATAATGTATATTGTGTGCATTGTATATTTAAAAAAAATCCTTATCTGGTGGGGGGGTGAGATGGACATGGGAAAAAGATACATATAGGAAAAGATCATGTCTAGTGGTATAACATAAAGGAGAAAATTACAATCTAACAAGGGATGTGTCAAGTAACAGACAGCAAAGACACTACCAAGCAAGTAGAATGTAGAGGGGCTCTCAGTATCTCTCTTAAGAGAACAGCCCATGCCTGTTATTTGATAAACACTGATAAGTTGTAAGTCAGTAGTAAAACTGTAATTTTCAGTATAATTGTGGAGGTGCTAATACATATCTAGCTGCAAATGTACATCTCTCAATGAGGTTTATAAAAATACGTTAATCATTAATTAATTTATTAATTGATTTATTAATCAATAAAAAGACCTCTGTCTTTTCTTTTTTTACAGGAAGCAATAAATAAAAGTGCATATGTTGAATTGTTCATGGTTACGACTCGGCCACAGGTAAACCTTTTGGCAAATATGTAATAAGCTGTTCCTCTGGATTCACAAAGCACAGACAAACATTACATTCTGTAGAAATGTAAAATCTACATAAGATATTTATTAAGACATTAAAATTATGTCTTAATTCCTTCCACGGGTACCACTACTGAAGAAAATTAAGTTCAGCAACATCCCCCATGCACATAGGGTTTTTGATGTTTCGAAACACTCCTTTATACACTACGCTATTTTTGTAATACTTTTGGATCAACTGAAGATTTTTTTATTTTATATTTATAATGGGAGGAGTACAGTGTTTTTTTTTAAAACAATGTTTCACCAGTTACTTATTACACTGTTTCTTAACACACTTACTGGTCTAAAATATGGACTTTATCACTATCACTGTTAAGTCTTCCAGTAAGGGAGGGTACAATATATAAAAATTAATCAACATACAGCAGCTATACATGCTTATAACATGTAGCTTTTTTTATTCTGCTTTTATTACACAAAGAAATCACGTGATACGCTACAATTCAGTACAAAACAGGTGTGTCTGTTTGAAGACTTCTTTAAATGTATTAGGAATGTATATTTTTTGTTTCTTAATTGTATTTAACTTTTTCCCCAATTTCATTGCTGTGAGAGAGCAGTGCAACACGACTAGTCATCCCTTTGTGGTCTCCATAGTTAAAGTATTCTGATGAAGTTGTGGTGTCACCACGTATCTATATATATTTTACTTTTGCAGAGAGGTGCTCAGTCCAGTAGCCGTTACACTGACTCAGCTTGGAGGTAGCAGAGCTGTACGATGGCAGTGTTGATCTCCCTGCGGATTCAGCGGATAAAATGAGTTAACTGTGCATAAAAACAGTTGGGACCGAAGCAGTCATAACATCAGCAAAGCAAACCATATTTACTCACCATACCTGTTTGCCTTCAATCTAGGCAACATTTTGGTGAAAACCAATGCTTGATAAGTCACTCAATTCTTACCCCCTGAAAGTTAAGACGGTATCTGCACATTTGCAGATCTACTTTTCACTTGCCACTAACCCGAAAGGCCACATGTGGCCCACACTTAAAAGGACACTCCAGCCATCATATACACTTTAATGTATATGATAACTAAGGTTCAATCAGCGCCAATACGTGGTGCAAAACTTCGGACCAACAAGGAGGTTGGAGGCTGCAGCTTCTCCCTAAGACAAGTACATATATTCTCCTTTTCACTTATGAAAAATGCGTATGAAAGTACTTCCATTTGCAATGATTATTTAAGGAGTACTTTGGGCACTAGAATGTCCTTTTAAAACTATACAAAAAGACTTGTAGGATGAACGGAGGCATATACTTAGTAGGAGGTAGGATACACTTGCATGCTTTTAATGCATTTTTCCCATACCTGACATGTTTAGGATTAAATTTGCCCGTGACCCATCCAGACCACTGGCAAGTAACCTTCTAGACAGGCTAAAATGCCAGTAATTGGAAAGGGGAGGACTTAGTAGTGATTTAAAGTGTGGAGGCTGTGGGGAGCCGTCAGGTTAATCATTACTGTGCCTTTTACATATTCCTCAGCTGTGCGTTCAGTTCAGTTACACAAGACTGAGTGTTTGTTCCTTCAGATCATATACAAAACTATTTTCTGCAAGGAAGGAAAATAATTCTTTATACAATTAGAAGAAGGGATATATGTGTATCTTTTAACCCCTTAAGGACAATGGTCGGTCCCTAAACCCATTGAAAACAATGCATTTTGAGCCTGTACTTGTACAGGCTTTGTCATTAACGGGTTAATAATGATTATTAATATTGATATTCTTCTTTCCAGTTTCAGTTTCACGATAAAAATGAGACATCGTTAATTGAAAGCATTTTTGAATTGATGAATACCGTTAGTGCTGTAAGTGCACTTTATTTCACATTTGGTAAATTTAAAGGAATTTTATGTTTTGTGTGTTTGTTAATATTCCAAGGAAAGTCATTTTAGGGGAAAGGGATATGCAAATTAGTGGAACTTTTACATTCTGAATATACAAAGCAACCCTAAGGCTCTTTATGTCTATCAGCTCTCCACACACTCTATTTATTGGTGTATTGTGTATCATTCTTCAGATTCTCAAGCCACTGAACACACAAGTAGTTTTGGTTGGCATAGAAATTTGGTCCAATGGGAATCTCATTAATACAGAAACAGATGATGCTGATGATATTCTCATGGAGTTTTTGGAGTGGAAGAGAGACTCACTAGACAGTCGAATCAACTGTGACGTTGCAGCCTTATCTCTGTAAGTATGGAGAATATATATATATATATATAATCCTGATTATTACACTTATATATTGTTAAACTTTAACGGGGCTCTAAAATCTTATCTTTGTATCTTGTGGTACCATTTAGGCTAAAATCCCAGCTCTCATACCAAACTAGATTTGGAAAAGTGTTGGGTTGTATAGCTAGCAGAATTAGTAGCATAAAACGGTAGGTGATTATGGCCGCTTTACAAATCTCTCAGAGTTCATCTAGAGTATTGTGCATAGTTCTAGAGACCCCATCTTCAGATTTAGAGAGTGTTCCGAAAAGGGCTTTTAGAATAGTTAATGGTTTGTAGGATAAAACTTATTACGAAAGACTGATAAATCTCTATGTATGAGTTGGAGTAGAGTATTGGATGTGATATAGAGATGTGATGATAGAAATATTTATAAACATAAAGAGATTTAACAAAGTGCGGGGTGGAAGTCTATTAGGAGGAGAAGTTTTCTGAGAGAATGGTAGATGGAGCAGCCACCTAGCAGGAGTGTTAGAGGACAACACAATAAGTGAATCTAAACATGCAGGGGTAGGCAAATGGCTATCTTGAATCTAAGACGAGACCAAGGATTGATTAAGGTTTGAGTCTTTTAAGCAGGAATAATGAGGAGACTGGGTGCGCTGAGCGATTCTTATCTGCCATCAGTTTCTACCTCTCTCTGAAAGCAGAACATCCCACACCTAAACCTTTTGTTAGGTTAGGACCTGGTTTTGAACACCAGCTTGCTTAGGTATATTTTGCTAATTCCTTCTTTTTAGAAGAGAAAGCACAGTTCTGGCTTCAGGGCTGGCACGTGTGGATGGAGCATGCAGCCACAATAACGCAGGATTCTTCGCAGTGGTATGTTATTTTGATAATAAAAGCTAACAAAATTGTATATACATATTTTAATTTTTTATTTTTTTTTATTTTGTAATGGAGAGAACATTTTCCTCTCTATATGTCCCAATACCCTGCTAATCAAGAAGTCAACGGTTATACTTTAAATCTCCATCGTGATATAATGGTTCACATAATACCACATACTTCACATATTTTATTGCTTACACGTTTCAAGAAACTAACTCTACCTTCTTATTTGAGCGATTATTTTGCGTGTTTTTCTTTAATTTTAGATGGGGATTTATATGTTATGCTTTTTGTAGATGAATCTTGAGAAGCTGGTATTGAGCTCCGATCTGTTTGTGCACGAGCTGGGCCATGTCCTAGGAATGAAGCACGACACTCCGGGATGTACCTGTCCTTCTGGAAAAACAATTTGCACCATGAACGAGACAGTATCGTGAGTTATGTTAACACATATATGTACCTTTACACTTCTGAGCCTGTCTTATCGTGCCGTACCTTGAAAACGCCAAAAATACAGGATGTGATTTTTCTTTATGTTAAGATTTACTTTCTGCAGAAGCTGGGTGCATTTCTCATTAAAGGCTTGTTAGGATGGTGTTCTCTCTATTAATTTTAACCCCTGTGCATCTCAAATGCATTTATTCACTTAATAGTAAGTCCATATTCACTATTACTAATTTGCAGTCACATAAATACTTGATCTGCATATACTTGGCTGCAGGAGAGTCAAGTTGGAAAAAGCTACGTGGATTCCTCGAGTTGCATGCAAACTGCACAACTCTTCCAGGTTTCAGAGGTGAAATGTGAGCCCCTTCCCACCGAAAAATAAAAATGAATTAAAATGAATATCATTGTCTTCCAACACCATGTAAATTGGGAATGGTGCTTGTGGCACCTATACCATCCTCACCCACCCATAATGTTTTTATCAAACATAAGAATAAGCCTATGGGAGCTGCAGAGATTGTGGTTAAAGTGTAATAAAAACTCTTCTGGTTCCACTGTTGATCAGCAAAGCCCTGGTTACTCATCTTTGGCCATTAAAAAAAATTAAAGTTTAAAAATGCCAGATGGCCAAAATAAACCACTGATGCAGAAAAAAATAAGTTTGATGTCATAAATGGCCATCCACGGTGCAAGGAGGGACAGCGAGTTGGGCATTTAGTTCTGCATCACCATGTGTCGTATATCTCTGCTATGCAGCAAAAGTAAGCAGCAGTGTGGTTTATACCAGATATTTTATCTATTCCGCATATGGCTAATTATTGAAATATAGGCGACAAGAAAAAGTACCTTTGTTTGTTAATTTACCCCTAATATACAGACATAATGATTTCATTTTTCAGGCTGTCCTCTGGCTTTAGTGATTGCAGCATAAAAGACATGGAGGAATTTTATGCAAGTGACAAAGCGAAATGTCTTTGGAATAATCCAGGCCCAGATAAATCTCTCTCATATTTACCTGATTGCGGCTCTGAAGAGGTTTGTATATTACAATGAAACGTGATTAACTTTTACTGAAACCAAATTGGCATTTTCTCTGCATGCCATATCCCATATTAAAAATACATTCTGGAACCCCAAAAACAACATACTCTTTAAACATTGTATATGAAATGAATTACAAAGGACTTTCATATGCATTGTTTGTTAAGGGGGCTTTATTTAATTATGTTTCCGGTGTCTACAAATTTACCTTCTTTTAATGACCCTGAGCAAATAAAGCACTTATAAAGTCTTTCCCTTACTGTTTTTTCAGGGATGTTCAACTAATATATGTTGTAACTCAAGCACCTGTAAACTGACAGAGAATGCTACATGTTCATCGGGAGCGTGTTGTGAGAATTGCGTGGTAAGACAAGCCTTCATATGCTTGCATAACCATATCATTGCATCTAAGTTTTCGGTTAAGAACTTAAATCTACAGTCTACGGTCGTAGAGATGGAGAATAATTTGGGTATAAAAGTAATAAAACAGACATGACTGTTTAAAATAAATATTGCTGAATGCTATACACCATGCTTTCCCATGTCTTCAGAAAATGACAACCGTTAGTATAGTTTTATCAATTAGAACTATAAAACTGTTTTTCAGTTTCTACCTAGAGGAACACCTTGTCGGATACCAGGCACCGAGTGTGACCTAACCGAATACTGCAATGGAAAATCCAGAGATTGCCCGTTAGATACATACCTTCAGAATGGCTCCCCCTGTAACAAAGGCCGGGCTGTGTGCTACCAAAAGATGTGCTATGACTACAATGAGCACTGTCAAAGCATATTTGGGGAAGGTAGGGTTTTAGGTCTCTATTGGTGTAGGATTTCTACAAAGTACTGGAAAGTGCATTATAGAAAGAACATTTAGTGTGTTTACGATATAAGACATACCATGAATTGCTCATATTTAAATGTTTCCTGGTCTAATAAATCATATTTCGTGTTTGCAATGTTGAGTCTCCGTGGGACAATGAACCTATCCTGGCAGCTGGGGGCAGAGTCACTGTCTGTGGATTGCTTCTGTTTTATAGCGTAGCTGATACACATCCATTTGATTATACTTTATTCATCTTCCAGGATAATATCCTATTCCATAAGCAAGGCAGCTAGGAATGTCATATCATACATATATTGCTGTCTCTTCTTTCTGCAATTTCTAGCCCCAACTCTTAACTCAAAGCTATTTCACTCTTCTATATGACTTTCAGTAAATAAGATTTAAAAAATAATAATATTTCACTCTTCTAAATAGCTTTTGGAAAATAAAATTAAAAAATTATACCTAATTTACAGCAAATATATTTTAATAGAATGTTTAAACTGTTTTTGTACTACAGAGTTGTTCAAAGTAATGAAAAAGTGTCATGATGAGATATTTGTACTCTGTGAGTACTTTAATAAGCATTCTTCCAAAGCAAAAACAACATATAAGCTCGTTTTGAGCAGGGCCCTCCTCACCTGTTGTCTCTGTAAGTCAAATTGTTATGTTACATACTACTTGTTTTGTCCTGTCTACCCATTGTACAGCGCTACAGAATTTGATGGCGCTATATAAAACCAATAATAATAATAAAAATAAAGCACTTACCTGACCTAGAAGTTGCCTTCCTGTTGTAGCAGCTGGCATCCTCCTCCGTCATCCCATTGAAATTACACACGAGGCCGATGCATATGGGGAATTATGAAGCATCCCCCCCCATGTATTTGCAAAACAGACAATTACATTTAAAGAGACCCTGTGGACATCGAAAGCATTAAAGTGTCCCTTTAAACAGATATATTACATGCACATGCATTTTATTACCTCTCTTTTAAAGCATTTTGTACTTTTGCGTATTATGTAACATATATAACTGTATGTGCTTTTTTAAAGTTTATATGCCTATGTACTGTAATGATATCTACAAGATCAGAGGGTGTCATTTTTCTCATGCCCAGGTGCTGTGGTTGCCCCTCTCTCCTGCTTCCATTCTGTGAATACTGTTGGTGACAGATTTGGAAACTGTGGCGCAGACGGCGAGTTGGTTCAATGCAAAACCCTGTAAGTCAGGTTAACAAGGTGGCTAGGTGGAGTTCAGTATTGCACATTTAACGTTTAGGAGTCTTATGCGTATTGTTTACTATTCCCCCACTGCTCATCATGTGTGACTCTGTAAGACGTGTTTTACACTGGAGGACACAGGACGATGGGCTGGAGTCAAGTAGTGCTTTGGAAACAACAATTGTTACTGTCAGCAAGAGTTAAAGATGTTGGGAAGATGTTTAGGAAGTCTGCCTGGCATCGGTCATGACTTTTTCTGCCAGTCTAAACATAAAGTATAAAATAAATACTTCGGACACCGGGACATTGAAGGTGCATGGGTGCCCCCAGGTTTATTTACCCTTGAAAAAAGCCGAGCTGTGACAGTGCTAATGTTTTGGGACCGTATGCCTCCTTATCAATGTGCCACCAACGATCTGTGACAACTTTTAATAGCTCAGCCTTTTCAAGCATAAATAAACCTGATGGCACTAGAGAGCTTTGGATTATATCTGGAAAAACCTCCAGTAACCTCTATATGGTCTTAAAGTAAATACAGTATCTCTAGCAACACGAAGCACGTCAGTGACCACTGAGGGTTTTTTTGTCCTGTGTCATGGAAGAATTGACTACTATTTTTAATTTATTGTTTAACTCACTTTCTTTTATTTCTGTTTGGTTAGGGATGTGATGTGTGGACGTATTCTGTGCCAAGGTGTGGAAACAATCCAAGCCCAAGATAAATACGCTGCTGTTATTCAGATGCCCAACGAGAACTCATTTTGCTGGGGACTATATTTCCGTTTCAGGAAAGATTCCATCGATTACGGAGCGGTACCGGATGGGGCCATATGTGGAACAGGAAAGGTACAGGGGGAGAGGGTTCTTCGGTCTCCACATGAGTATGGAGACCAGCCCCAACCCCAACCCTCCCCTGCTGCCTGATCTCTCCATGAGAGCGGCAGTGCAGCGTTAACCCCTTCAATGCCACAACTGTGTATGACACTTTTGTGGCATTGCAGGGGTTAACATTTGTCCCCCCAAGATTCACAACAAATTTGTCAAGCCCTGATGTTAGATATGACTACGTTGTGTTCCGTCGATGTCAGATACTGTGGGTTTTTCCAGGGACGGTAGAAGATTGCAGAACAATTTAAGTTTCAACTTTCCTGACCTTAAGGGTGTTTAGTCCACGCATAAAGCATTGTTTAATCTCATTTATGTAACTGTACATAAATAAAGTATGGACAACTAGCCATGTAGGATCATGCAAATGTCAACTTTCACAAATAAGCCCCTAAATGCAGAGAGAAAAGTATGATGTGCATGAAAGTGGCAGTCTAATGCCCCATGCAGCCTCAACAACGATAGAGAGTAAGTACGTCGATTATCACTTTATTAAAAAGTAAAATCAAGGCCGTTACCCGTCAGTCTAAGCACACATATAAAGTTTCAAGTGTGAAAAAAAGTTGGAAATTGTTTACTAAAGATACCTTTATGAGCTGTTAATAAGAATAATGATTTTTTGCTCTTACAGTAAAACATGTTTTTTCTTTTAAGATTTGTATGAACCGTAGTTGTGTCGACCTTTCAGTTTTGGGATATGATTGTGATGTGGAAAAAAAGTGTGGAGGAAATGGGGTGAGTAATGAATTCCATGAAAAATGGCAGTTTTTATTAATGTACAGTATATTGTTCAGCCACCAGAGGGCGCACTTTGCTGGTTTGTGAAAGATGATGATTATTATCTTTTATTTATATAGCGCCAACAATTTACGCAGCATTTTTTACATTAGACGTGTACTCAAGGGGTATGACAGGACTAGAATTGACAGACGATACATTAGGTGGAGAGGGCCCAGCTCGCAAGCTTACAATCTGGAGATATGTGGGTTCATGAAACAAAAACACCATGAACTGACATAGATAACAGTAGCTGTGTTACTGTTAACCTGCCTTAATACCACACAGACCCCTGAAGAACACTCGGTGGTCTGTAACTGTGAAATTAGTCTAACATTTTAATCAAAGGCCACACTGACTTTATACGCTATATACATTTTTAAATGTAAATGATGCTTTTGTGACGACTCTAACCCCTTCCGGACCGGGACGTACCTGGTACTTCCTGGTCATATGTCACCACCAGACCGGGACGTACCAGGTACGTCATCCCCAAAAAACGCCCCCACGTCACCACAATCGTGGGGTGCTGCTGCTGTCTGCCCAGGAGTCTGGGCAGACAGCACAGCCACTCTGAGCCCACCCCCGAGCCTACGATCACTTAAAAGAGACTCCTCCCTGCAATCTCCGGTCTTCCAGAGATTGTCGAGTCAAAACAGGAACATGCGCATTTCAATTTTGAAACTTTTTAAAATGATTTTTTTATCAGATTACTTGTGACAAGTTTAGGCCGCTGACATTTATCAGGGAGACCGATCAATAATCAGCGACTTAAAATATCACCGACAAGTGATCAGGTAATAATTATGTATTTTTTTTTATTAATAATTTGTGTTTTTTTCATAATTACCCTAGATGACCCCTCTCTCTTTGCAGGGCAGGGTCATCCAGGGGCTGCCATAATAATCAGATCACTCCTATTGGCCAGGAGCGATCTGATCATCATCAGCCCTGCCCAGCATTTGACCTGGAAGTACCCTGGACTTTCAGGTCAGTGCTGTTATTATTTATTTTACATTTTTTTTTAACTCTTTCAATGCTGATGCTCCATTGAAGCACAGCATAATCTGATATTTAGTCCCCACAAGCTTGTGGGGACTAATATTAACCCCTGCAATGCCGCGATGGGGGTCATACACAATCGCAGCATTGAAGGGGTTAATTGAGCAAGGGAGGGGGAGGGGGCTGGTCTCCACACTCATGTGGAGACCGAGGAACCCTGTCTCCCTGTCCCTGAAGCTGCCTCTGGCAGCTGGGACACAATGAAATATGACTTATCTATGCGTGTGGGGTATCACTGTACTCAGGGGGTGTCACTGAACACAAATCAAGACCTATTTTGTTTTTTCACACATCCACTCAGAAAAATAATCATGGTGAAACCGCAAAGTGAATGTGAAAATGTTTTTCTTTTTTTGTCATCTGCATGGGATGGGCCAATACGCCCCTAACTAGATTCCCTGAGCTGTCTAGTTTAAGGAAATATATAGTTTCGGGAGGTTAAAATGAAATATGGGACGTTTAGGTGTCCCAGATGAGACCTGGACCCACCAAACTGATCTGTCAAAATTCCATGTTTGAAAACTGTAATGTGCATGTTCCAATCTTGAACCCACAGTGCCAAAGAGACATGCCCTACCCATGTATATTAATAATAATAATATCTTTTATTTATATGGGGTGTTCCTGTACTCTGGGGTGTTTCTAAATACAAATCACAAGTTGTTTCAGTCATTTTATGTACCCAGGAAAAAAAAATACTGAAATACCTGTGTCGGATTAAATGGGTTTGTTAAAAAATGAAAGAAATTTTTTTTTTTTTACTGCAATGTTTAGGACCGACTGGCACTAAAATGGTTAAATAAAAAGTGTTAAAATGCCCCAAGCAAAATACTTTGGGATGTCATCTTTCAAAAAATATATAATTTTGTTGGGCAGTTTTAATTTTTCTGGCCCCTATTGGGGCGCAACTCCCAGGATACCACATTTAAAAAAAATCTTGTTTAGAAACAGCAACGCGCGTCATTTATATTTAACCCTGTAAGTGCCAAAATAAATGAAAATACCAGGCATATGAGGCGTTTCCAAAAACAGGAAAAATACCCAAATACACTTTTGGAGTTTTTTTCCCATTTGCACTGGTTATATTAAGTTTTTATAGGTGAAACTGAAAATATTTCCTTTTTTTCCCCTAATTTCCCCCACATTTTTAGATATTTTTGATACTTAATGATGGTTTATATATATAATTATTATTTCAATAGAAAGCCCTACCTGTGCTGAAAAACCAATATATGATTTGTGTGAGTGCACTAATTGATAAGAGAGAAATTACAGTTGAAGAAAGATATAGCAAAAACGGCTCCGGTCCTTTAGCAACATGTTAGATTAACTCCTTCAGGACTGGGATTTTGATACTTTCTCATATGTGATTGTTAACCCTGTTAGGACACGAGCTGTGTAATAAGTAGGCAGAGTGTGTGTCATTGGCGATTGTTTTGCAGAAACATGTAACTAAATAACCCAAAGCTTTATACCGGGCATCAGTGCATTTATTAACCTCAGCTTAGGTTTTAGCAGTGCAGATGCTTGCTGCCGCTTCGCCTACAAGTAAAATAACAAGAGAGACTTAATCGTGTAGGATTGTGACCCTTAAAGGATTATTAATGGCATAATGCATCATGTTCTTAGGTCTGCAATAACAATGGAAATTGCCATTGTGATGTGAAGTGGGCCCCCCCTAACTGCACCGTCAGTGGGTTTGGTGGCAGGCCGATAGTGGACCAGCAACCGAAAACTCATTCAGAAAACTCAGTTCAACAAAGACACGCCAGCTAGAAAACGGTATGTATTCCACGTTAGTATGATCTGTCGTGGCCACAAACAATGCAAACAGCTGGCTTAACATGCACTTTGTGGCATTTACATCTTTTTACCTTTTCAATCCTTCATGTTTTTTGTCATTTGCTCACCTGTATTGTATCCAGAATGTATTTATGACACTGGTGAGGAAACACTAGTTGGTATTTACTGATAGTATTCAGTCATGACTTTCTGGAGGTAAACCAGATGACGTGAAACCCGCAGCAATACATTTCCAGGCGACAATTTCCAATAAACAGTAGGTCAGTTGCTGTGGTGTGAAGCACTTCATCAGCGGGATGTGGAGGAGTAATAATGCTGCTGATGCCATTCTTCAGTGAAATAAGTAATGTTTAACGTACCGCTTTCACTGGGTCTGTGCTGGGAGTGTATGCAGTAAAATGCACCGGAGTCCAAGCATAAATATATCAAAATACTAATTTTGGGTACTAGACTGTTCCTTTAAAGGACAGTTATTGCAAATAATTTCAGTGCAGGGGATGTAAATCTGCAGTAGATGGAACGTATTTACTATTCCTGTGTTCTCTTGTACAGGGGTGTAGAATCTGTGTTACTCTATATGCTACCGCCATCTTTCTCATTCCTTGTTTCAGCTTCCAGCATGGCGAGGGAATGGAGTTTGTGTCTAGCCCTGGCTACTACATCTTCTGCCTGGACACTTTGTAATTAAAGTGTATACGAGGTCCAGCGTACTCCATTAATTCTGCCGCTATAAGGCAAGCTGTATTCGATTTGTTTTAGAAATATGTTATAATGTTCCCTTGGTGAGAATAATATCTTTAATGTTTGTTTTTAAGAATACATCACAATGTTGGTTATCTATTTCTTTAAAGGTCCAAGTTGATAATTACCTTGGCGATTTTCGAAAACTGTTTAAAAAGATTGTTAGTCATCTTAAAGTTAGATTTAATAAAAGTCAGTATTTTTCTAATCGTGTGTTTAATTTCTTACCCTTATATATATATAAATAAATTGTCTTGCTTTCAAACTTACAATCTGCATGGAGTACGTATAAAAAAACATAAGCTGCAGACACAGCATAGAGAAATCCCTTCCATAGGGATGAAGCTAAAAGCTCTTTCAATGCAGTTTTCTCCAGTAGTATCTCGGTTATCAGCATGGCTGATGAAACTTCACACCCGACTTCTCCAAGAGAATCCATAAAATGCCGCTCAGTGGGTTCAATGGAAAATAAATGTCTAACATTCTTAGACGATGACTTCGGGGACCGGGATGCAAGACTGAGGGTTCGCTAAAGGAATCGTTGTCAGGAGTGCTGTGGTTCCAACTTCACTATTACCCAGTAACCTTCTGCTGCAGGAAGAGCGTGTCTGGCCCTGTGTGATGTATAGTCAAACCAGTGAGATTTCTCATCACCCATTGAATCATGCGCGGCTAGCTCAGCCCTTCTTCATGGAGAAGTGAGCGAGTTGGAATCTCCTTCCCGCTCTCCGTTTAGTCAATAAACCCCGTGGTTCTCACAGAAATGAAAATATAATATGAATTGAAGTCTTCAGTTTATAATTTCCATCGATAACAGTAGTGGATTGAAGCGGCTGGAATCCTAGGAATCAGTTGCCGCTCCTGCCCCTCCTCCGTCAGCTGGCTAGGTTTTTCCATGTGATGAATGGTAAATCCTCATCTACAGACACTTACTTGCCATTAATTACAGAAAACGTACAGACACAAAACTTAGATAATCAACAGCCAGCGGTCTTTTATTTCGCTTTAGTAACATTGCGAACACATACATGTGTAACAACCCTTCAGACATAACCAGTCTCATGCACACGCTTGCCCCGCACCCAGAGCACCTAAATAATAGCGCTATCTGCCCTGTGAGCCAATAGGGCGACTAGACAATTACCACCCCGTTAACAAACTAGGGCAGATTACCCCAAAAAAACCATAACAAATTTATCATTTTTTAAGAGAGATTTACTTTTCTAATCTTACAGACCAAACTACTGATGGGGCAGCAGGCAGTGGGCACCTTGGGCAGTTGGCACTGACTGACCAGCGCTGCGCCCCCCAATTCCAATCTTAATTCCAGCCGGAATCACAGAGCAATTGTCTACCCTGCCTGTGTAACCCCTACCCTAACAGCAATATTAACCCCTCACCTCCCATGGCACCCTGTCCCATAGAACAGCTTATACCTTCTCACTGATGTAGAGGAAGACACAATGCAGACACCAGGGGATCGCTGTGCAATGGCACCGGCCCCATGGAACCCATACACGGGATAGCCCAGGACCTAAAATCGCTACACAAACCTACAAGAACCTCTATTTGCAAAAGAGAATATAATAATAACTTGCCCCGTCGTGGCTAGTGGCCCTTTCTACTGGCTGCATTGTCATGAAGCCCACACGCGTTCAGGGTTTCCTGCAGTGCGAGGTATAATCAGATCTGAACCGAAAACCGGAGACTCCGCTGCACAATTCTTCAATTCCAGAAATATCCTAATATACGGTGCTGCGATAAGTTCTGCGCTACCGACTATATGAGCCCCCGGCGTTACCCACATCAAAAATGGCCGCGCTATTACTGGAGGAAGTGATGTCATGAGAGCGTGTAGCCGCAGACGTGTTCAGTTACAGCAGCGATGGCGTGCATATGATGGTCATCTGCATGTTCCGAAATCTCATCTGTCCGCCTTTACGGGTTTCAATTCGTCATCAGATTACGGTGTCCGCTCGGGGAATGGGGAAAGGCAGGAACCATCTACCGGACAGGTAACCGGCGGCGCAGGTGCTTTTCAACCCGCACGGGAGAGGAAGAGAAGCAGGGAGGCGGGTGGATCCTGCTACCGGGGAAGCGAAACTGATATGGAGTGGGGTCGGGTTTATTGGAGGAAGCCGGCGGGGGGGGCGGGGGAGAGGAGTTAAAGCAGCAGATAAACATGGTTCTGGGCGGAAGGACTGCAGCAAAAGCGCTGCCGTCACACCCGGCACTTCTAGTGATGTCACTCTGGGGTTAATTCATGAAAGGGAGAGCTGTGATTGCGTTATACATTATAAAGGCCCATCCCAGAGAGCTTCTGCTGCATATAGAGCCTCCCCCGCCCTGTATAATGTATAGTTAAATCAGTGAGATTTCTTCAGCCTCCTTACTCAGCCCGTCCCGCTGGAGAAATCTTACAGCGTTTGGGGTTAATATATAGTGAACATGACGCGGGCGGTCCTGCTGATGTCAGCGGGAAACAGCCCCATTTAAAGGGAAAAATGGGCGGGGAGCGGAGCGTGTCAAGACCCGGAGAAGCAGTGCTCATCCGGAGAGTTCCCAGGTATGATCGTGACGGGAGAGCCCCTTTGATGAATAAACCCCAATGAAAACTTTTATGAATAACCCCATATTACCAAACCCGTGTTTCCGAGTGAGTTGGGGTTTTGTTATAAGTCGTAACGCGGACGTCGTATAAGATTAGCGCATCAGCCCCCCTCTATAGAAGAATGCCTAATAATGTAAGTACGCTGAAATCTCCCTAATCGGGGGCAGAAATGAAAGCGCCCCCGCGGCCGTCATGCATTCAGGCGCATGTGATCTAGCTCTGCTGTTATTCCGTGTGGATCCTCCGTGTGTTCAGTCACATACATGATGGCTTTTGTTTCTCCAGGTGGACAGATTATATCCCAGTCGGCAAACGGATCCCGGGCACTCGTTTTATCACTTTTAAAGTTCCTTTAAAGAAAGTAAGAGATTTGCGTCTGGCTGATGCAGTTGTTGTAACGGGAAACATATATTTTTCTTTGAGTATTAAATCCCGTGCTGGATGCAGTAATGCACTTTAGCTTGGGGGGGAAAAAGTGCGTTTTTCTCATTTTGTCCCTTATGTGCAGAGCGTGCGGCTGCCATTGTTATCAGTCATGTGATGTTTTGGGTGACTTCCTGTGCAAACACCGCAATGAGCTGATGCTTTATGGCAATGCTAATGAAGTCCATTCCTTCATAGACTTTTGTTAGTCAGTGAGTCCAGATGGGGAATTAAGACTGAGTCATTCTAGCATGTACCATTGTGGATTATTAAAATAATAGAGCTAGAACGCATATAAATGGCAGCTGTCTCAAAATGTTACATTATTAAAAGCAGAATATTATTCAGAATTTATTTTTAATCCAACTAATAAAAATCTAGGCTGGGAGTTCGAGTTTGAGCAGTCGCTTCAGACGTTAGATTTACATTTCGAGTGAATGATGTGTTTTGGGAGGAATAACCGCTCTGTTTATTGTCAGGTTTATGAGAACAAGCTTGCTCCTCATGAGCGCTTTTCACCAGCGGACCTGATTCAAGCAATTCAAAGCCAGAATGAAGAACTTGGGCTGATCGTGGATTTAACGTGTACTACTCGCTACTACTGGCCCAAGGTAGCGTCAATGCGCTGGGAGAAGTGATTGTGCTTTAATACGAGCAGATAAACCGGGTAGAACCGTCCTGAGCCGTAAAAACACAAACGTTATGAGGCCAAATCCTTATGTTTGAAGCTTTATTATATTTCTAGAGCCAAAGTTGACTACCTTGCCATGTCTTTCTTCAGCCGTTATTTCGCATTCAGTGTGCTCAATTAGTTATTTTTTTTGGGGGGGGGGATATTGCTATATGTAAGACATTTACTTTTAATGAATACAATTTGAAAAAAATGAATGTATTCACATGTTGACAGGTAAATAAAGGTAAATCTACAGCTAGAAAATACAAAAAAACATTCTTTAACTTGCCCTGATTGGAAACCACTCTATATTCCTATAAATTCTTCATTTTTCATTTGTAAAGTTAAGATTTAAAATTGGCTGTTATTTTTTTAACCCCCTAACACTACATAACTAATTCCCCACTTACTAGCCCCCACTACACAATATGAACCTAAATTTGTGTATTTTGAGACCCAGGAAGTCCCTGTTTCTTGCTGTTCTGTCTTTCCAGCTCACGATTATAGTGGGAAGTAGAGAGTCAGAGAACCAAAATAAAGGCAAGCATTACGTGCACCGGAGTGCCGGGGATCTGCTGTAGACCGACTGCTCCATTCATAGAGCAGTCAGCAACAGCAGTGACCCCGCGATCATGGCAACGTGGGAGGGACTTGTTCTCTAGGCAAATATTTTAATGCCGTACCTGGTACGTCATTGGTCAGGAAAGGGTTCATATACTGTAGTAGTTTCCCTGTATTGAGGTTTTTAACCTGCTTTTAGCACGGTTTTTATTATGGGATTAATCCTTGGATAATGGATTTCAGTCCGGTGCCATGTAGAGGTAGACTTGAGGGACCTTATGGCTCTTATCTGCTTTTGAGATTTCTTCTTCGGGTTATGATCTTAGTAGCCATTCTTTGTCTGAACTCCTCTCCAAATAAAAATGATATATATATACATTTCCACGGGAAAATCTTTGTACGTTTGTTTATTTGCAGGAGTTGCCCGAGACTCTGCACTACGTCAAACTTTTCACTGCTGGGCAAGAAATACCAAACGATGAGGTCATATTTCAGTTCAAGTGCATCGTGAAGCAGTTTCTAAGAGAGAATTCAGACAATGGTAGGTTGGCTGCTATTAGGTGTACATTCTAACCAATACATTGTTTCTTACCTTATTCTTATAGTAATCAGATTTTAATATTTTTTTTCCTGTGTTTGTTTTTTTGTACAGAAAAACTTATTGGTGTTCATTGCACGCATGGATTGAATAGGACTGGGTATTTGGTCTGTAGGTGAGTCTGGAGATGTACTTTTTTTTATGTTTTTGGAGATTTCATTTTTTTTTTTTATTTTGGAGATCTGAATTTATGAACCGCTTTAGAGCATTAACCCTTCTAGTTTTTCAGTGTAAAAACTTTAAAATGTTATTTTGTCAGGCAAAACATTTGTTTAGATTATACATTTAAAGATGTTCATTTTTTTTGTCTTATTGTGTCTTTCCGTTGTCTGCAATAAAAGATGAGCAGAGGAACGCTTTGGAGGTTCACCCAACATTGTGGCTGTACCTTCAGTCTAATCACTTGTCTTCTTCCAGATATCTTATTGATGTGGATGATATGCTGCCTTCTGAAGCAATAGAAAGTATGTGTGCGGGGTTTTTTGGGGTATTTTTTGTCTATGCACTACTTCATGCTATAAATATGCTTCCAGTGCTGTGTTTTAGTAAAAGCTGAGTCCCATGTGAATTTTTAGAAATTTAGAAACCACCCCTAAGCCCCCTTCTTAACTTAAGCTTGTTGTAATTCTAGGATGCTCTTGTAAATTTTCGTTAAATTATTAGTTACGAAACTCTGTTTTACCTAGAATTCAACAGAAGCCGAGGACATTCTATAGAGCGCAAAAACTATATTGATGACCTGATGTATGGAGTGACGAGAACGTATGTAAATTGCCACTTCTGTATTTGTTTCCCTTCTTTCTCTTTCATATGAGTAACTCTCTGTATATATATATTTTTTTTTTTCTTACAAAAGTAATTCTGGATTGGATAAACCCAGGTTACTTCCACCTCTAGCCACACACCAGCCGCATATACCAAACACGATGGATGACGAGACACATCCGTGTCATCCACATCCCCGTCAGGATCATCATCATCATCAACATCATCATCATCACCCATGGCCTCGCAGGTATTCCTAAAGTATATTCATAAAAAGGCTACTGGTGGAACGATAGGACTCTGTTGCTAGGCAGCTCTAGTATTACAATAAACTTTTAAATACAGTTTTTAAGAGACAGAGCGTTAAAGAGAAATAAAAAAACAAATGACAGATTACTTTTGCGTGTCTACATGGTGCAGAACGTATCTGGGGGAATTTTAAGAGACACCCTATGTGGAACAGCTCCTTAAATAAATATTGATTATTTAAATTTTTCCCCCGCTGTGCAGCCAACCTCATGCCAATTTTGGAGCTGCTTCTAGGTTACCTCCTGCGTATTCATACCCACCAGTGCCCAACGTGCCGGGGCCGACGTGCGGGGCCCCTCATATGGAAGGTGGTCCACGAATGCATCACAGGTAAAAGTGCAGAATTTCACAGATCTTGCATTCAGCTGGTGTGGTTAGGGCAAACTGATTCAAAATAAGTTACATTTAAACAAAATGAATAACATCCCAAGGTACCTTGATCACCCTTGGTATCTCAGTTATGCTTAGATGTAAAAACAGTTGTATCTCATACGCTATTACAGTCCAACACTTGCTCAAACCGGTTCTCATGTGATAACTTTCCTTTCTAATTGTTATTGTAGAGGAGATTCCATGAGACCTGATTACCATTATAAAGGAGATGGGAACAGACACCATTATCAACGCAGAAGGGGTTACTGGAATAATAACGGCAAAAAACATCTGACTAACGTAATTCCCACTCAAGGCCCCGCTGCTGATTGGTCCGGGCAATGGCATCCATACACAAGGAATCCAGCGCCAGATAACTAGCCTTTTAAATAGCGATACAGACTTTTTTTTTTTCTTCTTTTAATTTGTTTGCTTTTACTTAAGGATTTTAGTAGACTTTTTTTATTTTTTATTTTAAAAAAGAGAGATGCTTGGGCTTAATTGGGCAGAATATTTATTAACCAATGGCTAGCAAGCCCAGCATCTCTGCAGAGCAATGTGGATCTTTGTGTGTCAAGCAGATATGATGGACGTGTTTATATACGTTCCATATAATGGGAATCGTTGTGGTTGCTACAATGGAAGGATGAAGAAATGATTAGCTTGCGTTATCTTCTTTATGTACAGTACATACTTATCAATGCCTGAAGTCTACAGATGCTCCTCAGTTGCTTCACTGCCCATAGTCTTGTGGAGTTGTCTATCTGACTTGTGTGGAGCCACATCTCTCCTGCTTATATCATCATGGACTTCAGCTGCAGGCCATGATCTCATGATGATGTCATAGGATGTGCACCAGAGTCCCCTTTAGTGCAGGGGTTACTGGCGCATAGATCTCCTGCTGGTGGTTATCTACCCTGATCGTTTGGTCTCCGCACCCGCTGCGTTAGAATCTTGGCATTTGTAATTCCCTGCCACCCATAAAACCCGTAGTCAACTGTGCCTTCTTTAATACCCTCAGGTAATTGTCGGATATTCCTGGGCTAGTCGCCATCTTTAAATAACCATGTGTTAGACTTCTACAGTTGGACATCTGTTTTCTCAACGCCCTTTGATTCACACAACTGTGTTTTATTTTATGTTTTATTATTATAGAAATATATTTTAGATATTAACAATGGAATACTTGTGCCCCTTTTTTTTATGAAGTTTGCCAGTTAATTCCAGGGATCAGAGTCCCTCTAGCTAGCCTCCCCCTCACATAAAATCATAAATGGCATATTATAAATTTGGATCTTTGTTTTTATAAGAAAGCAGCGTTCTTATGGGTATGTAAGTTTGTCGCTTGAATGTTGAAAAACGCTTGTGAATTTAACAAGACACTATCTGATTTTACTTATTTGAATTTTAGGGGGTTTCCTTGATTTTAGGTAAAACTAATGTTTTATCGTATAATGGAATGGGGGGGGAAAGGTGTGAAATCTATTTGATTGTTAAGAACAACCCTTACCCATTGTAATAAACATTTTATTTGTCCTATCTGGCATGTAATGCAAAAAAAAACAAAACCTTGGAAAAGATGAATTTTTATTCTTAATAAAATTCACAAAAAAACAAACCTTAAGCGTACCTATTTCAGTTTCTATGGCAATGACCTACAGTGCCTGCTTTTGTGTCGCATGACAATTATACATTCCCAGAAATATCCCAACTGGAAAAAATTTTCATGAATAAAAAACCATTTCTGGAAAGGGTTACAGCATTCTACTAAAAAATGTTACTAAAACCTTTTTCGTTGTGTTAAATTCAGCAGAGTATGTTGGGCAGAATATTTCTTTTACTTAAAATAAAAAAAAATCACCCAATTTCTCAGCTAGTATTCTGTTGAAGGCTGATATTCTAGGATACCAAAAATTAGTTAATTTTGCTTTCTGATGAGTTCAGTTTGTAGCATAAAATGTTTAATTGAGATCATACAGCACTAATTTCTATGGATGATCTGTTATTTACACCAAATGTAGTAATCCAGCTAATTTGGCAAAATTACTAAAAACCAGAAGAAAACCTTTACTGTTTGGATTTCATGCATTCTTGACAATTCCTAATTACATTTGTGGTATCAATGTTTTTCCGTATCATAATAGCAGTCGTAAAAGCCTGTGCGGGAATGGGTTAATTTACCATCTGAAGATCCAAGTGGATGCTAAGTAGCTGGAATGCATGTTGTCGTCTTATGGCCACACGTGGTACACTTGTGGCATTTGTTCTAAAGGGTTATATGTAATATGCCTATTAACTCACCTGTTGTTATATATTCCATTAAGCGGTGATATCACCAAATAGATCCCAAACTTTACTCAAAGAATCACAATGATGTTATAGGTCCAATTAATTACTAAGCTTTTTATGTATATTTTATTAATTTTTTTTCTGTAATACAACTCTGCCTCTTTTTCTACGTATGCCCTGTTTATCCTCTATAAAGCCTTCACTAGTTGGATTACCGGTCTCTCTGCTACACTACCTGGCTTCAGACTGGAGCTGTTTCTCCTGTACAGGACCAGCAGGTGGCGCTATCGTAATACCAGGCGCTTCCATTATGATGTCACAAGTATAATGGGATCAGTTAAAGGGAACTTGTTTGAAAAGTTGAGACACATACATTAATAATCTAAATTAAGCCTATCCATCTAATACCTCATTATAGCTCACTTTTTAAGTGAAAGATTAAAGGAAATTTCTAAATATCTTTTCTGAAGACTTCCAGGATCTTTTGAGTCTCCTCATATTGAACCACATAAAAGCTAGTTGTGAAGGGTTAACATAGTTAGACGGGTTGCGCAATGTGTGTGTGTGTATGTATGTATGTATGTGTATATAATATATATATATATATATGTGTGTGTATAAAGAGTCTTGTATAGCATCAATAAACCTGTTTGCTTTAGTGATCCCTGCTTGATTGCTATGAGTTTCTTTTCACTAACACCATCCAGTGGGATTGCACGTTGTCAAAGCATGATCTACTTATTGCGGTGAGAGGTAATAAAAATGCTATTCTATGTAAATCTTTGTCACTATTTTACTGGGGTCAATTATTTCAAAACAAAGCATAAAAAGTGTAACGCATTCTGATTTAAAATAAACAATTATCCAGTGCTAACGTTCAGCGTTGTGATTGTAATCAAGCAAAAAAAAAATCATAAAATGGATATTTGGTCCAATACATTCAATTCAATGCCGTGATCAAGGCAAATACTGCGCTACCCGTGTTTCTTTGTCCACTCAATATCCTTTCCCTTTGCTGTGTAGTTTGGCACTAATTTAAGCCGTGGGGTCATAGTATGATGGCGTCGCTTCTTGGTGATGTCATGTCTGAGCATTGCAAACAGTTGGCAGACGGGATCACTTGAACGATGTCATTGTTGGGGAAATAAAGCAGGGTGCTGGGTTATATACCTAGGGGCATTAGTAACAGCAAGAGGGGGTCCTGGATCTCTGCTTACATCTCACCAAGAGTATTGTATACAGGAGACCCTATCTCCAGAAGGATATCGACATATTGGAGAAGCTGCTAAAATGTGAATGGTTTGCAGGAAAAAACATTATCAGGAAAGACTAAAGAAGCCCAATATGTCAATCTTAGACATTTAAATACTAAAAGGGATTTGATAAATTACAGGAGGAGAGTTTATTGGAAAGGAGGAGAAATGTTAGAAGATAATCTAAAACTAGAGGGTCAGATTAAGGAAGTTTTACGGAAAGAGTGGTACTTAAGTGACATGGTCACCCTGCAGAGGTGGTAAGAATACAGGCATGTAGCTATCCTAAATCAAAGACAAGACTAAGGACTGATTAGATCTGTTGTCAAATTCAGTTAACCTACACTATTTAAAGACTTTAACCATTTCCTCAGGTACCGCTAAAGCCACTACATTTGTAAAACACAATCTGTCTCTTCCTGCCATAGAATGCAATCATACAATGTAATCATACAGTGTCATCATATAGTGTCATTATATAATGTAATCATATAGTGTCATTATATAATGTAATCATATACAGTGTAATCATATAGTGTCATTATATAATGTAATCATATAGTGTCATTAAATAATGTAATCATATACAGTGTAATCATATAATGTAATCATATAGTGTAATCGTATAATGTAATTGTATAGTGTCATTATATAATGTAATCATATACAGTGTAATCATATAGTGTAATCATATAGTGTCATCATAGAGCTGCTAGATTAGGTAGGACATTTTGACACCTTCGAAATGGACTGCTTTGCGAAGTTGATCTAAACTTTGGTAAACGTTAGTCGTGCTACTAGGACTGCAACTAACGATTATTTGCATAATTGATTCGTTGGCAGATTATTTTTTCGATTAATCGAATAAAAAAAAATGCCATTTTAAAATAATTGAATGAGAGGACCGGGGAAGTTAATGTTGGGATCTCGGGAACAGATCAGACCAAAGGATGGGAGGGAGTTTATTTACTTTTCAGACCGGAGGGTGGGAGGGGGTTAATGAGAGGACGATGTGGGATAAGGGAGAGATACTGGGGACCCGATCAGACTGAAGGGTGAGAATGGGTTAATGAGGGGAACCTGGGGAGTTATTGATGGGATAAGAGAGACTGGGGACTGGATCAGACCAAGGGAGGGAGGGAGATTATTTACTTTTCACACCGGAGGGTAGGAGGGGGTTAATGAGCGGATGAGCGAGACTGAGAGACTGGGCACCGGATCAGACCGAAGGGTGGCCGAGAAGGAGTTTATTTGCATACTGGAGGGTGCGAGGGGGTTAATGAGGAGATGAGAGAGAGAGACCGGACACCCCGTTCGGAGGGTGGGAGAGAGGGAGTTCATTTAATTTGCAGACCGGAGGGCGATAATGAGGGGAACTGGGGACCGGATCAGAGCGACCCAAGTAGCATCTGTCTGAAGTAACTTAAACTTCATCTTTAAAGCAATAGAAAGACCAACTAACCGATCATGTAAATCGTTGACTATCGATTAGTTGTTTCAGCCCTACATGTTACTCTACACTCTTCTCTATTTTAATATTTTTATATGTAATATTTAATGTATATTGGGTAGTTAGTGTGCTGTGGGTTAATGGGAATTAGATAGGGTAAGGGTTGGTTAGGAGTTAAAAGAATCCTAAAAAAAAACTCCCATCACCCTATAATCTACATAGTGTCATTGTACATTTTTTTTATCTGGGGATTGCGACAAGCTAGGAGCGATCAGAATTATTTTACAGAACGCCAGCCAGCTGATCTCATAATACATTGATAGCTTTTTACCATGGTAGCAAACAGCCATTATCAGGCTGCCTCCTCCATGGACTGATCACTTCCTAAAGGTGTAAGGATCTGTAAAGTCCACACCTAAGGCTTTCTTTCATGAATAGAAGTTATTTCAGTAACTCCTAACTGTGAATGAGTGTTTGAGACCCTTGTGTAGGGAAAGCCCAATACCCAATAAACCCAGGGCATCACAACAGCAGCCGGGAAACGAATAGAATTTAGCAGTAAAGGAAGGAGTCTGGCACCTATATATCTAACTGGCCCATAGCGGGAACCTGACAGGCTCAGCTCCGAGAACGCGGGATTTTTAAAAACATTTTATAGACAAACTTACGGAGTGGGATGTCTATTATTATGTTTTGCTAATCTAAATCCATGATATCATCAGTGCCTAAACTTGGCTGATATTTTGGGTCATCAAAGACTTTTTCTGTAGGTGTTCCAGATGCCCACTAACTAAATGGCTTCTAGACGATAGGATTCAAACTGATTATTGTAGACTGCTATTATTTCATATACCGGAGGCCATGGCATTTGTAAATATGAAATAATGTTTTGAGACAGTTATTAAAGGTGCCATCTATTAAGCCTCAAAAAAGAAATGTACTACATTCTTACGTATCCATGTATTATATTGTCTTTTCATGAACTAGGGTTCCTTCACTCATCTGAAAATCACACTCCATTCTCAGAACAATATTCCTGGTCACACCAGTCCATAGTAATAACAGAATCTGGCATACTGAGGTTTTCTTTTTTTTACTAGATTATATATTTTCAGGGTCTTATAACAGTTGTATGAATAGTTGTAAAGGGATGGTAACGCACTGATCAGGTTTACGCAACAGCATTGTCATAGACACGGGTATTGCATACACGCTCACCAGCCATCCCATGTTGGGACACCAGACTACATGTGGCTTTCTGCGTGGCTATGTTTTCAGGGATCATTTGTATAGTTTGCGACTGGAGAAAGATGCTTGACAGTAGCCAAGCTCAGTATGCGTGGCTGTGCACACAATTCAGGGCTATATTGTGTTGTCACACGTTGTCCATGTGATGTGCCATGGTCTCCAACCCTTTATTGCATGCACAGAACCCATGCTGGGAAACATTCAAGGATAGCTGAGACTGTTGGCAGCTATACCCATAACGATGGATTCCTCCTGTCACCAAGCTTCCATTATAATCCAACAGGATTCCTGAAGTCGCCAAAGAGGGAGGTTTTCTGAATTCATTTAAAATACCAACACCATTGTTCTGTTAAAGGCAATATTGTTGCAGATAAGTGACACTTTGAGCCCCTGAGGATGAGCCATACAATGGTAATATATTTGATGTAGCTTACGCCTCTTCAAACGCCTAGGATTAAGGAAAGCATTACATTGTGATCAGAGAAGGATGCCCATGAGGCCCAAACTTTCTCAGATATTTTGCATACACTGTGCATTAGTCAGGAAGATCGCCCAAAGTTTTCATTTCTCGTGGCTTTTGCAGGGTTTTCTGTCCCTTTCTGAGGCACGGTCTCAGCCACACGGGAAAAGTTTTCTAAAAACATAAAGTATCAGGTCTCCATATTTTGACTTCCCACTCAGCACTAGCAGGCTGAGGCATAACCCTGATCTCTTATCGCTCAAATCCACCAAGTCAATGAATTCCAAAGGAAGCCATTATTGTTCTTAAAATGTTCACCCTTGCAAGGTTATTTTTAACTGCATTGTTTATGTAAAAAAAAGCCTTAACCACTTAAGCGGCCCCTAAACCCATTGAAAACAATGCATTTTGAGCCCGTACATGTACAGGCTTTGTCATTAGAAAAGCCATTTTAACTATTTCAATACTAGACAATTGCGGCTAATTCTTCAAAGTAAATAATTTGTTTTAATTTAAATCCGGCAGCAGTTATTATTTATTGATTTATATTGTGCTATCATACAATGGGATAAACGGCATCGCACGGCGAAAATGTTTGGGATCTGTGATTATCCAAATACGTAACAAAATATCCGTGCTATGCTTTTTTTATATATATATATATAATCAGATTTTGATTAATAGGCAATCAAATAATCCTGAAAGTATACTTAATGATCATTTGTCCGCACGGTATGATGTATTAGTGGTTATACTGAGATATATCATTGGCAACCTGGTTCACCAGCACAGACATTATAAGGGAATCTGGTAAATGTTGTAAACAGGAAGTGCCCATTTCCAACATGGCTGCCACAAGTTCCACTTCCTTTTGCTCCCTGGAGGTTGGGATAGTGAGTGAGAGGTTGATGTGAGGGAAGGTTGAACTGTTTGGGGGGCTTCAGCCATGATGGGACCTAGGCCAGAACTAGAACTGGCACATAATGCATATTTATATGCAGGCAGAGACTGGAGCCATGTTTTGGCTCCTGAAAGCATTGGCAGTGTTACTGGGCCCCTGTGCCATGGATACAGGATGGGCTCATTGCACCACAGCCTGCAGAGCTGACGTGAAGCCGTGAGTAGCCATATTGGTTTGCTACTTCTGAGGTGTTTTTGGGGAGTTTGGGATTGCATACACTGGGTTAGGTGCAGCCATTACAAAAAAGCCACTGAAGCTTTAGCTGTTGGGGATAGTTTATTAAACTGTTTGTATTTTGATGTTCCCCATTGTACAGCGCTTTGGAATATGATGGCGCTATATAAAACAAAAGATAATATTAACGTGCATTGCACTCCGTTGTGGGTGTTTATTGCACACATTCATTTTGGGTATGCTTTATTTCTTCCCCATCTGCTTGTACTGATGGAGGGAGCATGCTCGGCCTGTGCATGCGCAGTGAGTGTTATCCGTTCCACTCGCATATTTGAGTTTAACTCACTTAACCATGTTTTAATAGGGGGGGCTGTTACTGTCACGGCTTTTAGCCAAACTAAATGAATCAATGAAATCTCCCTGTAGCTTTTTATGGCAAGAGGTGTGTTTTGGAGTTATACATAGTAAGGGGTAGTTTTAGGACATTATCTAAGCAAGATATCTCCCGTCTTCTACCCGCAAACATCACTATGGACCAATAAAAACAACGGGTAACTAAAAGCACTCCATCGCTCTTATACACTATAATGCCTGTGATGGCTGAGGGTGATCGTATTGATAATGTGTTTCCTATTCAGATGCATTGATCATTGTCTCCTCTTTTTCTCTGCCACCAGCTGTTGGCCTTGCCGAAGATGGTGTTTGGCTGCTTGGCAATGTACATGCGCGGGGTAATCTCGGCTACCAGGCTACAGAGTTGGCTCGTGCTGGAGCTCCAGGTAAGTCCTCTCCGCGCGTGTGCGCTGAAAAATATCCTATTGATTGTAAGGTAAGTGCTTTTAGTTGCTTAAAGCAGCCAGAAACTGGCACTGGCTAGTGAACCGTGGAATGAATTTTTAAATCGGTCATGAATGTATATTTAAAGTACTTATCAAGTACTTTAACCCATTAATGACATTGGGACTTAACTATTACATCCCAATGATCATGTGCTAAGTGACCATGTGGATGTAATAATTTGCCCTTTTGTTTTTGCCCAGTATGTGGCGTTTCCTTGCTGGTAACTAGGAGATGGGGCAGAATCTCTGGCTGATTAAGTGTAACTGATCTTACATGCCGGTTACATTTACGTAGCACACAATTTCCAGAACTTCTGAGCATTATTTGTTTGTGGCGTCCGTGCCATGAGATACATTCGATGTAAAAGAGTTTGCGGTGGGTCTATCTGACCCATGCTGGGACATCTGATGACCCCCCCACCCCATGCTAATCACAGGTACTGCAATCAACAATACAACCTACGAAAGCCTTGTCGGTTACACTGATCAGCTGCAGTAGTGAAAACTATATATATTAAAATAAATAAGCAGACCCCGCTGATGTCATCAAGACATAAAGGGTATCATGTGGTTGAAAAAGATATCCCTAAGGAATATACAGACCCCAAGAGCTTAATGTTTAAAAATAACAAAAAATAGTGTAATTAAAAAAAAAAAAAAGCTACGTTATGATTCAGCAAACCCCTGGCCATGAAGCAGTTGATATGCTTTAATGTACAGGGATGCTGATTTTTTTTAGGACAAATGAACATACGGTATAAAGAAGGTTAAGATTTTTTTCTGAATAGTGTGGCGTCTAAATGGCATTTTATTAAACATTTGGACGGGTGATGTAAATGAATTCCGCGTTACTGTTTGCACCTGGATGTGTCTGACTTTGTTTGCGCCGGGCTCTGCGTTAATGTTTGTTTGCAGAGTTATATACGTGACCTTTGCCGTTTCCTAAAAGATTTATTTCCCAATCGTGGCATCTCTTTAACCCCAGAAAGGTTACAGTCCGATCTCACGCTTTTCTTTATTTAGAGATTATATATATATATATATATCGCTGATCGTGTCCATCTGGCTCAGACGGCTCCTGCAGGGTGAAGATAGATGGAGAGAGAGGACTTTAGGAGGTTTAATTGAGCTTTATTGAGAGGAGCTCTGTGTCGTTCTGATTAGACTCTGTGGAAAGAAGGCAGTTCCACTTTAAAAAAGTTTTTGAATAGTTTTGAGTATTTTGTACCTTTTTTAAAAGCTTAAAATAGATTTACTGCTCCTTCCACCATTTCCTACTATATCCTCAGGAGTCCAAAAACCTGTAGCGAGAATAGAAGTGATTTGTCTTTAAAGACATTTTGTTTTTGATTTTCACGTGTGCGGGATATGTATACGGCTCGATTACTGATGAAGGTTTAAGCCGGTTAGATGGCCGGGTGACTTCTCTCCGCTGTGAAATTCTATGCTTGTGCTTCTGTTTTCTTTTCATATGCTTTGAGATCTGCTCAGCACTAAACTGTCTTGCCTGTGATTATCTGCTCTCCTCCTCTTTGACAAATCCCTCACAGCTCTCCTCCCCCACTATCTTTCTGGGGATGGGCAGAGTAAACGCAGATAGCCACCTGGCACCAACATCTTCAGGCTGTAAAATATACAGGAACATTTCCCGTTTCCCTTTAACTTTAGCTGCGTGGCTTTTAAATGCCAATCAGTCTCTTCAAAATAAACCTGTTGATTAGCGGTGTCATATGCTTTATGGCTTCTATGGATGGTCTTTTTTAGAATGGCTAGTGGGCTTTTCTGGCTATCTGCAGAGATCTGGGGGATAAGAGGAGCAATCAGTAATGAATGCCATAGCTGGGAAATCACATTTGCTTTTTATAATGTGGAGATCTTTTTAAAGGACCAGTAATGGATGAGAACCATTCGACCATTCAGTCCTCCCGTTTTTTTCCAGATGTAAGACTCAGATCTTAATCGGTCCTTGGTCTTGCCTTAGGTGTAAAGCTATTCTGAATCTATTTCACGCATTGTTAAATTCCCTCACTGTATTAGCCTCTACCACTATTGCTGGGAGGCTGTTACATTTATCTACCACCCTCTCAGTAACGTAAAACTTACTTTATATCGGAGCCTCTGACCTCGTTTTAGGTTGACCTCTTGTTGGTTTTGCTGCGACAGTGGCACGCTCCAGATGAAGGTTTTTTTGCGTGTATGTGCTACTACATGTATGCAAAAGCGTTAGAATTGCGTATTGACATGTAGGCCGGCCATGGCGGTACACGGAAGGGGAAAGGTGCAGCTTCACAGAGGCTGCAGAAATGTGCCGCTTTCTTGTTAGTTTGGCCGTACCTGTCGAGTCCCGTAATGTTCTGCTTTTGTCACTATATTAATGGCCCTTAACATAGTGACATCATAGGTGAAATGTTCTGTTTTCCTGAAAACTCTCATTTTAGTTAATGTGCCCCGTTTTGTAGCGTTGGAGACCACCTTTGGGAAGAACCCCCCTGCAGTTATCCGCTCCTTCATCTTTCGGTTATATAGCATCTTGGTTTATTTCAATAAAAAGCTGCTAATGACGCAAATGAAGCTCAAACGCCTTCTCAATGATGGGGCATTAGAGATGTAATAACTGAGAGAATGCTGAATATGTGCCGCCACCTATGATATATGTAAAGAAAGGCGCGGGAGACGTTTATGGACGTAGTAGTCCTGTTCCGGGGATATCTCCCTGCCGTGTACTATTTGAGTAATCGTACTTCTCCGTCTCGCGCTGTGCGAATGCCGGCTGTGTGGTGTGCGTGCGGTCGGTGGTGGCTCCTAGTGGCCGATGTCGTGTTTGTGGTCGTCCAAGCCGCGTCTCGGCTGCCTGTCTGGTCCAGTGCCAGAAAAAAAAAAAAAAAACACTTTGAAAAACTTTTCCTTTTCTGAAAAATGAAATGATGCTGTCTTGCTCGTGTTTAGTGTAATCCTCTAAATTCTGGACCCTTTGAAATAGACCAGCATGGGGTAAAATCTAAAACCTCACTTTAAGTAAATGAGATCTTGTCAGAGGCTTTAAAGAAAGTGTGGGGGGGATTCTGTGTGATTCATCGTGGGAAAACTCAGCTGGGTCATGTGATCACATATATCGCCCCATGAACTGGAGCGTCTGCTCTTCATTAAAGGCCAGGTTAGCGTATATGAGCGTAAAACACGAGTAGTAATACTCTGGGAAAGTATTACGATACGGGGGGCCCGGAATATGATTTCACTTTCCATGTTATGCCCCAAAGTTCGGTGTTGCTGTATCCATGTACGTTAAGTCGGCTATATACATGCACGTCTTTTACGTATCGGTGTGAAATCCATATATTCTGTTGTATATTATGTGTGCAGTATACACTCACACTCACACACACACTATCTCTTGTGGCCCAGGGGAAGACACTCATTTCTAGTAAGGCTTGTCCAGGCTTCAGCTATATTGGCTAGTGGGCTGAGGATCTAGTAGCAGCTGCCAATGTACTGATCAGTTGATCAGCCAGCTCTGCTCCATCCTATAGGTGTTCTCTGTATAGAATATTCTCCCTCTCCTCCTGTATATAACACAACCCCTAGATTCTGTACAGGCACCCCTCACTCCCACTTCTGAATAGTAAGGCCCCCCCGCATCCCCCCCGTTAAACCAGTTCTGTATAGAATGGGTTGCATGTTCTGTGTAATGAAGGCAAGGCCCGCTTGTTCGTTGTAATAGTGGCTATTCCTCTCTGGCCCTTCATAGCCCTGCGTCTCGTGTTACTGATTGGCTTCTCCCCCCCCCCGATCTGCTCCGAATCCCCGTGTACTCCACTTCGCATCTTTGTGTTTGTCAGTCACTTCCCTTTTGTTTGCTCCACATCTGTGCCCCCGAGCTCTCCCTTCCCCCTCCCCGGTGCTGAAGGCTCGCATAGAGGCACACAAGGTGAGTCAGGGCTGAGTGCTTTCCCGAACGCCGGCTCTACGTGACATTTAATAAGCAGATGTGCGCATGCCGTGTGATTGCGCTTCTGTGTATTGGCGTGCATGTATGATGCACTGACTGCTTGTATGTACCATGCATGCATTTCAGTAGTGTGTGCATGTATTGCATGTGTGCATGGCTGTATGTATTGCATGTGTGCAGCCAGCGATCGCACTGCATGGATCATTGTCTATAGATCGGGATTCTCCCGGTGCCGGTGCTTTATTCTCTTGTATGTAAATGATGTGTCTGATGCTGATGGTGCCCGGAGAGTGAGTGTGAGTGTGAGTGTGCGTGTCCCGTGTGCGGTGCGATCAGGCACGGTTTGCGTTCGCCAGGGGCTGACTTATTGGCACCCGATGCCCTCTGCACACACGTGGACTGCACTCCGTGTCTCCCGAGCTCCGGTAGAGGGGGCATTCTGTGTAGGGGGGTGTTCTGGGCATTGCCCCGCTTCCACGAGGGGTGTTTGGGGTACTTTGCCCCCGGTGTTTTGGGGGATCTGCAGGGCATGGAGGAGGGGGATGTGTTGCCCTGCACACTGGGGGCGGGTGTCTCTTTGTTGGAGGGGGGAGGGGAGGGCAGACCTGCTGGTAAAGTCCCAGCTCGGGGCTCAGAACAAAGAAGCGAAGGGTCGCTGTGGCCTGTCACTGATAATGAGCCATTAGCCCTCTGTGTCTGTGCCGGGGGCTTCTGTAGGTGTGTATGGCGCTTATAGGGTGTAAATGTACACGATCTTCATTGTAGGTTGGCTGTACATGGTATGTATACAGTGTGTATGTATGTATATAGTGTGTGTGTGTCTCTTGCACATGTATGAATTGCAGTGTTGTTGTCTTGCAGTGCATGTGAGTGCTAATGTGCTTTTGTGTTACTAGCAGAGAGTTGATGAAGAGTAGATGCATATAAGATGATTGATGCATGGATAATGCAGCAGTGAATGTGTTAATCTGTATGTTCAGACAGTGATCTTAAATCCATATCATCTTATTTTGCAGTTAGTGTTACTTTGACAGCAATTAAATCCCTAAACTGGAAGCTCTTCTCCATTCCAAAGATAGCTGCTTCTTCTTGATTGCCGTGTGCTTGTTGGATTACATTGTGATTTATTTGGACCCCCCCCAGCTCTTTTAAATGTAGCTGTGCATGTTTAGTTTTGCGTTTGGTCCAATAATGTAAAGACTTGCTTGTTTTAAAGTCTTCAATCCCACGATTGACTATTTTTGGTTATTTTTTTATAATTATTCTTTCTCTTAGGTAAACTTTCTGAAAGACCCGACCCGCTTCACGCCAGAGTCAGAGAGAAGTTTTGCACTCTTGGCGTCACGATGAGCTGTCAGAGGGAAGCCGGGAGTCTCCGAGAGATCCGCGCACGCTTTCCTTCAGCTGCTCAGCTGTGCTTAGAAGAAAGCAATAAGGGGCACTAGAATTTAATTCCATAGGAAGGTTCAAGCTACTCGAGGGTTCTCAGCCAAATGAAGGGACGCAAATTGTGTTACAGTTTGAAAATCTGTCTGTTGTTAAGTAACAGGACTAGATAACGCTTACCTAGACCCCACAAAAAGGAAAGTCTGATGCTTTCTTAGGGAATCTGGTGTCCTGAAGTTTCTCCGACGGGTTTCTGCAGTATTTTGAATGTGCCATGAAGGATACCCAGCCAACACCGGTTGCTCACGCAGGGTCTGAACATATTTATGATTTCCACGATGACGGGGAATCCTTGGGCAGGTTAAGAGAACCTGAGTTACCAGGAGAGAATGGCGGTGGTGGCCTCGGTGGTGGCATACCCATGGAAACCTTAGAGCAGTGCAGGAAGAAGAGGAAGCGATGTGGGGTCTGTGTGCCGTGTTTAAGAAAGGCACCGTGTGGAGCCTGTTACAATTGTGTCAACCGGAGTACCAGCCATCAGATATGTAAGATGAGGAAGTGCGAGGAACTCAAGAAGAAGAGACTGATTCCACTGAAAGGAACAGAGGTGAGAAATGATAGCTTGTGTACTTTATTTTATTACTACGCGTTTCTAGCTATCCCTTAAAAATGCAAGTTTAAGTCAAAAGTCGGGTGACACAACTCTAGTACCAAGATGCCATGAGGCCTTGGGTAGTATGGTTGAGTGCTGTTTGGTATTTACCATTCCCTAAAAGATGGTAACATCCTCCTGCCCCTGGCTCACCAATTTGTAATCTAGGTTGTGGCAATTGGGACGACCAGACATACACAACTTTGGTGATATATACTTGCACCACACAATAAAACTGACTTTTTGTATATGGGAATAATGGTTTAAAAGAGAGTGCACTTTTTAACTAGCACACCTTTGTAAAGAGATGTAATATCACTGAGTTCTGGCATGGGTAGGTACTTTGGTGTTATATTGCATCCTTGTAAGCAACTGGCATAATTTAACATATTTTATTAATTTTGATGTGAAGCAATATACTATGGGCTGTTCTTGGACAGGTAACATTTTAAAAGAAAAAAAAAAAAACGCCATTCCCATACCGGGAGTCGAACCCGGGCCGCCTGGGTGAAAACCAGGAATCCTAACCGCTAGACCATATGGGAACCGTGACGTGCGATCTGGAAACGTCTCGTCACGTAGCTCTGTGAGATCCACTTCACATTGTTGTGTGTTGCGTTACTAAGCAATGGTGTGTGTGATCCGGGGCTGCAGATATCCTGACTTAGCCGCTATTCCTCCTCTGGTGGCGGCTCTAGCGGTGCGTGTGTGTAATTATCGGGCGTAGCGGCAGGCGTGTGGGACGTGCTGTAGTGGAGCCCCTACCCTCCTCCCAGTTTTATGAGATCCAAAACCAGTATTGGAAAGCCTGAAATACTGGCTGAGAGTATGGGCATGTATTCTGTAAGCAAAGTGTGCAGATCATTAATGTATTTGTCCAGCTCGCTCGGTTTAAAGGATTCTTTAGCGGCTGCTTTTTTTTAAAATTCTTTATTCATAAAACATTGTGTTTACAGGCGTCGTACCCCGAAGGCCATGGGATATTTCTGGTCTGCACGTTTGCTTTATGCGCTACTCAACTCTACCTTTTAAAGGTTAAATAGTAATTATTTTTTTTTTTTTTACCATTTAAAAAATGAAACCTTTTTTTGCAGCTTGTTTGGGGAGTATTAAACTGGTAACATTTGCTGCCAGGATAATCCATTATATTTCCATTTTCTGTGCCATTGGCCCCTATAGATGCATCACTAAACGCCATATGCAGAGTAAATTACATGACACGCGTGTTGCTCACATGCAGTACTCGGGGCTCAGTATATCTATTGCGTAATATGATTTTTGACCCGAATGTAATGTGAATCACATGGCCGTTCTCTACGCGTTGGCGTGATGCTGCGGGGTCATTGTTTTAGAAGGGGCTTAAAGTTGTGTGTTTAGGAGGGATGGGGTAATTGAAATACTGGAGGGCCTTTTGAAACGAGCCTCGCATTCTGCTCATTCGCCCTTCTTCAGCAACTTCCTAGCCTTGATTACGATAATTAGGATCTGTCCACCTTGTTGCCATGAATGTCAGCAATCACTGGCATTCTTGGATTAGCAGCCAGGCCTCTCTTTTGTGTTTGGGGTTGTAACAGAGCCTGCGTCACCCTCCCCCGTTCCTCTCCTCCCCTCCTCCTCTCCTCCTCTCTCCCCCTCCTCCCCTCCTCCTTTCAGGGAATGATTTTTGACGTGTGGTATAGGCGAGCGTATCCTATGGCTGCCAGCTGGGTTTTAGCCGCCCCTCCCCCACTGCAGGCCACATACTGCTCCTATTGTGCGCGTCTCTGTGGGCTTCTTTCTTCTGCTGCATTGTGATCGCTATGTGGCTGAATCAGGAAGAACTCTTCACAGCAGACAGGGCTCTGCTGAGCTTCAACCACTAACCTCAGCTGCCTGTCTTACTCCATTCACTATCAATCACTGATATGCTTTCTGTCTGTAGACCAGAGGTTAGATCGGTGGCTGCCCCAGGGTCTTGTGAATTTTAGACCACCAACCTTTGTAGCGCTACCAGCTGGTAATCCTTGGTTTAGAAGTTGGCATGCGTTAATATAATCAGTGGTAATGGCAATTAATGCAAAGGGTCGACTCCGTACTCCTATATACATCTGTAACAACTGTATTTTGTTACAAAACAAACCCCTATCTCCGTTCTCTTCGTTGTCTCCAATGGCCGCAGTCCTCATCCCCATTTCTCATGTAATACTGCACACCTTTTACCTGCTCGCATATATCCTGGTCTCGGGGAATAAATCAATCATAGTAATATTCTTCTGCATATCAGACACGCCATTTTTTGTTGGTAAACATTAGCTTTGGTACTTGTATAATCCATACGCTCGCAGTTCCGTAGCAATCCAGTTGTTAAAGGATCTTGAGCTGCGTCTTGGAAATTGCCCACAATGTCTGCTCATCTGTATTCTCTTTCTCTGTTGACCCGAACGTGTACCCCCAAAGAAATTTCAAATGCTGGAACACACTCCAAGAAGACAGCAGTATGTGTCCTCGTCCAGAAGGCAATCCATGTTGTTACGGATCATTTAAAGATGGCTGTTCCCTCTCTTCCTAAATGCACCATCCCTTGGTTTCGTTGTCGCAGTATAAAAGGTGATGGTTTAGGATGTTCAGCCTGTGCCCCGATGAATCAACGCGAGGTCGCTCCGCTCCGTTTTACCATCGGCTCTTTCCTCTGAATCACTTTCTTTTTACAGAATCCCTTTTCGTTTGTCGATCCTCTTCTGCGGAACGCTACGTTCCACAGGTTTGCGTATCTCCCGAGCTTCCTCGCAGCTATTTCTTTCCATCTCGAGTTTTTGCGACGTCTCTGTTTCGTGATCCGTAGTCTGCGTGGTTCCGACATTTCATCTTGTTGTAAGAATCCCACGGCATCGGCGGAGCGAGCGTGGGCGAATCCTCCTACGTTGCTATTCCTTATTCATGCCTTTTAATCGACGCTCTCGTTCGCCGCCTTCCCCTAAACACGACCCCACACTGCCGCATAGCTGCGAGCCAGGGGCTGATCTACTTTGGGAAAATGACTCATAAGTATTCCGCTAGCGATGTCCTCAAGTTACCTCTCAGGGCACTTTTCATCCGTGGTCCAGTAGGCTACACTGTAGGAAACGCGGCACAATGGGGACATTTCTGATTTCTAATATCTGTTGCGGTTAAGGTTTGTTTTCTCATTTCTGACCTGTTCTACGATATCTGGCGGGGGAACCGGCTGATTTCACGTGAGAAGAACTCGCCAACCTTCTGGTGAAGCCCATTAATCTAGGAGGCAATGTAGGTCAAGCTTGCGATCTATTTTTAGATCTGGAAGCGTGAAAGGAGGGGAAATCAAAGACGTGATCTTACTTTCTGCCGTCTTTTAGAAATTCAGACCAGCTTAATGCGAAATACCTTTTCTCGGGTTGCGGACATTGCGGATGTTTTTTCCATAACCTGACGCCGGCTGCGAACGTGTCCACGTTTTTGGGGTAAACGTTCTTTCTGCTCAATGCCTTATGCACCATCTGGCTCCTTGGATGTTTATGCCACTTATTTTATGCACAATAACCAACGTTTGGTTCAATGTTTAACCCTCTCAAGGAAGCATACTAGACGGCAATCCCGTCGTTGCCCAACTTTCTGTAAATAAATAACTAGAATGCTCGCCCTCTCCATTCCGCAGGTACAAAGGTCTTCTTTCACGGCCCTGCTCTCTAGTCCTTAATCTGTTGTTTTGGGAGGTGGCAAATTTCACAGATTTACAACTTGCGTCTTAACTTTTCTACTGGAACACAAGTGGAATGCAAAAGCCACATTAGCGATAAGGTGAGGTGTAAGAATTCTCACTATGCTCTTCCCGGCCATTAACGCCACCATTTTAAGCAGTTTGGCCCCAAAAGCAGCTCTAGAGCTTGTAGCAAAGACAAACAAATAAGGCCTAAACCTACTTTTTTCCTCTCTCTCTATGTATTAATGAAGCGTGTAAAAATGTACAAAATAAACCATCTGGACGGGACTTTGGTGATTCCTTCTCAATCTTAAGTAAGCCACGATGTCAGAAGAGAAAAGAGGATGATTGACTATTATATTATTTCTGTTTTGTCCATTAAATGGTTTAATCCATGGTTTGGCCATTTTGTTCCCTGCAAATATTTCAAAGTAGATTAAAAAAAAGCTGATTTAGTCAGAATTCTGGTTTTAGTTGGAGGGGATTTACAAATGATTGGGCTTGGATTATTCTACCTTTGTTACATGCAAATGTACCTGGGCAAAGGGACTACATGTACCATAAAAAAACCATATAGTCACACGAAAAACCACATACATTAAACCTCTATAAACATCACAACTAGATCTTTTCTTTCATTGTCTATTACACCAGATTGGATAAAGCTGAGAAGAAGAATATAGATAGAATGTCTGTTAACCCATCTGTGAGTCTGCCATGAAAGAAGAGCTTTCTGCTTCTCTCACAGATTGCAGGAAAGGTCCTGGTGTACGTCGTTACCTATAGAAGTCGCATGACAATCCAAGACAATGGCGTCATTGTATCTTCTATGGGGGGGAAGCAGCAGATGACTTGCTGGGTGATACACACGGTGGGAGTGAGGAGGGGATGATGCAGAATGAGAAAGTGTCTCCATAATCTCCTCCTTTATGAGGGCTCTGCTATTGTCTCCTAGCTTTTTACACTGCGAGAAACCTGAATAGCGTTCGGTCCACATGCTGCTTCAATAAACCAAGGATTTCTCTACCCATTCATATGTACTTGGCTCTGGTCCTATTAAAATAGTGCTATATCTAACCTATAGAGTCCCTAGGGAGGCCATAGAAATGACTCCAGGGAGCCACTACTACTCTTATCTAGCGAATTCCGTAGCCATATGATTGCAGTAGCGGAGGATTAAAGGTAACAATACCTGCTAAGACACACTGGTACATGAGGAGAAAAGTGCTCTGGCCCCGTGAGCTTACAATCTAATCCTGCTAAATGTCAAACGTGTACGTTTAAGAATGGCAGGTGTGCAACCCGTCTCAGATCTCACGCTGGCAAAATCGCTAAATTGGCTACGGCTCGCTAGGAAAGGTTTATGGAATCGTTCCTTGTGAGCCTGTAACCGATTCTGATTACAATGCAAAACTTTCTTGGCCGGCTGTCTGCTGATTTCGTGTGAACGCAGGTGGTTTGCTTGCTCCTCGCGTTACACGTAAATGTGCAGGTTCTTAAATCATTATTCTTATTCCTCTACTCATTATTATTATTATTATTATTTTAAGTAGCGCCATCAAATTCCGTAGCGCTGTACTCATAATGGCTTTATGATCCCTGCAATACTACTAGCAGCGCAGTAATTACCCCCCCCCCCGTTATTAAAGCATGGATCCTTTATCCATATTGCGTTCGCTCTTTGTTTTGAATTCCTAAAATTCTTGAAATTACATACTGTGGGTCGTTACAGATTCTTCATCCAGCCTACGGTGTGCCGTGTAGCCGTTCTATGTTTACATGTATGTTTACAAGATTTTGTTATGTACTGATAAGACATAATGTCCCATGTTTTAATGGATGCCCCATGCCTGGAACATTGGATGGGTAGAACTTGAATCCCGTTTGGTGCCCTTTAAATCGTCGGCCGGCGTCTGTGTCATAGTCCCCGGGAGCGCACTCTTTCTTGTTAGTGCTTTATGTGTTGCGTAAGTTATGAATGGCGATTACGTTGAGTGATTATGTGGAGTCGTTCTAAAGCTTTTGCCGCGTGGCTGGCATAGTCTTGGCACGGGGAACAACAGACAACGCAACCCTCGTATTTGTTCCGCACTCGCCTGCCGGGACAATGGATCCAAACTGGTTGGTTATGGCTCGCGTGGAGAGGGTTGGTGGGAAATAAAGGTTTTAGTTATCAACATCTCTGTGCAGCTCACATGGAGAAGGTCTATTCAGATGTAAATAGTGAGGAAAAGCTTTAGGGCTTTAACGAGAATCTAGTAGAATGCTAATTGCTCCCATCTGAATGAGCGTTTCAGGACTTTCACGTATATATAGGCGTAAAAGTTTTTTAAAGTGTTCGCTGAGTATGTGAATTGAAGTTGGCGATCAGCTGGTTTAAATGGTATTTAGTCAGGAGTCAAGAAATCTCAAAGTGAAGTAAAAATGATACTTTTTATTGGCTGAGCAGACAGATGCAAGCCTTTAGGACATGCGCTCCCTTCTTACGGTGAAATTATACAACAGCGGCTCCACCAGCGAAGAACGGGTCCGAAAGTACCGCAATATGCGTTCTTTTCCTAAAATGTTGCAGTGCGCGGCCCTCCACTGGGCAATTTTCATGCCAGTTTGGAAGGATCAAAAATCACTCTGACATCCTATGCATCAAGGTCCATGTGGTGGCTGGTGTGTCCAGTTTGGGCAGACGCTGGACTTGGCTTTGCACCTGAATGCTTTTTTTAAAAATTATTTATTTTTTATTTATACCCTACCACAAAACTTAGAACATTTGCAGAGATTGAAATACTGCAATCCAGTGTATATAAAGTTTCGTCCTCGTTTCGTGGTTGTATTAATGTTATTTCTGGCCCGTTGGGAATCTTATGACAGCGGAGCCAGTGGCAGAGACTCGGCGGCTGTCTCAAATGTGGACATCTGTTTCCCTTTTCCATAAAATAAACCATTTGTCATCCGTTTAATATCTGGGAATGAAGGTCTGTTTTGGAGTTGGGTGTATCCAGAATGATGGTGATAATCACTAATATACCAGTAACGGGCAATGTCCGGGATCTGTCTCAGAATAAACATGCGCACACGGCTGTGTAAATGTGTCTTTTTAGTTGTGTTGTTGTTATAACCGGGAAATCTGATTTTGGGGGTAGAATAGGCCAAATTTACGTGAGAAAACCATTATTTATCAATACCTAAAATACTCAGTAATGATAAATTATATACATAATGTACAATATATTGTGTGTGCATGTGAACTGTCTGCTTCCTTGCCAGAATATGTAATATATATTATAATAATATATATAATAATATAATATATAATATATATAATGGTAATATATATATATATATATATATATATATATATATATATATATATAATGTATGTAATGTGAGCCATGTACATATTAGAAGAAAAGTCAAGTTTTTCAAAATCAGAAGTTGGAAAACTTTGAGTTAGTGCCATGGGGGTCTTAATTTTGGGAGTCTCTGGAAATGATTTTTTTTTCTTTTAGCAACATTCCATCCATTTAGATATAAATGTTTATTTAAATTTTTTTAAGCCATTTGATATATTGCATTTGAGGCATTATGTGACGATCCAGTATTTAAATGACCTCGGTGGGAAATCTGTTGCCGCTGTGCTGTGGAATCTGGTGGGAAATCGTCCAGCACACGGGCCGGCCGGCCACGAGTTATCGCACATGGCTAATTAGCGTATGGTATAAAGCAGGCATCCGCTCCTGGTACATTCCTCCGGAAACACGCTAATAGTGGATGTCACGGTGAAAAGAAATACCACCCTCTACCAAACGCTGCTAAAGTAATCTTATTTACCTGCCAGCAAGATCTCAGTTCAAATATTTTATTCCAAGTGCTTTTGGCGTTTAATATAAATAACTATTTTCTTTTTACCAAATAAGACAGCTAAAGATGCGAAACAAAAATCTCCTAAATTCTTGTAATGTTTACAATTGGACGTTCTTGCCGTGGTGTAAATTCAAGCAGTCCAAAAAAATAACTGCGTGATCCAAGTGAGATTTGTCATGAAACTGTATGTTTTCACGGAAAGGGTCGCTCCCTCCGGGACATTGCTGACAAAGGAAAACATTTTCTCATGTAAGGCTGTGCCCTGAAAACAAGGAATATCCACTACTCCTGAAATACCCAATGCACAAAATGTGAGTCTCGGTTAAAAGCAAGAGGACACGTTTGAGACCATGTTCATACTTGCCAGGTAAGACCATGAATGGTGCAAAGCATGCGCTTGACGGCTAATGTCTCCTTAGAGGTTGTTGGATTTCTGTAAGGATTATTTTTTATACGTTGTCTTGCAGAAGTACTCTGGCCCCGGACCAGATCTTTCACTGGAATCTTTAGTCAAAGTATATACCTTTTTATTGGATCAACATAGAAAAATATATACTTTGCATAAGCTTTCAGGATCTCTTCATCCGACGAGTCTTGAGTGATTTTGGTCCATCCTTCTTGACTGGTTTGCTGTAGATAGCACACGTTGGTTGGACACTGCTTCTGGACGGTGCGCGGTTTTCATTTAGTGACGTTGTTTGCCAATGGGATTGAGGCCAGGTTTTTGACCATGCAACTCCATCACCTTTTTGGTCGTGAGCAGCTGCAATGTGCTTGGGCTCGTTGTCCTACTGGAAGTAGATTTCCCTCCCATGCTTCCTTTTTTAGTGGGCAGAAACAGGTTCTAATGCAGTTTCCCGGTATTTTTCCTCCCTTTGCATTATTGGTCTAACAGAAGATAGAAGATAAGATTCTTCCGTTGAAGATGATAATCCTTTTTTGGGGCAGAGGAGGCAATATTGACAAAGTGCCGTAATCCCGAAAACTAAATGCGTTGTTCTAGTCTCTCCATAGCTGACTAACATGACGGGGGTATAACCCTGCAGAAGGTGCGTGACTGTGAATAACAGATCAAAAACTGTTTGTTATGGAAAAGCACGCCATTGTAACACAACCCCCTGTCACTTGCAATAGCATCTACAACTTTTTAATAGGATCTGAAAGTAACTTTGTGGTCGTTGGGCGTTCTCTAGTGACTCGTGTAATAGTGGATCAGTGACAATAACGTTTAATGTTTTAAAGGTATTTTAATAAAGCTTATCTACTAATATTACTTGTGTCTGTTACTTGCGCCTGAAACATATTGATGGACATGCATTTGAAAAACACATTCAGTTACAGATTTTTACCTCTGCTTGTGGTTGGTGATGTAACTGGGAACAGGAGATGGGTTGAACCTCCTGGCGTTGGTAATCTAAAATCATTCTTTGTTTTATATATATATATATATTAATATATAATTTCGCTTTGTCTTGCATAAGGTATTGCTCGTGTGCTCAGATATGTTTAGCCTTCGCTTTTCCCCAGGCTTGCTGCTGGATCTGGTTATCCTACAGTTATGATTCTGTTTGCTTACACAAATATATGCAGCTTGAAGCCGTTTTACATCTGGCCTTCATTGAGACAACCTTATTGAACCCGTAATGTGAAATATAGAACCGATCAAGGAAAGTATTTCAGAAGGAACTTAACTGATGTTTTTTCATAAAGAGGCAAAAACTTATCAAATAGAAACACTAACGACCTTTACAATTAGAAGTCCCAGATCAATCTTTGTTACAGTGTCGATGTTTGTGGTAACACACATTGTAATAAAGGCCTCCTCTATGATTCTAGGGTTTCACGTTACGCTTTGTTTCCGCAAAACAATGGTCCAGGAACTGGCACGGCTATGCCACGGCTTGCTTTATTCTCCCCAACTTTAATTGGGGAATTACATTCAGCGAATGTTGCGTAGCTGCTCTGTTTGTCTTCACAGTGAATGAAGACGTAATGATGATTTCGTCTGGGGTCTTCCCACCTTCACGTCCGTCTCAAATGACAATATGAGAGCTTTACCCTGGAAAGGGGAGTTTGAAAAGTTTCTTTGACTCTTAGCTATGGTTTTTTTTCCTGTTTATTTTGAATGAGTACAACTAGTACTGCAGAGGGACTCTCCGGCCACGGTGATGACGTGAGCAGATGTTAGGGGATGCCCTCTGGGGTCCATCTGCCTAATAAGCCAAGATTATATTGATCGTGCCAAGATGTATTACCGAGGTCCGCAGGCAACAAGAAGCTTTTTCATGACGCAGAAGACAACTTTCAAAAATAAGTGAAAATGTATTGCTTTAATAGTGCAACTATACAACAACATGAGGCTACCTGCCTCATGATTCACCCGCTCTCTATTCTATACCAAGATTTAGAAACTGGTTGCACTAGATGGAATAGGTACAACATGAAAACACGCATTACTCGCTTCACACGAGGTTCCAGGGAACACGGTTTTCTATTATTCAAGCTGTGTGCTTTTGGATAACTTTCCCTAAAGTCTTGTGGAACAGAAAAAGGGAATTTTAACCATTCTTGGTCCGTGTGATGTGGGAGTGTACGGCTGGTTATGAACAGAAAAGCTGTGTCGTCATCCAACAGCTGGATCTGGGCACAAGAGACGGGCAAACAGACGCTCATTCTGTCACTCATACACTGCATGAATGTTACCACTTAATGAGACAGTATGGACACAAACCCCCTTCGATCAATGGTACTAGATAGAGAGCAAAGTTCTTGATTGTTGGATTTATTGGGTTTCATCAAATGATTTAAAGAATGCAGAGGCTGATAACCATGTATGGTTTTTATAAATGCCTGCATTAATATAAAATGTGTGTGTATAATATATATATATATATATATGTATATATATACACAATACAATCTTTATTAAATTCATGCAAATGGCGCTCAAAAGTAGCTTTTGTCCTCTACTATAATGCTATGAAAGGACCAGCTAAGATATGTTGGGATGTGGCTAAAGATATAGTAAAAAGAGGTTTATTCTAAATAAATATATTCGTAGTCCAGTTGACTGTTCTCTGCGGAGCTCATTGACCTTTTTGGTAGACGATTAGCTGGGGTAAGTTTCGCCGGTTATAAACTGGATATAACACTATTGCTTTATCTGTGCAAGAGGAGTCGGGCCGAGGTCCCAAGTGCTTCTCATTAGCGGACCACGGCTAATCTGTCTCGGACATGTGTTAATACATTAATCTGGATGTCATACTGTGATATCTCCTAACCCCTCAATAACCATGAAAGCACAGAGTTCAGAGAGCTGTGACCTTCCTAATACTGATTGATACTGTTTAGGAGTATTCATTACTGTATGTTACACGGCGATGCAGTAACGTAGATACGATGGGTTAATATACAGAATGCCATCTCTTTCGCTCTACTTGACATTACCCTGTGTTTTTTGTTTTTGCATTATTCCCATGTGCACTTGGTGACGAGGCTTAAATGTTGAACCTTTCCATAAGCCCCGTGACATGCCCGCGTTATTGTGCCAGATGTAGATAAGGCTCCTGGTGGCCACCATCGTCCGTATTGAGCGTTACATCCGTGACTCTCCAGCGGCCGCCGAACGAAGCGCCGCAGCAGTCGCTGCTCCTTTAAGCTGGCCGCGCGCGGCTCGCACACGCCAAGCGTTGCTCTGGAGTTCCATTTTAGGGCAATTTTATTTATTTATTTTTTCCTAGTTCATTTTAGGTCATTCGGATCTCTTCAGCCCACCCCTTTCTGCCGTCAGCGCTACATTGTTAAAACCCGGCCTGTGTGTAGCGGATCTTCGCTAAGATTCTTTACAACGTTCCACAGACATTAATGCCCAGAATGCATTAAAACAAAAGCGTTATATAGTTTCTCCTTCCTATATCTTCCAAAAAGGAAGTAAGACGAGGGCTGGGGGATAATCTATTTCTTGTGTAACGCTCGCAGAACATCCTCCTAAGAAAGGCTTCCTGTTTTTGCTAATCTGTGGTTTAACCCCGTCATTGCCGGTACGCTCAACTTCAGACCCACACATGGTGTATCTTCTATTAAATAGCCTCTCATGACAGAGTTAACCACTCCCTAACGTGTTAACCCTTTGGTTCACAAATTATGCATATCGATAGGAGGGTGGCTTGAAAGGGATTTGCAGGGCAGACCCACCCGCCTTTCTCAAATGTGTTTTTATTATGAGAATTAAAAAAAGAAAAATTGTAGCAATTTGAGTTTTTAGTAATTGTGTCTTAAAAATGCTATCGATACGTTACTGACAGTAGCAGCGTTACTTGGTGCCTTCTAGCGTAGTGTGTTTTTATTAGAAGCTCATTTCATCATCGCAGTATGTGCTTGTGGACGCTTGCGGTGGTGCAAGGGTTAACATGAACTTCTATAAATATGCCTATATATTCTGATGGATATACCATGTATACCCATCGTTCCTTGAAGAATAATCTCAGAAATGACTATTTTATTCTAGCTCTGTGTGTAAGTAGTTCTATATAAATGAAGACTTTTCAATCTCTAAAGGTCTGTGTCATTTAATATGCAGCTATTGATTAGCGAGGAGCGTCCGCTCCATCCTATTATTATAGTCCACTCCACAGATTCCAGCAGCCGCTGACGGCTGGGAGAGAAACCACATGGTCTGCTCTCCATGTTAAGAAAGATCTTTAAAAAAAAAAAAAAAAATCCCAGCCCCCTCCCCACCCTCCCTGTGCCTTGGACTCCCTACTACTGCAAGTGAGAGAGGGAGGAGGGCATGTCACATATCATCATGTGCAGGGGGTAGGAGAGGAGAGGGAGAGGTATGAAGAACTCGGTCTTTATGATAATGATCCCAGCGTCTGGCTGGCAGAAGAGGGGGAGCGAGAGAGAACTAGAGAGGGAGGGAGGTTAAAGGGAAAAAAAAAGCCAATGCACCAGTGTCTTTATAGGAGCAGACCTAAAATGGCTGCTCGTAATCAACAGTGTTTTGAATTTGGAAGCCAGATCGTTTAAACAAAAGGTTATTGTTCGATCTGTCTGCCGTCCAACCCGGCTGGGCTTCTAGGGCTTTGGGGGTTTAGCAACTGGGGTTTCCATATCAATTCCTATCTGCCGGCATCTTCCCCTCAATGTCCCTGTGACCCCCGGCACCGGCACTGTGTGTACGTTTACAGGACCTCTTCCATTTCCTTGTTCTGTTTGACATATCGAACTCTGAAGATGGAAAACCCTCCGTAATTTCTTTTTTTTTTTTTTTTCTTTCCTGTGTGTTTTCTAATTTCAGGTTGTAAATAAGGACAGCTCCAAAATTCAGGTGGAAGAGCAAGTGCACAGCTTAAAGGTAGGTCCTCATTAACCATTTCCATCACAGGTCGTATAGTGGAGCTTTATTTTCCCCCCGTTTACTTCCACTTTAATTATACGTGTTAAAGGAAACCACGTTCTTGGAGTTTAGGAAAATAAGTATTCTGGATATTTTTTGATATTTATATCTGATAGGAAACGTGGTAAAGAGAGAGAGAGAGAGAGAGTATAATTTTGGGGTCAAAATTAGTTTCAAGCCTGTCCCCTCCTCGGGGTCATCGCCCCCCTGCCAGGGTTAGCCCCTTGCCATCACTGAGATGGGTTTCATTTTGCTCTTTTTTATGCTCTCTGCAAATATTCCTGTCTGGAATAAAGAGAACCATTTTCTGGGGTCTAGTGTAGTAGCTAGTGTGTGTAGAGTAAGTGCCAAGTCACTGGGGTTAATGGGGCGAGCAGGGCATTGCTCATACACGAGCACATCAAGGGTTAACATGGTTAACATTCCATATTTTTCTTTGCTTATCTCAGAAATGCAATGTCTGTGTTTGTGTTGTGCGGTGACTGCACGACCGTATCGGAGGACGGTCTCTCTTCGGCCATGACACAGCCCTCAGTTCCCGTCTGTGTCACACGTTTGTCATGGCGTGTGACACCCGTGTCCCCATTTTAGCTTACAGGAAACCAGAACACACGGGGGCTTGATATTAGAACTGTACCTTTTCCCTTCAGACACCGGTGTGGTTTAGCCGTGTCCGACGGCCTGATGTACACATACAGTTAAAAGAGTGTTTGTAGTCGCTGCGCTGTATAGTAGCAGGGAGTATCCGCGTTCCAATACCTCCCTTTAAACTCTGTTTACTATATCACTCTTCCTGCTGCAGAGCCATTTTCTGGCTGTGCTCCAATCGAAACATAATAAGAATTTTCATATTTGGGGGTTTTAGTTGATTCTGTTTGAAAGAATCGATGTGTTTGCCAAAATACCCTGTAACATAACGGAAAGTATCGTAGGGAACACGCTCGTTCATACTCGCTGACCGCGGTGCCGTTTATGCTTGCGTACATATGTACCGTATTCTACAAAACTCATAAGTGCCTGCGAATGTACATGTTGGTCAGAAGTCACGGTATCTGTAATCCATAGTAATCTTAAGAAATGTTCCGTCCGTACACTCGTGGAACTTTTCAAGCTATTCCAATTGCTTATTTTTTGACGTTCGACCCACGTGTTTGGCTATGAAACATTTTCACATGCTAGCAAACTTGGTTTTGGTGAACACGGGTTTCCACCCGCGGCATATATTTGCACGCATCTGTTGTAGTGAGCCCGTACAACTCTTTGAGTATGATGTATATGTGTGTAAATGTCGGCACGCGTGTGTGTGGCCTAGAGGTCTCAGCGCGTGGATGCGTGTGAGCGCACATAACACACATACCTGTTTGGGAAGCCCGTCGCCCGTCACCTGTCGGTGATCTCCAGTCGGTTCTCTGAACCATTGGTCTAGCTTTGGATGATAGCGCGCCAGCCGTTGGCCTTCTGTGGGTTAACTCGTCGCATTCAATCCGAGCTGCACGAAAACTGGTAATTGGGATAAAAATAGCTGGTCCGAGACATTTTTGCAGCTTTTCCGCTTTGTGCGAAAACCACGGGCCTCATTTGCTTTCTAGGAAATCTCTTCTCGCCGCCTCTCTCCTGGCAGGCAGATCTCGCTCTCCCCGTGTCTGGCGGAGTCACAGATCCCGGCGTCACGTGACTTTTTAGTTTACAAACATTGCATCCGTCGCACGTCACATCTGAGGGAGACACGCCATTCCCGCCAGCGTGCCATATTTTATTCTTTTCCCCGGGAATAAAAATAAATGTACGGCCCCGCCATATAGAGACCCGGCTCGCGAGTCCAAAATTACCCAAAAGGTTCCTTAAATCCACAATGACAACCATTGTCCGTAAACACCGCGTCGGAGCGTAACCACGCTGTGGCCTAGCCCAGAAATGATAAAGTAGGCTGTATATGCGAAGAAACTGGGTGTATGGTCTCTGCCACATGGAATTATTCTATGAGCCTTTCCAAACGTAGGATGAGAATGAATCAAACCAAGTCATCGCTTAGCATTCGGACCGCTAATCATTAAAGCCATAAGATTTCCATGCGCAATAAAGCTGCTTCCTCTCGTTAACCTTTTAAGTGCAAGAGATTTCAAGAATGGATGGCGAAGAAGGGGTCAAATCCGCTTTGGGTAAGTAATCTACCCAGTGCCGTTACCCTAGAATCCCTAGAACTAGTGGGAATGGCCAGCTGTGCTCTTACTACCCCGTCGCTCCAGATCTGCTGACCAACCATGGCTGTGGTAAATATATTTCTGTTCTGTAAGTTTTGGTCTCATTAACAAATCTTTTGGGTCTTTTCCCAACTTGATAGGCGTAATAGCTTTTCTTAAATAATAGTATATATTATACTAGATTTTAATTTGTGAATTAAATGGTGGTGGCGGTGGGGGGAGAAATGAACATTCTTATAATACATTACGTTCATTTATGGAGATTCCGTATTATTACAGAATACGAGAATAAAAATGAACAATAACATTAGAATTACCAATATACAAAACTGGCAATGCCATTATGGGCCACACTGGAATAGAATGAGAAGAGGGCCCTGCCCTTGTGAGTTTACAATCTGTTGGAAATTAAATATATATATATATATATATATATATATAGTATATATATATATATATCCTAGTGATATAACCTTTTTAATGAATTTTACTTCTTAACACAGCACTTTTTTTTCCTTCTGAAATTCTGTAACAGAAAATGAAATTTTGTTACATATCCCCCCCCCACCTCATCATAAGCAGCCGTGTCAGAGCCCCGCCAAAAGCCAAAAAAAATCACAATTTTCCATTTAAATAGTAAAAGCAGTAGTAAACAGGTTGTTTTTTTCTTCAAGAACAAATAATTTCACATTTCGTCCCATGGTAGGTGCAGAATATACATATGTTGCTTATTTTTAATCATTAATCACCATTACGTAGGTTTATTTAAGGTGGTGAAATGTAAAATACTCTTTTCCGGGAAAATGAACGATCTGCGTTGAGCAGCACATGCTATGGAAGGGACAGGGGTTTCATTGGCACGTTAACCCTCTTTCACATAATCTGCAACACACCCTTTATACCGTTATAGCCCGCAAAGTGTTAATATGGCTGCAACTCTCCACTAGCTGCCTTTGTCAACTCTTAAGATGAGTTTGAAATGGAGGACAGCAGAAACAATTGTGTTTGTCTTGTACTTTGCTGCAATAACCCTTCATTACCCCTCCCAAACCCAGCCAGGAAGGTGTAGCAGCCGACGTGCCTCCAGGGCTTGGCAAACCTAGCAACCGTCACGCTGGCGTTCCTTGTCTGCGTCTCCAAACGCGTCTGAACAGAGCTGCCAGATCCTCCGCAGCCAGCCCTGTCCAGGACCTCGAGAGAGAACTCGGCTACCCTACCTGAGCACTGCTGAGCAAATCACACGGAAATATCCACATACACACGCTCACGCACACTCTAACACACGGCATGCTTTTGATGACTTTCACCATTTCCGTGCCGGAGGCGTGCAGCACAAGCAGTGTTGCGCTTGAATGTCAGACCATATACCCTGGTATGATCCCTCTACTTTCTTTCACATTTACACCGGACATTGATGTTTTCCAGCTTTAATAACCTACTGCTTTACAGCTGGACAATGACAATGTCCTATGTGTGGATAGACCTTTTCAAATAACATTGATGGCATAAGATGGCTCTCCTAGCGTGTGCTACTCGTATATGGCCGCACGTTTCTTTATAGTTTGCTATGGATTTCCTAGAGATTGATGGGTTTTGGCCCAACAGCTCTACTGATTGATGGTCACATACTCATGGGAATTACAGGCCAAGCAGCAATAGCTGACTGATTGGAGTAGTGCAGAGGATGTATATCTTTGCTTTACATCCCTTCAATGAATAGTAATCACTAACCTTGCCCACGTGTGATAGTCGTTACAGCAGTACAGGAGGAAAGAGATGCACATGCAGATTCCACCAGCCAAGGAAAGCTCGTGGCAGCCTTTCAGCCAAGACCCGCTGTCCTCCGTTTGACCTGCTTGGGTTTTACAAAGGGTTGGTTGTGCCTGATGGGGCATTCAACATAATCGGATCTTGGCCAACAAACTAAACATTTGTCAAGCAAATTAATGTGTACTGTAGGGTTTCCGATGCACAAAAGTATCACCAAATGTTCTCTGCCACCAACACGCTTTACCGTTGATTTCAACTTGAAATCTGCTCATAGAACTCATTCTGGGACGCTTGAGAATCATCCAGGTGCTTTTTGGCAAACTGTAGACCAGCAGTCGTTTTCTCTTTGGGGAGGGCTGGTTTCTGCCATGAATCTCATGTTCCCCCTGTATATATCTGATGACCTTCGTTGAGGCAAGAGAAGGCGCCTGCAGAAGCCTGAATGTTGCTTTAGGGTCCATTGAGACCACCCGGATGATTTTATGCCTGGCTGTTGAGACTTTGGCTACTCCTTCATCATTTAGTCAGCGTGACTCTTAACGGGTTCAGTGAATCGCTGAGATGGTTTCCCAGTTGTTCAAATGTCTGAACTTTTATGATATGGGTTTGGAGTCTGGTGTGAAAACGATTTCATTCTGATAGCAAGAGCCAATGTTAGATTTAAGGTAGGCTGGCACAAATCATGGGGAGGGGAATAGCTTTACACAAGTGAAGATAGCTTGTTTGATTACCTAGCGTATCCAGCGAATGAAAGCATTGTGTGCGCACGTAATACACACTTTACCTCCGCTGCCCCAGAAGACCTCGATAAGTAATCTGTTAAACATTTCCCGCATTTAGATTGCTTGGGAGCGGCAAGGCACCCGCCGCGTCACATCATGCACTTAAATCATTGAAGAGTTTTCCAGAATAAGAAAATCCCACGGAGAAAAAGGAGGCGATTTCCAAAGTTGCATTCTGTAGAGCTTCTCAATGTTGGCCCTTTGTCTCTTTGCCGGAGCAAGGACGACTCTTCTAAGACACTGGTGCCATTGGAAATGATTAAGCATTAAACCTCGTGATTAAACCTACATTTTGGTTTTTTGGGTTTTTTTTTTTTACGCATGGGGTAGGCATAACGCTATCCTGAATCCAAGGGCTGAGTCTAACATTTGCCGTCAAATACTCTGTAGTTTTTTGGATTTCTTGTGAACCATCAATACTGAACCCCTCTTATGTCCTGTGGATAAGCAGGCTTTGTGTGATTATTTCTTTATTGCACATCCTAATTGCATCTTTTATAAACGGTCAAGTTAATCTGATGGTTCCTTTTGAAGGGCTAAAGCCCAAACAATTGGATGCGTTCAGATGTGTGGGTCCTATGTTAATGGTATATTTACTCATTCTATTGTAAGGTAATAAACGTGGGATTCCCTTTCCTGAAGAAGATTAGAGGGTTAAACAAACACAGCTAGCATATCAGTCAAACATACTTTTTTGCCACTAATTTGAAACTTTAAAACTCATAGCGCTGTTGAAAGATGAAATATTGGTTCAATTACATTTTAACAAAGCGTGTCAAACATCCTCTTGAAATGCTTGGTGACTCTTCTGTTTGTGTTACTTGTGTTCTAACAAATATTTGAATTCTTTTGTAGACTTTGAATTAACATTCATTGCCCTTGTATTGTTTTTTTTTTACCTTGAAATTAGGAATTATACTTGAATGAATTTACTCTGGTTGGGAGCCATACTTACAGATGCATGAACCACTGAGATGCATCATTAGGTGCCCCAATATTCCTGGCTCCGGGGAATTGTTCATGAAAGTGATATAAAAGATACTTTTAGTACACATGTAATGAAATATGGTGTGACCACGCGCTCCCTCACGGAAGACATCCAGCCTTTTATAACAGACCTGGTTCTGTGAAGGAACCTCAAGCTACATTTCTGATGCAGAAGGTGGTGTCAATTGGGCTGGAACAGAAAACTTGGTCACGAGTCCCCTTTAATCAGTGTGATTTTATCTTCACCTCTGTGTACCAAGCTGTGCCGCTTTGGGAGTTTTTGCTTTGATAAGGATAAAACTGTAAAATCCAGGTACTTTCCGCTGTGTCTTCTTCGATTGTCTAATCCACAGGCATCTCTGGACTTTGTATCTGTGAGTGAGTGTCTCTACCAGCCATGATGTTACTTGATCATGCACCCGTTCTGACCTGGCCGAGAGACACATTTTACTCAAAAACAGAGTTAATTAGGAGTCCCCACCTGTTCGTGTATAGCATTTTTTTTCCCGTTAGTACAGAAGTAGGGCCTGCAGACACTTGCAGCACTAAAGATGTTCTACCTTACTTTTGTGCCACATAATAAAGTGTTTCCTACACAGAATATTAATATGGGCAACTTATTACATTAACTTCTGAGCTGCTTTGGGCATTCAACAATAGTAGGAATAATGTTATAAGAAAAATATGGAGTAGGTGGGCTAGCACATTTAATATAATGCTCATGCACAGACGTGTACACAGTGCTTCCCAAGGTTGACGTTCATGTTCATCTCATTGTGTTCACTAAGCACCTAGGAACTAGATCAGCTGGTCTCTTTAAACTAAAGGAACGAACCCCGTGCGCAGCAGATCTTGCCGGCAGCGTAGAAAGACCTGCCCAACCGGTCTGCATTGACAGGTGTGGTTCTGGAGGAGGAGAGGAAGATGTGGGTGCAGCTCACTTTTTCTCTTTTTGTTTTCCCTTTAAAGTGATAAAAGAGACGGTTGAGACTGTCGCACCTTTTGGCTTAAGCATTCTTTACGGAAGAGCCTGTCAAGTTAATCTGGGGGCTTGGACTGTTTGGGTGGCCAGGTAAGCGGTTAGGGCTGGGTTTATAGGTGTGTCATTCTAGAATACAGAACAATCAAACAGGACAGGGTTTAAATGACACCAGCTGGATCTAACATGCCATGTAAGATGGGAAAATCCATATTGTTAGGAAATTTTCATCTTGATCTTAAGGCGAGAACTTGGATTTCACGGTGTCGGGGGCTGGCTTCGCTGTGTTCTACGCCTCTGTTTTCTAGGTTTAGTGGGAGGGGTAACAGGACAGGCTGAATTTTGCATATAACTACTGCAACATCTGTAATTGCCTAGATGGCTTGTTTAATAATCATTCACATTTCATTCAGTTATAGTAAGATTGAATAATGCATACATAACATCCTTCGTTATTCGGATGCTCCCTTGTTAAATCTGTTAAAAGCATTTATTTTAAACTCAGAATGTTCTGTATTGTGCAATTCCGGTCTCTGATATATCTTAGCGTAGCACTAAATTTGATAGCGATCCACCAAAGCTGTAGTGGGGGTCCAAGCTGAACGTTTGAGCCGATCTTGACGGGGTTTGAGCCAACGTCGGTGGAGCCCATTGTTTGAGTCAGAGTGTTCTAGCAGACTTTGTTGGATATGTCAACCCCTCAAAGGGCTGACCGATATTTATTTATATATTATTGCTTACTGAAAGATTAATGAGCCTGTTTTTGTTGTCCAGATGCAAAATTCTGTAACAACCCCTGTTTGAGTCCAGTTAAACCCACTTACTCTCCCTCAGATGGGAAATGGAGACTCGAACTTGAATGCAGCAGACCTTTGGAGCTTTTTCTTTTTTAGAAATTGAAATCCAGATGTTCACAAGGGTGTTTATTCTCCTACGTTGATACAGTATAGTGTTTTGCTAGTAATTGTAACAGTGTATGTTGCGTTCATTGTTGGCCATGTTGGCTGGTACAAGCGAAATCCTAGAGGAACTTAGCTTAACAAGGTCTTCTGAAATTGTTTCAATATAATTTTGCCGCAGACTCTCTCATGGCTAATAACTGTATTGTGTTGTAATATAATACATGTGCAATATATGACGTTACATTTGCATGTGTAAGGTATTAAAGTGTGTGTGTGTATGTAAATTATATATGTATAGGTAAGTTGTATGGTGTTAGGATGGATGTGTGTAGAGCTGCCCCTGATGTTACGATATCCCCATGTAATAATTCATTCACAGCCCCCACCACAATCATTCATTACCTTCATCACCCCTTATTGCATCACAGTCATCCCCTCCATCTTCATGTCCCCTAACATAACTTATCTCCATACCCCCTTTATATTCATAGAAACATATTTCTTCCCTCCTACCATCCTCAGCGGTTGAGTCTGGCAATCTGCGGTGCATTCTTGCTCTGCACGGCAGACGTAGATTGAGAGGAGATTGGTCCTTCAATTGGCACCGTTTTGTTTTTTTTTAACGTAGCATTGCATTGGCTGCCACAGCCGCACCTTTACTATATTGTCCCTATGGTTGTGTGCCATTTATTTTTTATTTAACAATATTTTCTTACTCACTCTCTCACGTACTCACGCGCTCTCTCAATGAAACCCTACTTTCTCCACCAACCCCATCAGCGTATCCTTTTTCTTCTCTTGCCTCTTCGTGTTCGGCTTTTCTCCCTGGTACCAGCTCCATGACCTAGGCCTCCCTGAGCACCTCCCGAAAAGGCCGCAGTCTCTCACACTATTGAAGGATCTGGGGAGAGGATGTCCTCTTCCGCCCTTTTGCAGAAGTATTCCAGGAGGCCAGAATATTGCAGATGGATTCGCAGGGAAAGAGAGGTGGAGGCGGCTTACTGGGAAATTTCCCATTATCCCAGTCCGACCCTGCTAACCTTACACATAAATTTCCTTTGTATGCTGGTTCAAGCGCAGCTTAGAGGGAACTTCGCTCTGAAGGGTCTACATAGAACATCCAGACAATTTATATAAAAAGAGCCTTGGTCTTCAGGGATTAATCATCAACAAAACATTGGGTTTACCACTTGGAAGGGGGGATTTGTAAACCCTGGGCTATGAAAGTTACTGTTTCACTAGTGGAATGCAGACTCGGTTAAAATGTAATCTATAAGTGGATAGATAGAGGTTTATGGTAAACCCTTTCCCCTGGATACTGCATTGCAGAGCTGAGGACATGCTTTGCTGAGAAATCATGCATCGGTGGATGATGAATTCTGATGAGGGGGTTTAACAGCCAACACAGCAGTATCTCAACCCTCACCCTTATCCTCCTCAATGCCTCCTCACCCTTATCCTCCTCAATGCCATTCTTGGCTCGTGTTGTAGAGAAAACATACATTATTTTATTTTTTGGATTCTATTGTGATTGACACTTTCTAAGGAAGGATCTGTAGAGAGTTCCCGGTGAAAGGACATTTAACCCACAGAATGACCCTAAAGTATTTTGCCTTTAACGGGGAAGCTGACGGCTCGTATTTGTACACTTAGTGCGGTTGGATGATTCACTTCTGCCTTGTGACTGCTGAGAGCCCGAAGGGTAGGGAGTTATTTATATTCTCGTGAAAGTGAAATGTCAAATTTTAGGCATATGATAGATTTGTACAGAATTGCACTTTAAAACCAGAAAGTCTTGTGCAGCAGATCACTCACGTACACAGAAAATGACCTCAAATGTATAGGCCAGTTAAAGCTTTAACCCTCTCCTTTCATAGTTAGCGTGTAAATAACTGAACAGGTGCAGGGTTTTTATACGTTTTATAACAATCTCTATAGTTTAAGAAATTGGATTCTAATCAAAGTCGAAGCCGTAGAATTTCTTGATGAGTAGGACTGCATCGATTGGGTTTTCACTTATTACAAGTTGACGTTTGTGGTTTTCTTGACCAGACCATTATACATCTGCTACATAGCGCTGAAATCCTCCTTATTTCTTTGTGGATTAGGTTCTTCTCCATTAAAACCGCGTGCCAGTCAGGTCTTCCGTATTAACTAATTAACAAATGTGGGTATGATTCATTCTCCCCGTTACATTTGTTTCCTGTTTTGGGAAATGCTGATTGGTTCTTGCTACCTTGAAAGGGAGGGATGAGGAGAATGGGCAGTTGGCTCATGATGGATAGCTAATTAGTTATGCAGGTTTTGCCCCGTGTACTTCTAAACTTGGGTGTTGCGATATAATAATCCTTATTGTGTTTTGGAAATCTGGAGGTGGTTTAAAGAGATACGTTTAATCTTGGTGACATGCCCACTTGACTGAGCTATAAATACCGCGTTCCCGTCGCCCCGATACGGTCTCTTAACACCGTCTCGGTTAGGATTGTTATAACGTGTCATCGTTTTGTAAGGAGCCGCGCTAGCGATGCCACAAAGGAACCTTCTGAATATTCCTGCAAAATTGTAGCAAAAAGTATCGCCCTTTGCGCTACGGAATCCTTGCCCGGCTCCTGATTGGCAGCCAAACCTACGTAGGCACAGAAGGGTGGATTCCGCTTTATCTGCCAGGGCTTACTAGATTGCATCACATGGGAAGAAGGGACGAGGAATGGGGAAAGAATGGGAGCTCTCTCTCCTTTTCCGCACGCCCGATGCCAAGCGCAGCCAAAGGCAAAAGTCAACCAGAAGCCGAGCATTTGTAGGAAGCCGGCGATACAGACACCATGCAAAGTTGGCCTTAAGAACGAGCGAGAGATAATTCGTTATACTCCGCTCCCTTAACCGAGCTGCGACTACTTACAAGGCCGTCGGGCGAATGCAGAATGCAGGGTCGGAGTCCGCTTGGAGATAGCTGTTGTCTGTGGAACGTTGAGAACATTGTTGCCCATGTTGCAGAGACTATTCTGTCAGAGGCTTGCGGCAGAGCGAGGCGGTGTGCTGTTTGCAGAATGTACGTGTGCTGTTTGACAGGGCTAATGGCCCCTACAGCTGTTAGAAGGGGGGAGGGCGAGGTGTGTGTAGGCTGAATCTTTAAGCAGCTTCCTGCTTACCGCTTGCGCTCTCACGTCCTTTAAAGCACCAGACTCTCCTTCCCTCTAAAGCTTTCTCACGTCTGCGTTCGGCTGGATTTCTTCAAATGTAAGTTGCTTTATTTCTCTCTTTATCCTCGTTGTGTGCCGGATCGGGCCTCCGTGTGATCCGTTACCGACCTTTCTGCAGCCTGCATACATCGGGTTGGAAGGCTGGGATTTTCACTGTGTGTAACCCTTTCTTTCCCAAGGTTTTTTTTTTTTTTAGCGATTTTGCTTTCTACTTTCAAGCGTTGCCGTGGAAGTCCGATTTTCATTTTCCGCGTGAATATTTAACGCACCGCATATTCAGCATGCTGTAGATCTCTCTGCGGGTGGCTGCTAGACATCCCAGATCACCTGCTTCATGGGGGATTATCCATAAAACAAAAAGTAGCCCTTCACACGGAGAGAATACTTGACTATTAATCCCCGTAAGGAATGTCTGCATGTCGTGCCGTCAGCCGATCCTGTCCCCAACAGTCCCTCTGCACTGCAGTAGTGCTTTTAATAATTGAACCCCCAGCAGCCGAGGAGTTAATTTAGTAGTGTGTGTGTGTGTACATCAAAAAGCATCTCTATATTGTTCCACTTATGTGCATTTGGGATTGGGTACAAATGTAATACATGAGCATTTGTTTGATCACTGGGTTGGATTTATCTATGACTTGTATGTGCATGGTTTGGGTGGATGGGCCGTGTTCTTGAAGTACAATGTCAGGTTGCTCTGGAGAGCGTAATGTGGAGGGTGTCTGAAATCCATCTTTGTGCTGCAAACGCTCTGCATGCCTCCTCGTCCATTGTGTTCCACTGAGGGAGACAAAGAGGGGGCCGATGACTTACTGCTATGACTGGTCTGGAGAGAGCGATTCTATTGGCTCTCCCACCAAGGCTGTGCTGCAGGGGATGGCCTGCTTTTTAACCCTTGCTATTCCCTTGGAACCATGTGTTCTTTGGTTGGGGGGAAGGTTTGTCCTTTCCCAGCACAGCTGCCCTTGTATACCCCTACAATCTTTATGTTGAATGCGATAAAAGCCGTTTTCTTTAAAGCACATGAATACCCCTGTGCACGTGTGTGAAAGTAGACACATACATACATACATACATACATACAGTAGCTTTTATATGAAATTACCATTACACACATAAAGAATGTGTTGGTCACCAGGGGTTACGGATGCAGAGAAAATGTAGCGCAGTCGCCATAGCAACTGATGAAATGATACTGCTGATTGCTTCACTTGCACCAGACTTACCCGTCCCCATTACGCTGGTTTATGTTTTAATATCTGGGGATCTCCAGAATACCCACATTTTCAGGAAGAAAAACCCCTGCCTGGTTATTCAGCGGGATTATTACTAAGCCAGCCAGAAGAATGCCATACATGTTATGGTATAATCTATTTACCCCATAATTGGTATTAATGTTTTGTGTGTTGCACTCCGGTCTCCTGTAAATACCCAAAGGGGTATGAAGGTTTCTTTAATATAAAGGATTAGTATTGGCCAAAAATATGTTCCACTTTGCTTGGTTTCTTGGTGGCTGCCTCTATCATCCTTCACACAATCATCCAGCACTTTTGTGGCATTCTTGTTTGGACTTCACGCTGATAGACGAATAAACCTTGAGGAACCAAACAAGGGCAGTTACGTGAAACAAGCCAATACTGGTTCCGGCGGATCTCACAGAAAGGGGCAATTCGGTCAAAATAATTTTGACTTGCATTTTTTTATTATTATTATTAAAGTAAGTAGATCTATCATCCACATAACGTTATTAGCATTAAATGAGTAATGCTGTCTTTTGTTCTGCCGGTGCAAGTCTGTTGAAACGATTTGGTTTAAATTAACACTTTGCCACCGTGAAGTTGCGCTCACTGGGAGACTGTGGAAAAACCGGCGTAAATGATACGCTTCTTGTCCTGAACTCACCTCGCTTATCTTTTCTCCCCTTTTAAAACGGCCGTAGCCAAATGGGAGAAATAATGGAGCGGGAGGGATGGTGATGCAGATCCTGAGAACTAAGTGATAGCATCGCTGATCCCACTATTGTGTGCATAAGGTGGGATTCTAATAAGTGTACTTTGCTTATCATAATCTGTAAACGCCATTACACGGGCTTATTTGGTGTACCGGCTATCCTCTATGTGCTTTACTGCTGTTGTGAATTCTCAATCAGAGGCTTTTTGGCATCTCAATAGATAAAGATCCCTTCTTGTCTGGATAAGGGACAGCTGCCTGGTTTCTGTAAATCTAAAGATAATGAAAAGACACAAGCTTCAGTCTCACAGGCCTCTATCAAGGAGGCGGAATTATAGAGAAGCCATTGTGTGCCGCTAGTGCTTCAGTCCCACTAGCAAACAAAAAGTATGTTAAACAAACCCTCTGATAAAGGCATAAATGAGAGCTGTTCACTGGAAATGGCTTGCTTACTCTGCCTTTCTTCTTGGTTTTTATAACCCTTCAGCACTGGCAGACGTAATACTAAAGTGGTATGTTTAGGAGACCTAACTAGCCATGATCTTTAATCAGTATGAGGAAAGAGGTTCTAAATGTTTGGATTCCTGCTGCACTCCATTTTTTTGGGTCTATGGGTGAACATGTTCTCATATATGAGCCGTAGTGTAATCACTTCCATGAGCTAACCGATTTCTCATCATGTTTTCCTTATGATCATGTGTTGTCTGAACAGTTTTGTTTCCATTGACTAATTACACAACTGAGAATTTACATCGCCCGGAATATTATGCCTCAGATTTCTACCTACAGCACATTACAGAACTGATGTAAGGCTCCTAATTAAAACAATGTACCTGCATTTTACAGTGGTGGCTCCTAAGCCTTGAAGATACAGATGATTCTTGGCTAAATTATATTTGGTTATGGTTATTCACACAGTTTGTGTTGGAGAGATGATTTGCTGTGATCAGATGTTGAGTGCTGGAATGATATAGGAAGGGTATTTGTTCCAATCTGTAGTGGTCGGTCAAGCAAGTGACCCAAGTTGGCTTGAAGTCTTACCCTGTTTTAGATCATGTACTGAACACCATGTGATTTTAAAAGGATTTTATTTCTATAATAACGGTCTGTTGTGGACATAAGGCTTGATGCCTTGCAGTTTAGTTATTTGAAGTTATAGGAGGGCGAGACCAAGAAAAGTTGAGTGCGTGCTATATATGAGCTGAAATATGTGAACAAATGTTTTAAATTATTACACTATTTTTGTAAGCTTGTGTAAAGTAGTTACTTTGTATCTCTGGCTTACCTGAATAAATGATACTGTTTTTTTCTGATTTATAAATTATGTTAATGATTAAGGCACTGTTAATGTTATGTAAGTAACTGGTGTGATTCTTATTTCTTTCTTTCTTTTTCTGCAGAGCTGTTCTGAAAGCATTCCGGTTGATGGACCCAAAACAGACCAAATGGAAACGGGGTCAGTTAGCCATGATCAAGAAGGAAGGTTAAAACAGGAATGCGACCCAGGCCTGCTGAATAAGGGATGTGAAGAGCTTGAAAACGGGTTGTTAATGGAAGCCAATTCGTGGCTAAGCAATACCCCTGCACCCCAGAATTCTAATGACAAAATCCACTGGGAAAACCCTCCTATCCCCAATCATGCTGCTGCTAACAGTTCTAACCTAGAAGATGCCAAAAACCTAGTAGCATTCTCTGCTGTGGCCGAGGCCATGTCCTCATATGGCATACCAGCGTCAGGGACTCCTTCATTGGTATCAATGCAGCTATATGAAAAGTTCAACTATGAAATGAACAGGGACAACACTGGCCTTTCGGAAAACAAAGCCCCACAGTGTCCTGAGGACCTGAATACATTACAGGCAGCTTTGACCCTAGCAAGGCACGGCATCAAGCCACCTAACTGCAACTGTGATGGGCCAGAGTGTCCAGACTACCTGGAGTGGTTGGAAAGCAAAATCAAGTCTGCTGCTGTTTGTCATCCGGAGAGCACACTCCACCCACTGAGCCAGGTCAACAAAGAAATGGTGCAGAAAAATTTTCCTAAAGAGCATGTGCTTGCTCTAGAAAATAAAATTGCAAAATGCCCCTCAGGCACTCTTCCCTTTTCTCAAAATGCTCTGAGCATCGCAAAAGAGAAGAACATAAGTCTGCAAACTGCAATCGCAATCGAAGCTCTTACGCAGCTGTCATCCGCACTTCCACAGTCAAACAAGGATTATCCTAATGGCTCAACCCAACCGATGTCAACACCACATGAGCAGCTACCACATTTCCCTGCTGCCAAAGGAGAACATGGCCAGGTTTTGCCAATGACTTGCAATGACCTATTCAACCAGCAGTCTCATCTATATACCGGCAAAAATGCACTTACTGTGTCACAACCTCCAAGGCAAACCTCTTGGGAGCAAGAGAAGGCAACTGGTTACCAAGAAGGACAATACATTCCAGGAAACAATATATCCCAAGGCTCTTCCTCTGTGCTACCCAACCATACAGCCACCCCACAAAAATCAGATTACATGGAACATTGGGGCACGGATTCAGGGCATCCTAAATCTCCCTCGGATCCTATGACTGGATTGAAACAGTTGCTTGGGAATGCAGATGACTATGTAAAGTCTGTGTTCAAAAGCCCAGAGGCTGTACCCAATAGAGCAAAAAATGCTAAGTCTAAGCAAATTTCTGTACACTCCATTAAGAAGGAAGCATCTGATTTTTACAGAATGTCACCAGATCAGCAGCTGTCTCATATTCTTCAAGAAACAGACTTACACAGGAGTGCTCAGGCTGCACTTCAGCAGCATCTCCATCATAAACGAAACCTCTTTGTAGACTCAAACACGATCCAGGAATGCACCCAGGAACAGCCAAATTGGTGGGTCCCAAAAACACCAGCTTCAAAGTCACTGGAGAAGCCTGTAAAAGAGAGGAAGAAACGAGGGCAGTCCCCTTCCCAAAAACAGGTTGAGACAAAAATGAAACCCCCGCGCAAGCCGGTGCTCATAAAGAAACCCAAGCAGAAAGACACAAATGCTGTCTTCTTGCCAGTGAATCAGATCAACTTAGAAGACGTTCGTCGAGTTGGAAACAATGAGAACCTGATGTTAGTTGATCATTCTTTTCCTAATGATATCAAGCCACCTGGGCTTACATCCCTGTCTGTACCACAGAATGTGATACCAACAGGTCTTGAAAATGGACACATGTTAAACACTCAGGAAATGTGCACTGTAAGTCAGCCAAGAGATGGTCAAGTTAATGCACTTTGCATTCCTCAAGTGAACCCTCCCGTTCCGAAAGACACGTGTCCTGCACCTTCCACCGAGGATACAAATTCCGCCTCCGGTCGAGGTGAGTCCATCAACCAGCAGAGCAGTGCAGGCCATATCCCTGCCCAGAATGAGCTCAACTCTATAGATGACAAGTTTGAAGACCTAATCAGGCAGTTTGAAGCAGAGTTTGGTGATGATTTCCCACTCCCCACTTCTGAGGTGCCTTCCCAAAATAGCGAAGGACTTACAAAACAGCAAGTGTCGGTAGATCCACAGGCCAAACTGCCCTACCCTACGCCAGTTTTATCTGCTGAAAGTTCAACGCAGTCATCCAGCCGTACCGGCTCTGCGCTTTCAAACGTCTCTTTGAAAGCGGAAACGTCAGAGAAATCTGATGGCCTGTTTTCATCCAGGTCTCCGAAGCAGATCAAAATTGAATCTTCTGGTGCTATAACAGTGTTGTCTACCACATGCTTCTACTCAGAGGAAAATCAACGTCTTGATGAAACGCCTACAAAAAGCGAGATGCCTTTCAATCCTTCCCTCAGCGGGTTTTTGGAATCCCCGTTGAATTATCTAAGCTCTCCAACCAGGAGCTTACTGGACACTCCAGCTAAAAGGGCTCAAGCTGAATTTCCAACGTGCAACTGTGTCGGTAAGTCATAGAGCTCAGGTACTGTGAATAAGATAAGCAATAGTGCCCTAGAACTTGATTTAGCATCATTCATGATATCTAAAGCAGTGTGGCGGGCTTATATTGTTAAGGTCTTGGGAGCCTTGTAGAGGATTGATGACTGGCTGCTGTCTACCATCAGGGGTTGGCCTCATGGGTGCTTAGTAATTGTTTACCTCCCATATTCTTCTACCATTCTCTGAGGCTTCGAGGGGGACTCGCCCTGTTTTCTTTACTTCTGTGTCATATTGATATTGTCAGTAGGGCACTACCACTGTGTACTAAGAGGTGCTGCCGAAATGACAGGATGTACAGGATGTGTAAGACTGATACAAAACAGGAAGAGCGTTTGATTACATGGGCATATTTCTCCAAATTCCAGATCCATACATTTTTCAGATTCCTTCAGGCGCGTCTCCTCCAGACCCCAATAAACAGAGCCACCCGCAATAACTATGCTTTAACAAGTTGGTCGTTATAATTTGATATTTTTTTTTTTTTGGGGGGGGGGGAGAATAGGACTACCGGATGGCTGTACACAATGCCGGAGCTGGAGACCCAAACCTCTCCCGCTGTTATTTTCCAAAGGCAGGAGATCCTGTTATCTGTCAGAGGCTGATAAGAGTTTGTCAGCATAAGCAAAGCAGGGTGTGTGTTCCAATGCCCGTCTACTATAGGTGACTCAGGGTTCAGCGGTTCAGGGAGCTGGTGTCAAGTCCCCAGCACTCAATCACCCAACTGCGCCTGCCTTTCAGCAGCGTGATAAAAAGGTTATCTTAGGGTAGGTGGCAGAGCCTGGCCCAGCTCTTTTCACCCCAGTTGTAAATAACTTTAATGCTTTAAACGGCCCTGGTTTTGTCATTTTCTGTGCCGGCTGTCGGTTTTGAGTGAGCTAAAGTTTTAGAAAGCCTTGTATCTAACTCTGGGGTAGTGAACAGATTTCGAATATACTAAGAAACTCGATGCCCAGTCACATCTTTTAACAGAAAAAAATGTAGTGATAAGGAATCCTTATGAAAAGTATTTTTATGAATAAATATACACGGTGATTTTGGCATAATTGCAGGTACCATATCAGAGCGCCTGTAGCTTATTATTGTATCTTAAAGGGAGCTGGATGTTGAGACTAAAGGAGAGGGACTACTTGGGCAAGGGTGATGGCCTAGAGATCTCAGTGGTGGGGTGGACAGATGGTGTTTTTAGGGTGCATGTGGAGGGCATCAGAAGGATAGACTCTATGCTTATCTGAATAGGCTCTGAGAACTCCCGAATCTCCCGCAGAGTTTACCCTTGAACTTGATCCCTTATTAGAAATGTCTGCAGACAGGGCGTGTGTGGGTAAAACCATCTCTGACCGGATTTCTTCCCAGGAATGCTGCGGGAGACATCTGCTGTGTGTAAGACATTCCTTTAGCAGCTTTGGGGGTGGAGGGCAGGGTAGCATCGCTGCGTTACTTCTCCAAAGCTAACCCTATCGCTCCACGCTATGAGATGAGTAACACTTCCTTAACCCCGGGGAATGCCACCAGACACACACGGGTGATCGGTAAAACATAATTTGTGTCAAACATCCAAAGCTTCTTAGGGAAATTACCAATTTTAGTAGCTGGACAGCCGCAGGACCTCTTCCCTTATCGTCCGGTGAAAATAACTTTTAGTGCGGATGGCTTTCCCTTTCTCACCAAGCTTGTAAGAGCATAAACATAGTGTAATACCAGCTGTATTTATTTTATGAAGATGGGTCTTCCCATGATTGAACCACAAGCAACTCTGCGCGGCACATACAATAAGATCAGGCCAGGTGGCCTTTGGCATCAGATGTTCTACACTGTGATTTTCTGTTAAACAGATGAGCCGTCCTATGTTAGGAGCTGACAATCCGCACATCCGCTTGAGAATTTTTGATGGGGTTTGATGGACCCAGTGGTCTAGGTGACACCTCTGCTCGTGGTCAGGCAGGGCCAGGTACATGGAAGCTCTAGCACAGAGTTCACAGGACTGCCTCTTCTTGATACATTACAGGGACTTTTGCTGTTGCAGTGATTTGTAGGAGAGCCTTTGTTGTTTATATTTGGTTTTCTTTCTTTGCTTTTACAACTTGGCAAAGCATTCTGGTGGAATAACACAGATCTGCAGAGCTGGACTTTACCAAGAAGGGGAATCATTACCAATAAATCCTTAGAACACTGAAGGGTGAACTTTCTCAGACCACCCCATTTATTGTCTTATAAAGTTCTGAATGGGGAAGGGGTCTGGGTCGATTCATACAGACTAATCTTTAGTTATCCAGAAAGTGCCTTCCAGCAGTGGCCAACATGATTTTTTATATATAAGCTATTAAAATGAAGTGTTCGCTTTTTGGGTTTAGCCGTGTATATACTATTGCTCAAGGTCATAGATGACATTAGAACAAAATCATTTGTGGTTATTGACCTGGTCCAGGGACATGTTTTGTACTCACAAATGTAAAATCTTCATACCAGTCTAAAGCTGTATTTGGAATCACAAAGTCTGCCCATTTTTCCTGACTTTGAGACTCGGACCATAATCAGTCCTTGTCCTTGCCTTCGAATCAGTATATATTGTTATGCCCATTTCATGCGCGGCTTTATAGGCATTATATGCCTGAGGATCTCGAGCTGCTTTGATTCTATAATTTCTCTAAAAATACAACCTTTAGAATAATTAACTTGGACATTTTATATATTTATATATATAATACAGTAGCACGGCAAACGCCACGCTTACTTGTCCCACGTGTTTTTCACTATTGTCAGTATGTTGTGTAAAAAAAAAAAAAATGCTGGTTCCTTTAAATCCAGTTCTGTGTCCTTTTTTTGGCCGGAATCCATTTTTTTTCCAGCGGTGTTGCCTCTGCCGAGCCGGCTTGTTTGTTTTTCTTTCCATCGCCTAGCGTGAGTTCCTTCCCTGTTACCATGGTAACCAGTACGCATCTCGCGGCATAGCAAAGTACACTATATATAGATTGTGGGAACGCGGCCTCATTGCATGGATTCTGTAGAGTAACTGAAAATGTATGCGTTATATTTTATTTATCTTCGGGTATATTATATTGAGGTGTGTGTGTGAATGTGTATATGTGTGTGTGTGTGTATATATATATATATATATATATATATATATATATATATATATATATATATAATGTGTGTGTCAAATGTATTATTAAAATATTATTTTAATCCTTGATTAAGTAATCCCCACAGTCCTCGATTAAACCCAGTGTTGGCTATGTTTGTTGTAAGTCTTGGTGTTACTTCTGGTAGAGGTCATCCTGGGAACGTGCTAATGTGTTATCTGTTTTTAATTTACCGTGTCTTTCTCGCAGAACAAATTAATGAGAAGGATGAAGGACCGTATTACACTCATCTTGGCTCAGGGCCGTCGGTGGCGTCTATCAGAGAACTCATGGAAGAGCGGTGAGCAGCTCCCAGCCTGTGCTTGGGGTGGGGGGGGGCATTTTCATTGTTACTGCTAAACCCTAAAACCTCAGTCCCCCTTTTATATAATTCAAAAGATTCCTCGTCATCTAAGGTCTTAATTACTTTGTCTTCAAGTGTGCCATCCAGCTCCTGTCTGTAGCCCCCTCTCTGCTTAACTTTTGGCTACTATTTTTGCATGTCTCCTCATTTGTTTTCTGCTGTCCTCTTGCAGGTTTGGTGAGAAAGGGAAAGCCATTCGCATCGAGAAGGTTATTTACACCGGCCGAGAAGGGAAGAGCTCCCGTGGCTGTCCGATAGCTAAATGGGTAAGTTCTCTTTAACCTACTCCTGTCGGTACAGATATGCCCCTGAATCTGACGGATCGTACGCTATAGTATGAAGAGATGCCCTGGTGACATCTCTTACCCGTAGTACATAGCCCCTCGTCATTGTTTAGGTCCGTGAGGCTGCTTCTATTCTGGAATGGCAGGAAACGGATGCGGAGAGGCAGGGCAGAGGTGATCCGAGGACAGCCATGTTATTACGTTACACGCTTGTTACAGATATGTGTCTTCTCCTTGCGCGAGCTCTAAGCTGTCTGCCACCTGCGCCAAGGGAAGGCATTGTAGAAAAGCTTCATCCCTTATTATCCTTTGATTAACCCCCAAGCTGCTGCAAATGATTTTCCAGGTTTCTGAATATCTACAAATAGTGTAAATATTACTGTATGGTTACGTCAGCCTTAATTTCTGTGTAAATTAAAGAATACAGTGTAATATGCTTTGATATCCTGCATGATTTATTACCCAGAGGGATTGTAAGTCCTGCTGTCTCCTATGTTTACAAATGAAATTCATCCTGTTCAGAGCACATTAGTGAACTTCCTTATAGACCGTGTAAAATATGGATACTTTTATTTGTTAAAGCCTAATCATGGCACTGCCATTATATGTTCTCTTTCTGTGCTCAGGTTGAGTTGTATAGCCGTTATAAAGAATTTCTGACAGTAGTAATGAAAACACAATGCCAGTTCTCAGACTTACATCGAGCGCTTAGGAAATACATCGATCTACAATGAGCTGGGATTCATATACTGATACCAAGTCTTGCTGTTTAGGTAATCCGCAGGCAAAGCGAGGAGGAGAAGCTTCTGTGTTTGGTCCGACATCGGGCTGGCCATAGTTGTGAGGATGCGGTCATAATCATCCTGATCATGGCATGGGAGGGAATCCCACGTGCCTTGGGAGATACTCTCTATCAAGACCTCACAGAGACAATTACGAAGTATGGAAACCCAACATCGAGGAGATGTGGCCTCAACGATGAGTGAGTAAATTCTTTCTACAACATAGAGTGACTTTGAGTATTTATTTTGCCACCTAGCCATTGCCTGCTTTGTACTATGGTTCCTTTTGTATTGAAGTCCCCTTTTACCCTACCGGTTTGGATCTTTTCATATGTATAACGTCAATAAATCACCTTTGCTTTGGGCTGCTTTGAGAAGTTCTATTGAGTGGCATCTCACATCTCCTGCAGTTGGATGCTACAAAATAGCCAAAGTCCATTTCCACTAAATAAGTTGTAATGTGTATAACATTCAGTAAAGAGTTCAGTTGGAGGTACGAGTAACAGGGAAACTGTACTAATTATCTGTTCCGCAGATTATCACAGCAGAACAGTTCCAATAATAAAGATTAACAAATTTTTGGTTTCTTTTAGTCGAACATGTGCATGCCAGGGTAAGGACCCCAACACCTGCGGTGCCTCTTTCTCTTTTGGATGTTCCTGGAGCATGTACTTCAACGGCTGCAAGTATGCACGTAGTAAGACCCCCCGGAAGTTCCGCCTGATCGGAGACAATCCCAAGGAGGTAGGGTAGACTTTGCTACAGACTAAATTAAATTAAATTCAAATTACAGATTACATTTGGCAAGATTGCTTCTTACAAAAGTGGATAATCGGTCCATGGGCCGGTTCTTTAACCTTTTTAAAACAAAATTACTGAACAATAAATGCTTAAGCCGCTAGCTCTGACTTTAAACTCAGGGACTCCTACTGCCTGTGATGTATGCTGGCCTAGGCCGCCTCTTGGGTGATCAGCCGCCCCCCCCCCCCGATGTTCTGCTGCACAATGTGTCAGTCCTGTGGAAGATCTTTGATCTCCTCGCCCGGCCGCTATGGATGCTGTGCCGGCTCCGCTCAACCTTCATAAATTGCAATAAAAGGCTCTGTGCATCTTTAACACACAGTGCAGCGTCTGACAGTCCGTGTCTCCCAAGTCAAATACTACAAGTTTGCGCAAGTTCATAAATGTCCTCAGTTTTATTGCTAAATGAATGGAGAGGTGCCTTTTTTATGCCTAAATCATTATAAACGTTTTCAGTATTGATAAATGATCCTATTGATATAATGTCGTGTGATTGAGAAAAGCATGCAGCTGTTTAATTTGGGTTCTAGTAGGTAACTGAATAGTTTGGTGTCATTTGGAAGAACAAAGGATAAGCAGAAGTTGTGCTCACGGGGAGCAGATACCTTGAGTAGCCTACTAAGATTTTCCAAAACCAAGCACCATGGTTTTAGATGTTCAGACCAAATCCGATGACTGTCAGTCTTCAGGGTAAAATTATTCTTGCCTGGGTAAGCCTGTATAACATAAGTGTTTTGTTCGTCTCAAAGGAGGAATCTCTCAGGGACAGTTTCCAGGACCTGGCTACCAAGGTGGCTCCTGTTTACAAGATGCTTGCCCCACAGGCTTATACTAACCAGGTATTTGATAATATGCTTTTTGTACGTCTGCTTAACTCATCCTCTCTTTTCCTGGCCTCCCTACATTAAGCCGTTCTGTCCTTCCTGGTCTTCGTCGCTTCACAGCATTCGTAATCTACCTCTTTACCTTATGGCCGCATTCCTTTCAGCAAACCATACCTGTGCAGATCATGACCTTGCCTCCATGAACAAACTTTTCTTGTGCTTTTTTGTTCTTTAGGTTAATAATGAGGATGTAGCAATCGACTGTCGGTTGGGTTTGAAGGAAGGTCGTCCATTCTCTGGGGTGACGGCGTGCATGGATTTTTGTGCCCACGCACACAAGGACCAGCACAATCTGTACAATGGCTGCACTGTGGTAAGGGAACACTCATTGCGCTCCACCTTTACAGCGTTATATGACCCGGACGCCAATACAGTGGAGAGCATTGCAGCTATGCAGCTTCGTTACTCACGTTGTATTGATGGAAATTGCTAATTAGATGGACGAGCAGCTCTGATACAGGGAAATGGGGTGTTGGTGGCTAATGCATTTCATCTGTGGGAATTAAGAACAGTGACCCAATGCACATGCTATTAGATCACAGGATGGCACGTTGGCAAAGCCAATAATGACAAAGGTGTAGATTATAATATTTACGATGAGCAAGGAAATATCAAAATATTGCTTCTTAGCACTGCTATTATGACTGATAAAAGGGGGCATACCTTAAAAAAATGTTTGTGGTTTAAATACCCTTAACCAAAACACCTCTTAAGCTTAAATAAATTGTGGTTGGTTTGCGACTTCCAGTAGTAATGTAGAATTGACCACACGACAGGGACACCTGGTGGCCAGATAGGGGACTGCCTAATGAATCTTATTATTACTTGTATTGCAAGCCACTACTTGTGATTGGATAGAACCCCCTGGGCCTTGATCATCCACGGCCTCTGATGAGCTGGTTTCCCTCTGGAGATTACAGCGTGTCTTGTCACATCAACCAGTTTCTTTTATAGGCACAGGGTTCTTTACAGGTATACCATGTATAAAACTGGGTTAAATGGAGTTCCATATATGCGCATTGTTTCCTCTGGAGAACAGTATGGACTACAGACTATACATCTGTCTTTGATTGTGGATAGGCACACGTTCCTCGGTTCCAATCCGCAACATACTTAAATATGATTTTTTTTGTCCAGGTAACATCTAGTGTCTCTATCTTTTATTGCTTGTCAATACCAAGGAATAAAATGCTTGACTCTCTTATCAATGATGTCCCCCTGGCTGGGTTTGTCAAATGTAGCTTTTGGATTTATATCTTTTTAGCAGTTGAGCAAATAAGTTTACCCATAAATGATCATTTTGAATCGCATCATTTAAGGAGGGGGGGGAGTGCTGTTATTGGCAGTATGTGGGCACCCTCCTCCTTGGCCTATGTAGCGCCTCATTTGTGTGTATTGCCTTGTCTGTCATATTGAAAGCTAAGAGGCTGTGCTGCATTTAAAATATTGAATTCAGATATTGCGTTTGAGATGTTGCATATTTTAATAGATATTGATCCTAATATCGACAATGCCAATAATATGAAGTCGTTTCTCACAAACTCTTTTAGGTCTGCACCCTCACTAAAGAGGATAATAGGACTGTTGGCAAGATTGCAGAAGATGAGCAGCTCCACGTTCTGCCGCTCTACAAGGTCGCCACCACAGATGAATTTGGAAGCGAGGAGGGCCAAGCCGAAAAGGTCAGAAAAGGTGGAATTCAGGTGCTGACTTCCTTCCCCAGGGAGGTGCGTAAACTTTCGGAACCAGCCAAATCTTGTAGACAGCGGCAGATGGAGGCCAAGAAAGCAGCAGCTGAAAAGAAGAAGCTTCAGAAAGAGAAACTGACAACCCCAGATAAGACGAAGCAGGAGCCTGCAGAGCCACAGCCGTGTACCCAGAATCCAGGTAAAGAAGCAATAAAAGTGGTTCATCAAGCTTTCAGGAATGTACCAAAAATAAATCCTTACCAGATGTGAACAACCACAGCTCCTTAAAAATTGTTTTTTTTTTTTTTATTCAATTCAGTAATTCATTTTTAAGTGGATCTACTGCCACCACCTAAATAACCTTTTATTTAAATGTAACAGTCACTAAACCACCATCAAAATCATCAAGATACAGAAAAGTCCTGTTTTGGGACAGGCGTGTGTGTATAGACAAGGTGGTGTGTGTATGTGTGTGCGTGTGTTTGTTTTACTGTTTAAACACACGTTCCTAGTATATGCTTCCCCGGTGTGTGCTTATGCATGTATGTGTTTTGTGCACCTGCGCATGTGCCAGTACGTTTCACAATCACACTTTGCACAAGGCAGGGTAAATATCAAACTAATATAACTCTGATAGATGATGTGAGTGTGTTACAAACCGCATAGCAGTTCAAGTCTCATGAAGGCATTAGTCGCTTTGACCATGGTGGCCAAACAATCATTCTAACTTCTCCGTGCTTTGCTTCTACAGGTGGACCCCCACAACAGGTTAAGCCTTGTGTTAAAGTGGAGCCTTCTAATCACTACAATACCTTCAAATATAAAAGTAATGGAGTTGTTGAGAGCTACTCGGTACTTGGCAGCTGCAGGCCATCTGACCCATACAGCATGAACAGTGTATACTCCTATCACTCTTTCTATGCACAACCTAACATGCCTTCCATGAATGGCTTTCATTCAAAGTTTCCTCTTCCTCCCTTTGGATACTATGGCTTTCCCGGCAATCCTATGGTTCCCTCCCAGTTCATGAATTACGGTTCCGCTGATGCGAGAACTGGAGGATGGATGAACAACAGATTTGAGAAGAAGCCAGAATTGCAGTCTTTGGCAGATGGCACGAATCATGGATATGGGAGCGACTTAACTGAGCAAAGCTATATGAGATCTAGTGACCAATCGCAGCAGTACAGCCACCAAGATCCCACCGGTCAGAAATCCACAGGCGTTTCCCACCGGACCACTCCTGCTCCCATGGACACCACTCCATTCTCCCAGAACCTTCCTTGCTTCAACAAAGTAATCAAGAAGGAGCCTATTAGTGATCTGCCACATGTAGATCCTTTCCAGAGAGCATCAAGCGCCCATGCTCAAAGTCCAGGTCTAAATCTCGCATCGCAGAACAGCGATCAGGCCATGTCGTATAAAGCAAACGGCGCACTGACATCTTCCGAAAGGACTAACGCTGAAGGACCTTGTGGCATGTTTACATCCAGTGAGAAGGCAAATTTAACCAACGGACTGGAGAAGAGAGATTATTTTGGTGCTCATGTGAATGGCATAGGATTAAAGGGTGGGCACGGGCTGGGCAAGCAGTGGAGTGCGTATGGAATGAATAATCAAACGGGTCAACATGATACACAGTCTTCAGGGAAGGTGTGGAGCTCATGCAAAATGAATGATACTTCAGCGGCCCTGCCTCCTCCTGCTAACACACCGGAGAAAAACTGGAATGATGGACAAGCCATGAAAGAGCCCATGTCGTACCAAGAAAAGATTTGGAATTCGGTTGCTTCCTACGACAGAAGCAACTCAACCCCAAATGCCGGGCCGCAAGAGAGAGCCTGGAATCCGTATGCTAATCCAGCTGTAAACAATTTGAAAACGGAGCCCAATCAGACCCAGTGGGACCCTTACAGCCTAGATGACAACATGGAGGATGCTAGCATGAAGAATGCAAAAGAGGAGGACGACGAGGAGGTCTGGTCTGACAGCGAGCACAACTTTCTGGATGAAAACATCGGTGGAGTTGCTGTAGCCCCGGCGCACGGCTCCATCCTCATTGAATGTGCGCGGAGGGAGCTTCATGCCACTACCCCCCTAAAAAGACCCAATCGATGTCACCCGACCCGCATCTCCTTGGTGTTCTACCAGCACAAAAATTTAAACCAACCCAATCACGGCCTGGCGTTGTGGGAAGCCAAAATGAAACAGCTGGCCGAGAGGGCACGGGCGAGACAGGAGGAGGCTGCCCGGCTAGGCATCAAGCAGGAAAACAAAGGTTTTGGTAAAAAGAGAAAGTGGGGAGGTGCTGCCACTCCAGAAACCCCACCGGTCGAGAAGAAAGACATTATCCCGACGAGGCAGGCAGCTACTCTATTAACAAACTCTGCTACCACTGCATCCTCCTATGCCTATACCAAGGTGACGGGACCATACAGCCGCTGGATATGAGATTAACACGGCCACGAATGGTGGCCACCGTACCTCAGCTATCCCCGAGCACTGTAATATATGGTGCTAGATTTTTGGTGCTTTTTAACGTGTGTACAATGGGTGCGCCCGGCTTTTGTGCACATCTCCCCAGGACTCAACCCTCTCTGTAAGAGAACTTTTACTGTATAATTTTTATTTTGTTTTCATTAATCTTAAAAAGATTTATATATCTGCATTTTTTTAAAAAAACAAACAAAACAAAACCTACTGTTGTACAAGAACAGGAATCAAGGCATCCTTTTAAGACACAAAGATTTTTAATAACGTTCAAACATATATTTATTGGATTTTTTAAGAAAGCAAATCATGGTGCATAATCTCTAACCCACCCTTCTATTGAACAGGTGCTCTCAAGCAAATAGGAATCATTGCTGACGGATCACCAAAATGTTTTTATTATTATTATTTTTTATTAAACCAGTTGGTAAAGACATACTTTTAATCATTCTTTGGCGGGAGTGTAAACTACAGTATCGCCCTCCTGATAATTTGTGTGCCCGCCTCCGTGCAGTGTTTGGTTTGACTACAAATAAGATGGATATACAGAGAAATCTGTAGCCTATGATGCAGTAATACAGATGTGTCCACAAAATATACGGTGGTTTCAGACAGACAACCAGCTCTGTCGCTAAAACATTCAATCCAGCAAAATGCATTGAAAGCGTAAACACACCCCTGTGAGCAGTTTTCCATCTAAGGCAGGTGTTTGGCATGCAAACAGTTAAAGAAGGACTCAAAAAAAATTCAAACCACAGTTTTGGTTTCTACAAACTCTCCTTCCTTAACTGTTAAGAATGGGCAGGTCGCCTTAGTAGAAATACTGTCTCTAACAGCCTGATGCATCAGTCGGCTTCCCATCTTTTAAAAAAAAAATCTTTAAAAGGTTAAAGCAACATTTTTTTCGGTTTCAAGGAACCCAAATAGTGGACGGTGCTGCGTGTTCCATTTTTCACTATTTCTAGTTGTAGAAAACCGTATTTACTGCTACGAATGTTTGCACATCTGCAATACTGCCCATTAGGTATAAAAAGAAAACATATATATATATATATATATATAATGTGTTTACCAGCTGCACCATAAATGGAGGATAAAAAAATGTAATAAAGTATGAATTGTAAAACCTGTTGACAAGGGGCTGCTGTATCTCCCGCCAGATCCAAACTGTGAATAGTCATCTTCTTGTATATATGGTGCTGGTGGGTTCTGGGGCATTCTCTGTTCTGTGTATATTAGTGGGACTGCAACACATTAAAAGAAACAGTCCTGGGTTCTTCTCCTTAATAACATTGTCCACCTGATCGATACGTAGGATCATTGATTCTCCTCCGTCGTTAGGTTTCATTTATTTGGGGGGGGGGGATTTGGGCTGGAGGACTTCAGGGTCTTTTGTGGGATGTATGGTTTGTTACCATAGCAAACCCAACAACTATTGCAAAACATTGGTGCTTATTCTATAACCGTAACGTGTATTTTTGGTATTTACGAAAGAAAAAGAAAAAACAACTCATTTTTTTGGAGGGGGTGGTAAAGGTTGGCAAAGAGCTGCAGCGAAAGGCAAGGTGCTACATAACTAAAGGAATATAAAGAAAAGAGTATTTTTTATTGTAGACAAAATTAAAGCTATCTAGATTTTTTTAGGAAGGTCATTTTAACCGAAGCCGGGCAAAGAATGCCAGGATGTGCCACAGAAAAAGTGCTGCTTCGTCATTGTTAACCCCTCAAGCTCTCGAGGGGTTAATGCCACGCGGAATGTAAATCCAGCATTAAGACGAGAAAGGTGGTTTTTATTTTATTTAAAGGACTCCTAAATGCACGGAGGTAAATTCCATGCACCTAAATATTTGAAACCTTCAAATCTGTAAATAGCTTTTTTTAAATTTTATTTTAAAGCACTTTTTATCCTGCTGCAAACATTTTGAAATAGATCATGGGAGAACTGTACATAGACTTAGAATATTTAACGCAGTGTGTCCGTCCTACCAATTACTATATCTGCATATATATATAGAATTATTATTTTTTTGTCCCGGATTAGCTTAACGGTGCTCTGGTTTTGGCTAGGGTGGCCGATAGTGTAACAGACGAAGAACGCCACTTCTCCCCACCCTATCGATACTGAGTATCTGTACATTTGTAACGTGGGACAGGCCAAGGGTCCCCAAGTCAAGTAACCATCTAGAAGTTGGTTTTCTAGAGTTTCTTCTACAAAGTATTAACCCGTCGTTGGCAGGTGTACTGTAATTACTGTGGTAGACTTACTGTAGTGACGGTCATACTCACTACCGCTTCACGTTGCGGTACCCCCCCCCCTTCCCCATAGAAAATCATTGCTTCCAGAAAGTGCTGCCTTAAACATATACCTTTTCAGAAACACGCGTAGGGACTCGCATCGCACAGTCCTATCACACTATAATAAGATCGTGTAATGGATGCTGCCTTGAGAAGTTAAAGGGAATCTATGATTAAAGTATATTAATGGACTAATGAAATGTTTTTTAAAATGCTAGTTACTGTTTCATATAGAGAGAGATATATAGGTATATAGACTGTCCGCCTAGGTTTTAAACGAATCGGAGTTATTTCAGATTTTATTCTTCGGCTGTTGAGTTGTCATGGAGTCGTCGGTGTGTATCCGTGCCGCGCGTGCACGTTTGTTTCTAGATCTGAGCGACGGTTCCAGCAATCCCGAGAACCCGGTCCTATGATACGAAAGCAGATCTTATACCCCGGTGTAACATCGTGTTAGGAAACGCCTGTAAACATGTCCTTGTGTGCAGGCTTTTTATATTTCTGTACCTTCTAATCAGCTGTTACCTGGAATAGAATATCATTTACTGGCCTTTGCTTTGTTTTTATTGTGTTCTGTGATATTATTACCCTTCATTCATTTGCTTTTACTTGGTAATGTACTGAACAACCACACTACCCTGCCTTAAAAGCTGCACCAGGAATCCATTGTTGACCTGTAGACCTCAGATGATCCTGTGAGCTCGCTCTTGGGTTTTCGACTGTTTTTGAGGAGTGAGATCATATTGTTGGTGTTGCTAAGCCCTGAGCTGACACTTCATAGATGAAATCCTTGCTTGAAACCAATACTTTGACTTTTTTTTTTTTCCCCATCAACATTGGATTTGGAACCAGACCTCAAGTTGCCATATGGGTGTTGGTTCTGTCCTATTTGATCCTTAACACATATGGTCAGCTAACGCACAAAGATCTAAGCTTTATAGACATCGGCCTAACTTGTGGCGACACATCGGGTGCTGATGCAGGCGTCAATGTCGCATTGAATATTAGACGGAGCCGTGCCGCTGATCTAGGCAGGACTCTACGGTGCTTTATACATTGCCACATGTTACGGAATTATTTAAGTAACTGCAGCTGTTCTTTTCTTAAAATCCTTAAAAATTGGGCATTTTGACATCCAGCGTAGAGCAACAAGATCCATTCCTCCGCAGCGTCCGGTAAAGGTGCTGTTCCACCTACCCTGCTAAATGTATTGCATTCTTAACTAAATGCAACATTAGAGAAATCGTTCCTTGTCCTGTTAAATGCCCAAACCCATTCAGAAATTCTTTAATAGTGTAAAATTATATTGCCCGGACCACTTAAGTTTGTGTGATCTTCATCTGACTGAGCTTTATGAGCCTTAATCACAAGGACTGCTAAGGTTTATTTGCTCAACATGGTATAGAGTTCAGATAACGGTGTCTTGGTGGAACTTCACCTTTAATAAGGGTGGAACGTCCCTGCAAATATCTGTAGTAATCACAAGGTGGGTGGGCTGATCACTCACTGAGCATCTCACTAATTGTTATTCTGGGTCTTGAACCCAAGTAATTGATTCTGGTTCTTCCACCGGCCAGACGCGAGGGCTCTGTTTTTTTGGGAGGATATATTTAAAAAAAAAAATGAAACGCAGCAATGTTTAACATCTGTATGTATTTTTCTTTATTTCCCTGGGGTGGGGGGCGACACACACTTAGTGCAGTCTCATTTTTTTCTTTATTTGGTGCCTGCTTTTAAAAACTTCAGGAGATCATGTTGAGCCAGAGATGGCAATGAACTCCTAATAATGTTCAGACATATATTTATTGGATTTTTATAAGAAAGCAAATCACGGTGCGTATCACGTCATTGTTGACGGATCAGCAAAAGTGGAAAAATGAAAATTGCGTTTGGTGTATTTCGGAGTATTTTGGATCATTTGTTCCCGGGTGATGATGATATTCCTGACTACACCAGGTGGCGGTTTAACTACTGGGTCATCTTACCAGGGTCTGTAGTTTCGGTTGTAAAAATAAGTCTTTTTTTGACACGTAGCAGCGCCTGCTCCGTATCTGTGGCTTGTGGGCTCGTCAGTGTGTTTCTGAATGCAGTAAATTGTATAAAAGTTCTTTACATCAAGCAGAAGCCCCTCCAATAAATAAAATGCAAACTTTTTATCCACTGCTCATCACAATACAAAGCTTTTTCTTTCACCCCCAAACAATGTGTAATCTGTTACTATTTCCACAAGGGTGCTTTAGTCTAAAGATCTTTAAAATGTAACCCCTTCAATGCCAAGTTGTGCTCAGAGTATGAAACTATAATCCCCCCTCTTAATTTATTTTGGTATCCCAACCCTCACCCACCCCCGATGTCTGGCAATGTTAGAAGTACGGGTAGCTGGCGGGTGAGACTGGAATGGATACGGCGTGTATTTTTGGAATGGGAACTCTTTTAAACGATGCTTAACACTAAATGTAGCCTACCTCAAGTCAGGAATGAACCATGAAACTTGTGGAACTGAAAGGGGTTATAAATCTGCACGCTTGATGTGGTCGCCATGCGCAGCTCGGCAGCTCGTTCCCGGCCCGGCAGCTCGTTCCCTTCTTAGTATTTCTCATTTGTTTTGTGGCTTTTATTTTCCCGCGAGCCGATCACTCTACCCAACACATACCAACGCGTGTTTATTCTGCGATGGGAAATGTGCTGCTTCTGTCCGGCCCGTTCAATCACGCGCCTAATGTTACATGCTAAGAAAAATAATGATTTTTTAAATCTGGAGTCAAAAATGGTTTGATTTCTTATCCTTTTTTTTCCCTCTGTATTGCAGTTTTAGAGAATGGATATTTGTGCTGAAACTGTTCAGATTTTCGCTCTGTTCTTGGTGTATGATTTTTTGATTGCTCTTGGCTTAAATATTTTTACTAAATGTGGAGATATTAGTATTTGAGGATGATTTGGTACATCACTGGCTGACTCTGAATGCATTTAAAGTACATGTCCCGTGAGTGTCCGTCAGCCATGGCCGACTGGGGATGGTTTGCCTACATCTGCCGTAGTCCTGTTTCTACCCAAACCCGTCGTTATTCAGACTCATATATACGTGGCGATATGTCAGCTTCTCAACAAAATACGGCCTTCCAAATATTCCTAAATCTTTGAGCATGATTAAGTAGCTGTAAATGTAATTTATTGGGGGGGGGGTCCTTAGCATTTTTGAAACAATAGCGGCGTTTCCATTTGTAAGCAGAAGCGGCGCGGAAGCAAACAGATCTCCAATGGTGGCTTTTAATTAACCAATTAATCTGAAATCTCTGTAGAAGGCTGGTTTTTTAATTATAGAATGGCGTTTTTTAAATAATTTGCGATGGTCTCCTTTTATCCTTTACACTTCAGTCAGGTGAAGCTGGACGTACCTGCGTTTAGTAGTTCCGCTGCTTGTTTTCTGTGCGTCGGCGTGGATAGTTCTGTTGCTTTGTAAGGCTACCCCGTTTACCTGGAGAAATGTAGCATGCTGGACGCAGGGGCTTTAACGTATACACGCCCTCTCCTCGTTTCTGTTTAACCTAGATAAGCTATCCAACGCATTTTACAAATAGTATATGGAACGGTAGTGAAACGAATGGGACATTGCATCAACAGCCTTTTTATATAGAACACTTTTGTTTTGTTTTTTTGTTTTTTTGCTTTTTTCCCCCCAAAATGTATCCACTCTGTAATATATTTTATTGGGGTAAACTGTCTCAGTCGGATGTACAGGCCTTTTTTATTTTATTTCACTGCTATCTTTTTTTGTATATTTTTGTACAGATTTTGTTTTTATTGTTTGTATAGATACTTTTCCTAAATTATACCTCAAACATTTGTGGCAGGCATTCATTGATGGGAATGATATCTGGGGTAAAAGTGTCCTATATTTTCGCTTGTGACGCGCACGTAATTTATACGTCCCCTGTATGTCCGTCTCTATACTGCACCTCCGCATATCTCCTAAGTAATCCGGTGTGACGCCGCGTCTCGCGTTGTATTATATTGGGCATTTCTGAAACTTCTTTGTCTAATAGGAAAAAAAAAAAAACCTTTAAAGAATTTACCTTTGGGGTTTAATTGATGAGAAACGGCCTAATGGCTGACTTGTGTGTTTGTATGTAAATGATTACATTGTATTTAAATCGGTTTGTCACCTTTTATAAGAAGCTAAAATAAAATGTCATTGATTAACACCTTCTGTACAAACTCTGCTTTTCAGGGCCGCCTGTAAGTAGAATGTTTCCTCATTGCAAATAGTTCTTGGTAGGACGAATGTGACTTTTTTTTTTTTTTTTTACTTTTTATTATTCCCTTGTATGTTAAATTCTGCTACCAGGGATAATTGAAGATAATTGAACTGAAGTGTTACCACCTGCCACCATCACAACATCATTTCTTCAGGGAAACTCCACACACCTTTAACTAAAACCGTTCAGAACTTTGTCCCCTGTTATGCATTGTCAAATAATAATAATAATAAAAAAAAATATATATAAAAAAAATCTGTACATTTTAGGTATGGCTTGTCCACTTTCTCTTCTTTTGATGTATTTTGTATCCTTTTCCGGTGCTGGATAGGACTGCTACATTCATGTGTTGTACATTCCAGCAGCAGTGGAGGAGGTTTGAAAGGAGTACGGGAAACAGGTTGGTTTTGTGGCATAAATAATGCAGTATAGGTAGTTAGAAACATAGGTGTTTGATGTATTTGATTTCATGTCTTTTAAATTCACTGGCTACGAGATTCTCCAATGGAGCTACGCTTGTACGCCACACTTGAATATATCTCAACTTGTGACTGTGGTTACTTGAAAATTCAGTTTATTTTGGGGTTGATCTGATGAATGGTAGATTTTACAATGTCTGAAGGCAGTAGGATTAATGTGTATTAAACTGCAGATTTAAATAGTGCAGTAAATTTATGCTGGTAATCTTATTTTGTATAATTTTCCATGTTTTGTATTTTTTTTTTTCCCCTTTCATTTCCTCCCCACCTATTCTGTGTTCTGTAATTTTTATTTTTAGGATGCCTAAAAAATTGCAAGTATGAATCTTTTTTTTGTTTTTTAATTTGTATTTTATTATAATTTTCACAAACTGCTTGTTTGTGAAATGTATTATTCCTGATAACTAAAATATTGTGGGTGTTTTAATAAATTTTATATTTATTTTTTGCACTCAAACTCTGTGTTGCTTTTTTAATTTCATGAATTAGGACAGAGCCGATATATAGGTGCACCTATATACCTCCATTATCAATACAATGAACAGTAAAGGCTTTAGGAGTGTTGGGCATGACATTTCGGTGTAAAGTTATGTGATCTTATCACCATCCTATGACTATAAATTAGAAGTCCAGTGTCATTAACTATGATGGTAATTTTGGAAGTATTTTTTTGAAGCCAAGAAAATGCAAAGTACGCCTAAATAAAACAGAAGGGGCTTTTCTTGTAAAAAAATTAATAAAATACAAATGTTTAGTTTCGAACATGGAGTCTCTGCTGCTAAACTCTTACAGTGTTCATTGGACCCGTGTTTTACCTTGTAGTTCCCCTTTATGCTCCTGATGTCCACCCTTTACGGATTATTTTTCTCTAACAACTCTGGAAGTATTCAAATGTAATTATATATATATATATATATATAATGTGTGTGTAAAAAATTAAAGGCTTATTAAAGGTAATTTTAAGTTAATAATGTCCATTAGCACTGTATCATTGGTACCAAGCGCTTCGGCGTGACACAGGCATGACAGCAGATGAGATTTAAAAAAAAAAAAAAGCTTATATGGAAACATTAGGGTAATATGCACTGGGGGGTACGAATCATAAAGAGGTAAAACATTTGGGGGGTCATTTTTAGTAATCATCAGTGATTTAATAGTAAAGAATCAGGAACAAGAATTTGTAATACATCAGAAATCTGTCACATGCGATGTCACTTGCTGTTAGTCTTAACAAATATGTTTGTTTCCCGAATGATACAATCAATTCCCGTGGAGTCCTTGGCTGAGGATGTTTACGGTAACTGCCGCTCGCATACAGACGGGCGTTCTACTGGAGGAAATCAGTATCCGCGCACACAATGACCGTACGCCGCACATCACAATAACTCATTCATACCATTGTCTTTCTTAGTTTACCTTTCTTCACCCGCCGTCATTGCTTAACATCATTGATGACGTTGTCTAGGCAATTCCATTCACTGGCATATATATATTTAATATATATATATATATATATATATATAACTGTACTGTAGATGTGTCCATTTCTTCTCACTAGCAGATATATTATATACAGTATTTACATACCGGTATATATTATACTGTAAATGTGTCGTGAGAGACAAGCTACGTGACTGGATGCCCGTCGGGGTATTTAATCTTGTGATTTCCCCCCTTCCTGGGTGAGTTTACACGGCGTTCTCCCTTTGTTATCATTGTTCTCTCTATTTGTTGAGCTGCCCCCGTCTCACCCACAGAGGCGCCTTCATTAATGTTTGCACACAAGGGAAGCTTCCGATGACGTTCCGACACTCGTGGCGCATTTCAATATACGTCACCGGCGCGACCTCTCTGCTTGCAAGGGACGCTATGAGCAGGAGGAAAGACTTCCGGCGAAGGAAAATGACGCTGATTGTGTGACGTAACACCTATGCGACGCCGCACATAATATACACATGCCTCCTGTGCGTTGACATTGAGAATCCAGGCAGTGTATCCAAAAGCTCAGGACCATGTTTGCAGCCGGGCACCTGATGGCCAGGAGTAGGGTAAGCAGGACGCGCCGCTGGGGGAAGGATTTATCTGCGGCGCCGGTCCCCTCTCTCTCAGGGCTGGGGAAACATGCGTGCGGTGAATGGGGCTGCTTGGGTGGCAGTTCGATTAATTTAGGTGTCTGTTATGTCCTGAGTGCCTGGGCTCTGCGGGCTCCTGGACACGGGTGAGCCGAATACCTGACCGGAAGTCTGCTTATGTACAACGGAAGGGCAGCGGAAATGCCTATCAGGGCAGCGGAAATGCCTATCAGGGCAGCAGACCTGCTTCAAAATGATACATTGAAACGGCCATCAAAATATTCACCCGGCTTCTGATTTGCTTTTGGTCATAATTGTAGACGGGTCGAGTGGTTCCTGTACACCAGGTCACATGGGCAGACTAGAAGGGCCTAGGAGTCCCTATACATCCGGACACATGGGCGGACTAGACCCCTGTATACCCTTTTGCAGTGCTACTACCAAGACGATGCTATAGTAGTAATATTATCCAGATAGTGCTAACAATATAATATATATATTTATTCAAAGGGTATGGGAAACCGCTTTGCCCTGCCCCTGATCTTACAATCTGGAGGTAGCATATAAAATATAAATGTGTAATACTTATATTGTGTTTAGACATAAAATCAAAGGATGGTTAAAGTGTCCGTGTTATCCCCGCAGTCATGTATTCTCTGCAAAATGAGAAGGCCCTTTGCATCCAAAACAGAAGGCGAGGACAGGATAACGGAAGTGTTGAAGACGAGGTTCCCTAAGGCTACTTCTGTCCGGGTAGTTGATATTTCAGGTAATGTAGCTATGATTAAATCCTGTTAATACAATAAAGCACATGATGTCACAAGTTAATTAAAAGTATAGAAAACATTCAATTCTACATTCAGGCTATTAAGTAGTTCTTTTAATCTGACGGTATATTAACTGGAATCACATACCTAGTGAATACTTAAGCTTTATGTATTGCAGGTTATTTTTCTTAAATCGTATGTGAGAAGATGAACAAAATATCATACATTTACAAATTGTTATGGAAACACATAACCCAGCCATGCATTTCTTTTATGCTTCACTGTAGAAATGTGTACTTTTTTTTTAACCAAATGACGTTAGACCATACAGGGAGAAGTTACGAACTGCTAAGCAATTTGTACCTGTTCATGGTAAAACCAAGGTTCCCTAGCACCTTTGGATATACAACCCAAAATATAGCGGTATATAAATATCCTCGTTTGGTCATGCACCATCTTTGACAGCTTCACTTGTGGCGCTGAAAACCTGAAAAGTTGGTACCATGAGAAGTGGCATGGTGTAGATATTCTAAACTAGTTTACACGGTTAGGCTCTCTGTGTTTTCACCAATGTACCAAAGACCAAGAAGAGGGAAGGTGCACCCGCTTCCTGCAGGCCAAGTTCTAATCCATATTAGCAGTGCATTTTCTGTAGCTCACTTTGGTTTTCTTTTTCTCTTCCAGGAGGCTGCGGTGCAATGTATGAAGTTCACGTTGAATCTGAAGAATTTAAAGCAAAACGCACAGTACAGCAGCATCAGATGGTGAACGATGTAAGTTTAGGCATAGGGACATGTTCGTTAACCTGCTATGGTGGGCGCTTCATAGGGAAATGGCCACCTCCTGCAAACTCGTGTTCTAAAAAAGGCTACCCATATGCTACCCATAGGACTAAAACCTTATTTACCAAAATTATCAGAGAGCAGGTAAAGGCACGGGCAGCCAACAGGCAGCTCTCCAGGTGGTGCTGAATTTAAACTCCACTGATCCCCAGTCTCTGCACTTAGGAAGCATCTATATCTCAAAAAGAGGAAAAAAATCAAGCCAGCATGTTTTGTAAGTTTTTTTCTGCGGCATTAACTTAACGCTAAATTATTACAAATGGTAAATTCCTAACCGATGTTTTGATGGTTTAAGTTAATAGAATTTAAAGAATTATTTTCGACAATTTACACTATACTTTTAACAAAGCAGTAACACAAAAAAAATGTTTTTGTTGCTCACTTCCCTGCAGAGTAGGCGGCTTCCCCGACATCTAAACATGAGGTTTGCCCATGCAGTTGACTTGGGACTTGTATAGGATTTAAGTGGCCACTGTGTGCTGACAAACTCCTTATACTATATAGAGTTGTGATGGTGTAAGGAACACACTGAGTTCTTTGTGCGTAGTAAACTGGTGGGTTTTCAGCTCCAGTATCCCGGTAATTGCCAGCGGTTACGGTCTCATTGTGGCCTAGTCACTATGCTAAGGGATGGATTTAAATGGACAGTTGCAGATTCAATCTTCTAACTTTACTATGTATTATAAAGGCCAATTGTGGAAATGGTACTCCTGGAAGAAAGCATAGCGGCCCTGCCTGAAACATGGTTCAAATAATGGCAGACTTAACTATTCTGAATGCGCTGTGAAATCGGCGAGTTAAAAATGCCGGCATGTGCTTTAGTGAATAAGACTGTGGAGATGTGTGCTTTAGTGAATGATACCATGGAGACGTGTGCTTTAGCTAATACCCTGCGTCAGTGAGGCAGTCCAGTCAGTTACTCAGCCATTGAGAAGATACAGCTTACTGAAAATCAGCCGGTGCATTTATGGGAATATTATGAAGCCTGGTATCGTTCACTATTATAGATTAGCAACATCTAATTTTGTTGTACAACAAAAATGGCCCTTTATTTACAAAATTTCTGGAACAAAAACAAGTCAAAAGGCTAACTCTCTCTCTTTCTCTGTTAAGGCCCTGCAAGAAGAGATTAAAGTGATGCATGGACTGAGGATATTCACATCATGTCCAAAACAATGAAAAAAGTAAATATTTGTGTATAAACGCTATATATCTTTTCCTAAACTCTGAATTGCCAGAAACATGTTCAAGTGAAACACGTCAAAACCTGGTCTTCCAATTCAGCAGTCGTGGAAATAACTCTACCCTGGGAAAAATACACATGTGTATATTTTAGTTATCTAAATGTTTATTAATAAAGAATCTATTACCCAGGAATTAATTCTGAGCAGCTTTTTTTTATTACACAAACACCACCAAGTAAGGTTTCAGGTTTTACTGCATGTGGAGCAAGAAAACCAAAGCAATGGGCTTAATGCACACCAATTCTTCAAGCGATCGGCCGCTAGTGGGCCGAATGCTTATCGGCTCTCAAATTGTTTCTGCAGAGGCAAAGTTGTCTTGAAATGAAGCAAAGATGCAGATTAAAGTTAATACAAGTGACATTTTACAGTAAGTGTGAAAGCAGTTCTGTTAAGATACTGGAGTCTAATTGGGTCCTGTAGCCTTTCCCATACTCAATGGGAAGTCTTGAAGCCACGATGTGATGACAGTAGTTGCCACCTTGGAATATTCACTTGGCTGGAGGTCTCCCTTTTAAGCAATAACTGGTGGGATTGCTAAACACAGACAGGCTTTGCCTTGACTGGCCCTCTAATGTGTAAGTTAATGAGAGATCCTCTCACTTATTATACAGGGTGAGCTCAGACCTTGTAGCAGAAACCTGCCAGGGTTTTCCCTTCGTAATAGTGACGCGAGGCAGGTGAATCCAAATCTCTAATAGACCCAACTGGATGTTTGGAGAATGAACCCCCTCCAAATACAAAAATGCATGAGAAACACTGAAAAGATAATACATTTAGCGTTAAACAAATATTCACAAGCCTTTCATATGCTCCCAATGCACTGGCGGCTGGGTCTGGAAACTCTGTAGGAAAGCCAGCGACGCAGGTCCAAGGGCAATCCTGTCTGTCGAGTGACCTTTGCCTGCCCAGGTTTTACCATCACCTAATACTAGACATGCCAGCGCTGGACTTAGATTAAAAGGCAATAAGCAGATATGTACAGTAATTCTGTTACATGCGCAGAAAATACACAAGGTAAACTATATAAATCAAAAAGTATTTATTACAATGCACAAAAACAGGAAAGTAACAAACATAGAATGATCCAATATAGAAATAACTATTCTCTGAAATTATTTGAATATATGTAATTGATGAGCTGTTTCCCCAGTGGCTCAATAGATATGTTAAAAGCACGTAAAGTAGAAAATTTAAAGAAAAAACCTTGACAATAGTCCAACCCTGACCAAAGGGTGTAATACTCATCGTAAACTCACAAGAGACTACACTTCTCATTACCATCAGCTTTGTAGATGGACAATAGAAAGTATTCCTCAAGATTGGCAATTAGGTTGGCCTATTAATGGTAAACTTAAAGCGAATAGGCAAAGTGCATCTAAAAGAGAAATCCACCCCACAAAAGAAAATAGACTATCCCAAACATTCCCTATGCAGAATTCCGATAAATGTACAGGGTTTATTCACCAAAAGGAGAGTTGCTTCAACTGCCTCACTCTTATTATAAAAAGGACCATCCCTGGGAAGTTCCTATAGCAAGAAAGGTCGCGCTTGCCCTGCATAATGTATAGTTCAATGAGTGAGATTTATGGAATCTCAGTGGATTACCTATGCATTACCAAGGGCCACTCGAGCCCTTCTAGAAGTAGATCACTGGGGTTGGCACCTTATGACTTAACGCCACAGGTTTTAAGTACAGCTTTCTTGCAAACTGAGACAACTCTCTCTTTAGTGAATAAACCGCTATGTGTCTGCACTAAATAGGAAGTCAAATCAGATGACCTTCAACTGCAATGTAATAAAATTTTAAAAAATGAGAGGAAGACAACTATAAAAATACCAAAGTTTGTTTTTTTTGTTATATAAAGACAAAAGTCTATGCTGTTCATATTTTCCACGGTAACTGAAGAAAAATGTATTTGAAAAAAAATATATTGTTATAAAATCCAGCACACGCTCCAGAAGAGTAACTAGAATAGGCAAGAAGCCAGAATTTATTATAAAGATCATATTATAAAATGTACTTCGGACATTAACGGATACACCAAGATCATAAAAAGTGGTCAAGCATTATTAGGGAATATATATTCATTCAAGAGTTCAATCCCCCCTCCTGATATCCAATTGATCACATCTCTTGGCTGTTAAAAACAACTCGGCTCCCCCGGATATGCATTTTCCCTTGTTACAGATCACAGATTAATTCTGACACGTCATTTACTCTGTTCAATCTAAACAAGAGATGTATGTGTGAGGAATGTAGACTTCATAGGCAGTGGAAAAAGCTAAAGTAAGTGGTATATAAAAGGTCCAACCCCATTACTGCCTGAGGAGCACCAAAAATGAAGTCAAAATACAGCAGATGTTTAAGTCACATGTAAAAGCAGGTTTAGTGGAGTGTTCCTTTAAAGCATTCCTAAAAAAAAGAGTTCATACAAAAATAATGCAAGGCAATCTGTCACTTAGTCTACGTAAAAAGGCAAGACCCCTTCAGTGGTATCTGAATCTTCTCTCTGGTCATCGACAGTCACGCAATGGAGCGCACAGCAGGTAACGTGCGAGGCGAGACCATGTTCCGACCGGACAAAGGGGCTTCACAGACTAGAAGATCTATCTGTCTTTGGATCCCAGCTTTTCAATGAGCTCCTGTAGGGGAGCCAGTTCTCTGCGGTCTATCAGGTTAAATTCCTAAGAGACCAAAACAGCCAGAAAGGAAGAAAAAAAAAAAAAGTCAATAAGGAGAATTCACCCCAGCCAGTGAGACATATGGCTAATGTGGGGAAATATTACATTGCAGGAGGAGTGTATATGGGTCAATATATTAGCTACAACTCGCATCACTATACACGATGGGCCATCTCTGGTATATTACTCCTGCAAGAAACCTCAATTCCCCCCAAAAGGGCTGTATGTATGCCAACTCATTTTAAAACATTGTTGGAAATTCAGGTATTCGCTGAATCAAACATAACAGTGGAGTTTGCGAAAGGTGCACTCGCAGTCCATTGACGTCATTTAGCATTACAAAGGGCCAAGCCCAGCAAGCATTTAGTATAAGCGTAAGCTTCAGTTAGGAAACGGCAGAAGTCTCCCAGCGTGGATACATAGATAACTGGACTAAAAATGATGGTCCTCACATCTCCTTCTGGAGACCAAGGACTGATTTAGGTCTCTAGATGAGTTTTTATTATGTTATAATCTATCAATTCTGTTTTAGTATTCCTTGCAGAAGCTCGCATGGAGCAACCCATCACGGTGTATAGTGATATTAGGGTGCCAAGAGTGAAACTTTTACACAAAACGCATCAGACCCCCCCAGTTTGTCCACCACTGTAATAAATATTTACCAAAGTGTAAATAATTCACACAGGTTAAAGCATTGTTTAGCAGACGTATAATCCGGTCATCTTCCTCACCTGTACAAAGAAAATGAAATGCTTGAATGATGTGTTGAGATGAGCTTCTTCCTGCAGCTGCATCACGGAGTCAAAGTGCTGGTGGTAGATGTGCGCGTAGACTCGGAACAGGCGCTTCAGGATGGTCTTGGCCACGGACATAAAGTTCTTGGGGAAAGGGACACCTGGAAGACAAAGAGACCTCTTCTTTAATGGAGAGTTTCAATGAGAAGATACTGAAGGAGAAATATAACAAAAAAAAAAAAAAAAAAAAAAAAAGGTAATTCCGCTACAAAGTTTGAAAAGCAGTTTTATCACCAAAGGCAAGTCATGGAATGGTCCAATCAGCATAAAAGTCATGGAATGGTCCAATCAGCATAAGAATATATAGCATAAGTCACTTTAGCAAAGTGTACCAGGATAATTTTAAAATATAAATATATATACACACACACTGCTTACACTATCTCGACCAACAATCTGAAACCGCGTATGTACAACCAGAATTATGAAAACCATCCCCCACTTTCACTACTGAACTCACGCGAAACACACAGGACTCATTTGGAGATTTGAAGAAAAAAAAAAAAAAAAAAACGCCCAATAAAAATTCACTCAAGATATATTCTCTCGATAAAGAAAGTCTTCTTCCGTTTGTGTATTTTCTATGCAGCAGCACAATGCATAGAACAAGATTTGTGCTTAAAAACCAAGCCAGACAGATGCAAACGTCTACATTCACCAAGGTGGGAGTTTGCAGGAGAAACATGTCAGGGACAACCTTCTGTGATAGAGTAGTGATAGTGGACAGAAACCCCAATTCTCTAACAGCCACTTTAGTACATACAGCACTCTGCGTTCCAACCACTGCCAGGACAGACACACAGCAGACCCGATGAGGAGACCGATGGGTCCTTAGCTTGTGAAACGACACTCAGCCCCAGTTCTAATAACTACAATTAAAATAAAAGAAGGCTGAAGCTTAGAGGTCTCCGCTGGCCCGGGGACAGAATCTTCTAACCAGGTTCCTCCTGTGAAGGATGTGCTTGGGTTTCAGCAGCTTGACTTCGCTATACATTATAAAGGGTCAGCCCCAGTGAGCTTCTGTTGTAGAAGGCGCTTGGGTGAACGAGCATGTTAGTGCTCTCCATCCAATGATATGTTTGATGCATACTTTCTTCCAGCCTTAGATTCTGGAGTGATCTTATTAATGCTTATTAGTCAACATAGAACAGCATATCTTGCGCACCCCCCCACATTTAGGACTGCGTCCCCTTAACACAACCACATATACCCAGAGCTGAAGTCTGCATTCTATAAAGCCTGTGAGTGCATGCGCTAAACAAACAAGACAACTCCCTCGCACGTCAGATATGAAAGGTTACAGCGCATTTAGTGCAGACGGAGCGGAGACTATAAAAGTAGAACGTATAATGCAGCCGTTTGTATGAACCAAGCAAAACAATTCACACCAATAACCAGCAAATCAAACGATGGAAAACACGGCTCAGCTTACTATCCATTCCAGCCACCCCATCACATTAAATAATAAAGTACTGCTACTCGGGGCACATTCACTCTACAGGAGAACATCAACAACCAACCGTGACTGCATTCTGCCCAAGGTCCCATTCACAAAACCCTAAACGTCAGCCGTCGGCTATCTTTCAGTTAGGTTTAGGAATAAAAAGGTGCTCCAAATAACCAAACTCTACTCGCGTAGTCACTGCTTTCTATGAATTGACATTACACCAAGTGAAAAGCAGGAAGCCAACCTCAAACATCGAACCAAATACAAAGTATACAGGATCAGGTAGGAGGCCAACAAACTCTTAGTCATATTGTTAAAAAAAAAAAAATCCCCGGTTACATTTAGAAGAGGTCTAGTGTGTTAAATGCAGAGTCTGCCGTTGCTCCCCAATAAGCACATACACAGCACTATACACATTGCAGGTCAACCGGCTCTACAAAGGAAGCTCAAGCAGGATCACGCCGGGAGCCATAAACCAAGAACAGCCTGAAGCTGCCGGCAGACACCAACCCTGGAGTTTCATTACATCTACCCAGCCCGTGGCTGAGCAAACAGGTGGCTAAACGACAAACGACCTAATTTTACAGGAACCTAACTTACCAAAGTAAAGACAGTTTGCTACTAAAACTGGTCAAAACAGCTGACCAAACGATGTTCCAAATGGCACCGTGGGGTATTAATGCAAAGCACTGCACATTCCCTTGTCCCTCAAAGGGTTAAATTCACGGTTTTCTAAGCCACAAGGCCAGGTGGCTACCCAAGCAAAAGTATATCATTGTCAGCTGACAGTCCAGTGACAACATGTGACCTTAAATGTCATGAAAAGGGAACCGTTAGCCAAGAAACACAGTAAGGAGAAGTAGGGTAGTCAGGCGGGCACGGAGTCAGAAATACTGCAGACACGGAGACCCTGAACGTATGCACAGATTTCAGATCTTAAACCATAACACATTCGCATCAAACCGAACAAGCCAGATTAAAAAGTAATCTAAAATCATATATAAATAGGTGCAGTACAGTTACCCCGCTGGTGCCAAAAGAGCTCTTTGACCCATTTCTTCCAAGACTGACATTTCAGCTACTAAGATCTAACGGGTCACTCAAATTACCGGAGGGCATGAAAAGAAAAAACAAAAGCCAGCATGACGTGGCCTTAAATCACATGTAAAAACCACAGACCCGCAGCCGCTAATGTGAAACAAGAAAAGCAGAAGCACTTAACTCACCAATCTTTGACGGGAAGAGGGTCTCATCGTCAAGCTGGTCCTGGACCCACGTCATCAAGTAATCAATATACTTCGGAGCAGAACATTTGATGGGCTTTTTTATGTTGGTGCCATCTGCCCAGTGGTACTCATACCTGCAAAACATGTCAACCGGAACATGCATGAGAAACTAAGCAAGCAACCCGAATCTCTGGAACTTTACATTTAACATAAGTGTTGCATTATCATTGTTTGGTCACTGAAACAATGTATTAAAGTTAATCACATCCACCTAGTGTTCCTAGTTATAAAATACCTTCTTATAACCGAATATGTTTAGCATCTAGCGTTCTGTTTTTTATATCACTTATCCTGAATATTATCCAATGGAATGTTTTTATCGCTGTATCCACAGCCAGATTTTGGGATAGCGGAAGCTACGGAGGAGTTTTCTATCGCACCTTTTGTTCACTTTAATGAAAGATGACAAACGTTCTTAAACCAGAGCCTTATATAGTGACACAGAAATGGTTAACAAGTCAAAACTCATGCTAGGCTAAGGGCCCCTGCTGGAATAAGTTCGGTGGGGATAAAGATATTCATTTGTTTGCTTGGATGGCTCTGGTCAAATATATTTAAGACAACAAAGGCAAATAATGCAGAAAATTGCAGTTTTTGAGATTTGATCTGTTTCAGAATGACCGCTTTATGTTTCTGGCAGATTTATATAAAGAAAATTAGATTGTGGAAGAAAGTGAAACCCGTAGCAACCAAGACTCCGATAGCACATTTACCGAGGACACCGCACTTCGCCAACAGGTTTGTTTGTCAAATTAGTGGAGGACGAGATAGAAAAGTTAGATGAATGGAGGTTTCTCCCTTCAATCTACCCAAAAAAACATCCTCAGGCCCTAAAGGAACTAAAAGACCAATAAGATGTGGTAATAAAATCATCCAAGGGAGGAAGCACAGTTCTCATGGATGAGGATAAGCATATCACATATGCAATAAAATTCTTTGGGATGGAAGATTATTAAATATTAGACTCCGATCTGAGAAACCAATATCTGGGGAACTGAATATAATTCTATATCTAAAGAATTCATTGAACGTAAAAGGCAGAGCAGTTTCGGCTACCGACCCCCCCCGAGGAAGGTGTATTCACTGCGAAACAAGCAACTGGTGTCTGCCGGCCCGTCAGCAGCTAAGATCGTACAGGAAACAGACATTTGCTCACCACGGAGTATCTTTTTAGAGAGGGAGTTTGTGTACCCCGTGTCTCGTATTATACCAGAGATCGCAGGCAGACGCAGGAGGGTTTGACAGGCTGCCAATTCTCACAGCCTTCTCTCCTAGCAGCGTTGTCATTACCGCCAGATTTGGATACAACCGCTTCTTACGACGATAGGTTTTGTGATTATTTAGCAGCCTTATACTCCCTAAAAGCAGGTTCTTAGGAAAACATTGATTTTAATTGGAATCATTAACCTTTTGGGATTTGATTCTTGCCCAGATGAACTAGAATATATTAGGTTATCCCCTATAGGAAGGGATGCATCAATATTTCGGGGATTTCATTAATTGACGTTGCAATGCTTGTTCAGAAATAGACCCTTCGGCCAAAAAGTGTTAAATACACCATTAAGGACTGGCTTTCTTTTTAAATAAAACTAGGAAAGGCAACAGTCACTCTATGCCATAAATGTAAAGGCGAGTAGAGGGCTGCTCGGTGACCAGAATTTAAATTGGCAGCAAAAGGCAAAGAGTCGGCAAGCTAAAGATTTAAGGAGCCGGCAGGCTCTCCCATTTACACGCAATGATTGCCGAAGCCTTGTTTTTCTATTTCTGTAAGGTTTGGTTAATTGTTTACTTAAGAAAAAAAGCTGCGGCGTTTGCCATTCTGTGATCATTTCCTACCACATTCTGCCACCAACGGTACGGAAGCGCGTTCTGTACACCGTCAGCGAGAGAGAACACACACACACAGGAAGTGAAACAATGCCGCTGTATATACAAATTTCTAACAAGTGCATTTTTTATTGTTGTGTTAATACAAACAATTTTCTACCAATGAGCTCCATGTTAGTGTTTGTAGTAAAACCTGTCTGCTACTTAACATGGAAGTATTTATAGACATTTACAATCAAAATATAAAACGCATATAATATATATATTAACGCATGAAACCATACACAGTAATGTCTATGTGATAAAAAGAATGCTCTGACAGTTACTGCTGCGACGTCGCCGTTTGCAACAGAATACATAGCGCCATTCCTGGACGGTATTACAGAAAATCTCACTCGAAATGCAAGTAAACCCACTAATTTGGTTAAAAGGATGCATTCAAAACTTTGAACGTCCCCACTTACCGTGCACCTGTTCAGGCTGCTGGCGTTTTAATGGTCGCCAAAAGGTATATAAATAAACATGATGATATTTTTAACACTACACGTGAGCGCCTTAGTTTTATATACGGCCCTTTGCTGTATGGTATGCAAGAAAATGCCCAAGTGTGTTTTGCAAAGAGAGGGGGAAATGAATTCCTCCTTGTGCTGTACACAAGCAGATATACCACATAAAACATCTTTTTATAAAAAACATCTTTTTATATAAAAGTAGTATTAAAATCACAGTAGATTAAAGCAGATCATATTTCACTGGCACCATCCCCTTAAACTCCAATATCAAAGCTAATGCCAGTTCAGAAAATGTACCAACTGCTTCTACTTGCCCTACCCTAGCCTGCACGGGGCATGTTGGATCTTGAATCTCTCACCATGCAAAACCTTCTCCTTTGTCTCACCTCAACCACTTACTGACATCTTTTCTGCTTCAGGCTAAAACATCTGCCCTAGAAGACTGTTACAACGATTATTTTATTATAATTTATATATATATATATATATATATATATATATATAATATATATATATATATATATATAAAGAAAAAACACATGCAGCGTTTAAAAAAAAGTAATAATAATCCCACAGCCAGAATTTACCGTGGCCCAGCAGACATTACTGGACAGCTGCTTTCCGTGCAGAACTCTGTAATGGTCCCATACAACATGTTGATCTGATTGAAGAAGTCCACAGCTAAAGAGAGAAACATACGCTGAATGAACAGGTTCCAAAACTCCAATCTACATTTCAACTGCTGCTTCAAGAAAATTAGCCGTTATAGACAAAATATCCGTAATATTCATCAAAATGAATATTGGATATGAAAAAAAACAACAACAACTTTCTCTTTGCTGGAAGAGAGGGATTGCTTCTTTGGGTTCAATGAGAAAGTCTCAGGTGGAGACTAAATGATTTCTCAATTGTTTGCCATTATTGTTTCCATGAAATAAATCATTGCTGGCAGGAAATTGACTATTTTTCAGTGTATCACATAAAATATAGCATTATAGCAAATTTCTAAATCATAAGGCACATATTTCATAATGCACACTCCCAAAGGATCCCTGACATGTGGACAGGCTTATAAACAAATTCCAGGGCTGTCCTTTCTGTTATCGACAGAGGGTGGTAGATAAACGGAACAGCATCCGACCAGAAGTGGTAGAAGCCGATACAGTGAGGGAGTTTAAACATACATGTGATAGGCACAAAGTTAACTTGAATCTAGGACAAGCTCGAGGACTGATTAAGATCCGATTCCCTACATCAGGAAAACCGGGCCGACCAGATGGGCCGAATGGCTCTTATCTGCCGTCTAGTTCCATGCTTCTAGACACAATGGAGCTCCATCAAATAGATGCCATAGCTTGCAAGACTCAGAAGGGTTGGGGTAGTTATAAACTACAATAAAATCAGTTGGTTATTTGTATTTATATAGTAAAAATGCAGAGGCAGATTTAAGATGCTAACTTCTTTTTAAAATAGGCTATGCAAATGTTGGAGATCATCACAACACTACACAAGCCAAACACCGCGCATCCCACTTATCCGCATGCGTAACGTAGGCTCCTGGTGGATCATTCAACTGCCAGATCATATAACAGACAGGAAAACTACTCACTGTTCACAGCAATCCACTCGTTTAGATCCTCTCCCTCGGGCAACATGACCGCCTGCCTGAGGTTGCCGCTTCCCAGCGTGGCTTCCGCATGCTTCAGCAGCTCGTACTGGTGGGACCCCTCCGGGATATTCTTCTTTGGCTTGAAGGTTTTTGAGGATCGACTACTGCTGGGGAAGAGGAATTCAGACCCACCATTATTCCAAAATGCTCTGCACCATTCCCGACATACAGATCAACAATACAAATACATGAATTAACCCATCCTCTGCCACAAACCAACTACACAACACTTTGATCATCTCCCTACCTTCTAACACTCGTGCATCAGATGAGCAAAAACATGGTGTTACCGGCAGTACAGTACCGAATATATTACAGTCACAGTACGTCCCAGCACCTTTACAAACTTATAGAGAGGAAAACGTGTATAAAGCCCCAAAGGAGGCGCAATCCCTATGGAAACCTATGCAATGCTCCTGGTGATTGCCCGCAGCTGGTCTTTATAAACACGGCCCGATGTTCTTAGGCCTGACAGCCTTTCTTCACTTCCTCTTATCTCACTTCTGCTTTCCTCTCCGTTCTACCTTCGCTCGCCTGCTCCCCTCCAAACTTTCGCCCCAATCTCTATCACAAAACTCACAAGAGGAAGCTCATGTTGCCGGGGAAGGAGAGTCGACTTCTCCGACCCGGTCACCGTCCGCTGTTTCTTCTCACTGCCTGACGGGCGGACACGAACACCAAACTCCAAAATACCCACTTCCGGCCGAGCCCTCTCTGAAACAAGATCTCGCGGGACGCAAGGAGGCATTAGCCCATAAACCACACCCAGGCAGGCCGTCCGCCTCTCTTCATGTAGACCGTCGAACTTGACGTCAATGCCCGTGGGCGGGGTTTCTGCCAGAAGGCTGGGCTGCTTTTCAACAGTGGGCTGCACGCGGAGGGGGTTTCACGGGTGGTCCTGTCACTTGTTTATTGCTTTTACCCCTCTGATCGCTCCCCGGGTCTGGGAAGTAAAACTAAACAGAAGGAGCCAACCGCCTCCGGTCCGAATAATGGGGGAAATAAGGAGCCATATTAGATACAAGGCTAAGGAGTAATATGCGGTAACCGGTTCTAATAATGGGGAGCAATGCTAAAAATGTGCTAAATAACATGTAGCACACAGTGGCAGGTAAAGGGGGCGGCAGACCCCCACCGCAAAACTAAAGGGAAAATCAACCCCCCCCAGTGTGTTGCTGCCCATTGGGTCTGTTACAGGGAGGCTGTCCTCAACAGGCCCGTTTACACTATGGAGGCCCAGTCTCTACACGCTGCATTTAAAGTTTTTTTAAGACACGGAGTACCGGGATATGACATCGTAAACTGGTGCCCTGTAGTGAAGATGGTGGCCGCGAAGGAGGCCCAGGGCACCAAAGATAAATCCGCTGTTGGTAGCAACATTATGGCATTCGACTACTGACACTGAGTCGTTAGCCAGGTCAGGAAGCTAGGTAGCGAGTAGAGTACCGTCACTAGTCATTACGTAAAGAAAAGCCGAATTTCACGGCAGATAAGACATTCGGCCATCTAGTCTGCCCGGTACTCCTAATGTAAGACTCAGACCCTAATCAGCCCTTCGTCAAACCTTAGATTCAAGAAAGTAATATGTATATATATATATATTCAAACATATATATATATATATATAGCCATATCTCATGCATGTTTGAATCCCCTCACTATATTAGGAGGCTGTTCCATTTATTTACCGTCCTCTTATTGCGAAAAAAGTTTCTTTAGTCTCTTTTTATCTCCGAACAGCTAAACTGGATTACTAGACGCTACCCCGGTGATTTTTCTGGTGGAAAGTGGCTTGAAGTAGATAAAAATAAATACAAATAAATAACTGCAGAATTCGCAGGAACTCCAGGGTGTGTATATACGAGACAGGCTGTTATCTCTGAAGGCAGATGCTTAGTGTTGTATTCCTGTCCAAACATCATGCGCATACAGGCAACACGGGAGCTAATTATAGAGACAAGCCTTATTAGGGTTTACACCGGAGATAGTGATTAAAGCCCTAGCTTATAGGATAGAATGTCCGAACTAACTGATCAATTCTCCAGGTTTTGTCCCAAATAACAGGTGTTCCGTACTTCAGGCAGAAAATACTCCTGAATCATTATAATCTAAGAAGCATTTATTGTATGGGCCAATATGAGAGCTGCAGTAACACAATATGTGGATATACTGAAGGGTAACTACAGCCGTGTGGGAATCAGTAACATTCCATGTACTGCAGGGTAGAACCGCACGTGTGTTGCTTAATGAAAATGTACATGTCCCGGAAAAGATGATTATTCCGATCACCTCTACGGATGATGACTTCAGAAGCAGGAGAGCAGGAACGCTTAACATAAAGCTTTTCTAAAGAGCGTTCCTTAGTTCCCATTGAGATTTATACACAGGTGAGTGACGCCTTTCCAAGCAGGACTTCAGACTCTAATGGGAAGAACTAGAATTAAAGAGTTTGGGGCCCTAAAGCAATTACACAAGAACGGCCCCTTCTCTGGATTTCCTGCCTTTAGCAAGCTCTTTTTCCCTTGTTTCTCTGCTTTCTGCTTCTTGCAGTCTTTTTTACTTCTGTTCTTTCTTTTGCACCTCACTTTACAACATCTTTTCCTCACTTTTTTCGATCTCCTTTCCCTTTTTTTCTTTGGCTTGTCTGCCTTTTACATTTGTCATCCCCTAACTTCTATTCTGCTCCCCCACATACATACATACATACATACATATATATATATATCCACATAGAATGTGTCGGCAGATAAGAACCAACCACTTCATCAGCCCATAAACTCTTTCACTGTATTAACCTCTACCTAAACTAAAAAAATTGGTTGAAAAAATGTGCCGCTGCCACCACCCTCCCAATGCTCAAAGGGTTAAATTGGGCCCAGGCTGGGCATCTGGCACAGCAGACAATGTGAACAGGGCATTAAACACAGTGATATTGCGACTAATGGGGCAGATCGCTGGCTGTATACACACCGATAGTACACCAAGTACAAAAAAAGGCCAATCGGGGCCTCAGCCTGCCATTTCTGACTGTGTCTAAGACTCTCTCAAGTTTTGATGTAATTAAGACCATTAATTACTTTAACCAGTCTACTAATATCCTTAACCCTATAACGCTAAATTAATTTTGACCCTCTTTCTTCTATCCATTGGTCTCAAATTCCCTATTGAACTTCTTCTACTTGTTTATTTCTAGTTTCCATTGCAACCGGACCAACAAATAGGATTTCCAAAAACAAAAATGTTGGACAAATTTTGTCGAATACGACGAAAACAAACAGGAACTTTCTGCTAGCGCCCAAGTCTAGTACTTAATGGAACACAGGAGGGAAGTTTATGTCAAAGGAGAAAACCTAGAGCAAGAAGTCATAATCTAAAACTAGAGGTTAAGAGTTTTAGATGTAATGTAAGGAAGTTTTACATATACCGAGGGTGTGGTGATCAACAGAACAGCCTCCCATCAGGAATGGCAGAGGCTAATATAGTGAGGGGATTTAACCATGCATGAAATAGGCATAAAGCTACCCTGAACCTAAGAAAAGGCCAAGGACTGATTAAGATCTGAATCTTACACCAGGAAAAATGGGTTTCGTTCAGTTTCTCAACTGTATTATTTAAGTACCTGCTAAAAAACAGACTATGTGCTTCTCCCCATGTGAGTGCATGTAACATAGATAAGCACAATCTGATAAAAAGACACTGATCTATTGAACTCCTTTGAGGAGATTTGGGGGTTTACTTACTGAAGGTAGAGTTGACAGGAGAGTTTGCTGGAGAGTTGTGGTTTCAACTTTCTCAATTCACTGTTCATTATGAAGGGTCAACACTGACAGGTTTCTTCACTACAACCTACTCAAGTGCACTTCTCTTAAGGAGGAGTCCCACTCACCTCCTCCGCCGCTAATGGGTCCTTGGCTATGAATTATCACATCAGCACACACCGTTACCCTCAGGTGTTGTTGTGATGTACCCAACATGTTTAATCCCCAGAGACAACAACACCCAGTATGCTAAGGCGGGGGTCCCCAACCACAGGGCCGCGGACCGGTACTGGTCCATGGCTTACATTGCGGCCACAGAGCAATTTTTTCCGCACGGGAAACTTTAAAGACCACTAGCCTCCTCATGAAATTAAAGCGACTAGCATGCACGAACCTTGCGTCCCACTCAGGGGTGTACCCAGGGGCGGCCCAAGACGCTGACACCGGGGGGGGCGGCATTTCAAAATTCGCCAACGCCATTATCTACCCTATCCCCCCCCTTTGTACTTACCTTTAAACAGTCCTGCGGCGAGTCCCCATGCTCTGCCACGGTGCCGGCTTGTAATGCCGAGCGCCGGAAATTGACGTTACTTCCGGCGCTCAGCATTATAAGCCGGCACCGAGACTGAGCTAGAGGGCTCGCAGAGGAGAGAGAGGGGCGCCGAGCGGGTAAGCGAAAACCACTCGGCGCCCCTCTCCTCCGCTTAAAAAAAACCGCTTGGGGTGTCAAAGTGCCGCCTCTTCAAAAGTGCCGCCTGGGGCAATTGCCCCACTCGGCTCCATTGTAGGGCTGGCCCTGGGGTGTACCTAGAGTATTTGGCACCTGGGGTGGATCCTGTATGTGGCCCCCCATACACACGGTGGTACTGCCTAACTGCTATCATTATATACTGAGGCAAACATTGATGGTGGTACAGCAACACTGCTATCATTATATACTGAGGCAAACATTGACGGTGTTACAGCATAACTGTTATCATTATACACTGAGGCACACATTGACAGTGGTACAGGATGACTGTCATTATATACTGACACACGCACTGATGGTGGTACAGCATAACACCTATCACTATATACTGAGGCAAACATTGACGGTGGTACAGCATAACACCTATCACTATATACTGAGGCACACACTGACGGTGGTACAGCGTAACACCTATCACTATATACTAAGGCAAACATTGATGTTGTGTAGGCCTACCACTTCAGTGTCTGACCTAGTATATAGCAGGGATGCACCGAAGTGAAAATTCTGGACCGAAACCGAAATTTCAGCCTTCACTTGGCCGAAAATGACCCCCCACACCTTTAAAAAAACCCAAACACTTTTATTAACCCCTTCGTGACATAGGCTGATTTTATTTTTTGTACCCTTCGTGACAATGGCCGTTTTAACATTTCTGCGCTGCTCGTGTTTAGCTGTAATTTTCTTCTTTCCCGTTTACTGAAGCCACACAAGTTGTATATTGTTTTTTTCAGGACAAGACAGGCTTGTTTTGATTGTATCATATTATTTACTATTAAAAAAGTATAAGATATGGTGAAAAATAAAAAGACTTTTTCTAAGTTTTAGTTGAAAAATCTTTTACTCATCTATAAAAGGTAATGAAACAACCTGATCAATAGATTCTACTATTCGTCCTGAGTTTAGAAATACCCAATGTTTTTATGTTTTTTTTGCTTTTTCCCTGAACATTATGGGGCAATAACTACAGGTAGCGTTTTGCTATTTCAAAACCATTTTTTCCAAATCTGGTAATTCTTCCCTCCAAGTGCCGTTCCGGGTATCTTTGCAGCCGGCCAATGCAATTTACCCCATCAAGTCATATATTTTTGCAAACTAGACACCCCAGGGTATTTCAAATGCTAGTTTTTCCATGCACTAATTCTACCGCCAGTCTTTGTCAAACTTTGTGGTAGTGAGGGGTTAGAGGAAAGTGGACCCATATCTATGGGAGTAGGGGAGAGGAAGGGGGGTGGCTCGGTTTTTTCATTACAAAATCAATATAAACCGGGGGGTGGGTGGCTGGGGGTAATACACATGGCAGTGGGGGCATCAATAGACAGGAGGGTGCTTGGGCATCACATAAATTAATACTAAACGTGGGGGCTTCACAATAACCACTACAAAAGAAGTGGGGGCATAATTACAAAAGGGAGGGCAATATGCAACGTTGTGGGGGAAACACGTTAATCAATACTAAAGGGGGGCTGGCTGGGCATTAATACACTAGGGGCATGATAACCGTTGTGGCTTAGCCTGTCCTGGCATGTGTGTGTGTTTGGATGTCGGTGTGTCAGAGCCTGTCCTGGTGTGTGTTTGGGTGTCGTGTGGGCAGAGCCTGTTACCTGCAATGTGGTGTGTGTGTGGTCGCCCCACCACAGGACTGCACTGTAAGTGACCCTATAAAAGGGGGTAGATAGTGAAAGGGGTGTAGGGAGAGGGAAGATAGTGAGGAATGGGGGGTAGAGGAGAGGCGTAGATGTGAAAAGGGGGGTAGGGAACGGCGTAGTAGATAGTGAGAATGGGAGGGAGAGGGGGTAGCATAGCGCTGAGAAGGGGGTAAGATTGTGTGAGAGGGGGGTAGGGAGAGGGTAGATAGTGAGAATGGGGGTGTAGGGAGAGGGTAGATAGTGAGAATGGCAGGGAGAGGCAGTAGATTGGGGGCCCTTAACATATTCTCGCACTGGGGCCCTGAGGCTTCTAGTTACGCCCCTGGCACCTAGGGTGACCGTGTACCGCCCCCTTTAGGTACGCTACTGCCTTTGTTTTGGGTGGTGATGAATTTCACACAGTGCACCTAAAAAACCCACATTTCCAGAACACATTTATATTTCATACATCGTTGACCAGCACATGGGAAGTACTTTCCTGCAATATGTGGAAAGCATAAGCAGGGGAGAATTGGCTTGAAACAGTAAATCAGTGGCAGGAAAAGCACTCTAATTAAAAGCAATGGGAGTGCTTTCAAAGCCAGAGCATGGGGGTCTTGTTAGATTCCCCCACAGCATTCGCCGAGCCACACTGGAGCTGAATAGCGGTATGTGTGTGGCACTGTCAGCCCGCACCCCACTGGCCATTTGCCTGGTGTGCCAGATGGCCCGTGTGGGCCTGAAACAAGCTCTTCTTAAAGGGAAGTTTGGTAAGCAAAGTAATGTCACTTTTGTTTGGGACATTTTAACCAAATTAACATGGCAGCCACCAACTCCGTTATATGCTACTACTTAAACAAGGAGGGGCAATGACACCAGAAAGCCTCCCTGTGCATCACAGGGCTCCAAACCGTACGCGCTTATCCGGGGCCACACCGTATACGCCGCTATCAGCCGGTCAACCCCCAGCACAGCCACACACAGCTCATTATCCGCATAGCCTTCAAGCGCTCCACCCACAGTAGGGACAGTCAGCCAATAGGAAATCCGCTCTACACTGACGTCCTCCGTGCCGGGTTGGGAAATTCTAAGCCTGGGCGTGGAGCTCGCGAATATTCCGTGACGACCCGAGTCTATATAAAGTGCGCGCTCCCGCATAGCTCCCCCCTTCTGGCTTAGCTGCTGTCGGTGTTGTGCCGTGAAGCTGTCCCTGCACTTACACCATGGTAACCATCGCCACCCTGCGCTCCATCTGTTATGTCGCCAGAGCCCATGTCCGGGCTTTCCACGCTACACCCTGCCGGTGAGTATGGGGTTATGACCCGCTCGGACACACCGATACTACGCTCGCTTGCATGGGTTATGTTACCTAGGTAACTGAGAACCGGCAGCACCGGCAATGTCTCGGTTCGGTCATAGGGTTTAAGTAATTGATGGCTAATTCCTGCCTCGTTGCCGGCAGAAATAATGTCACGGTAACGGGTGTACGTTGAGCTATGCTACTCGAAGCCTTAAGGGGGCTGACGTCAGTTGGGTCACTTGGGAGGGTAAATACACTTTGGGGATCTGTTGACTAAAGGGCGCGTTAACTCTTCTTGCGCTGTTCATTATGAAGGTTTGACATTGGTACGCTTCTCTAGCTAGAGAGACTTAGCTGGCCCTGTATAATGTATAATTCAATGAGTGAGGGGACTTTTTAAGTACGGTGAAGCTAAGCAGCTGACACTGCGCTTAGTGAATAAACTCCTTAGTTGTCTACAGAGCTTGCACTCTATCGAGCCGGACGCACACGGTTAGGCAGGCGGGGCTTCGTTAGATGGCCCGTGTTATGGCGGAGAGCCCCTTGGTCACGTTGCTCTGTCATACACCGGTCTGTATGTCCGGGCGGTGTACACACGGGGGTTTGTGCGTGTGTCGGTGTGCTTTGTATGTACACACGCTGGTGACCGGCGCTGGATGCCGGAAGTGCGGGCTGGCTGATGAAATCTCTCTCACTGGTTGCATTCATGTCCCTCCCCCTCTCCTCGCTTCTGAATGCATCTTTCATATAACGATTTAATGCTTCCAGCATGTTCTCCGAGCTCTATGTATTCCATTAATGACCGTGTATCCGTTATTCATCCGGAGATCGGTATCCGGGAAGGCTGAGGGAGCATTATAGATTATAGGATATATGTGTGTGTGTGTATATATATATATATATGTGTATATATATATATATATATTATATAGAATTTCCATGTACTTCTATACCTTGGGGTTCCAAATTATATAGATATGTTTATCGAGCGGCTCTAGAGAAATGAGATCTGTTTATTACGACGCGTTGTCGCTGTATAAAAATATAAACACTTAACACGCAGACCGGAACTAACGCTCTATTCTAATGCAGTCATTTCACATAAAATAGCAGAATCCCCATATTAATCAAATGAAAGGGAGACGAGGGTGGGCAAACAGATACTTGCTGAAGCTTCCAAAATGACTTTGCACCTGGTTTCAACCGGTTTTATCTGGAATACCGGGGTCCGGCAGATTTGGAAGAACCAAAAGTGGGAAAAAGTTCGTCCTGTATTCCTTCACTATATATATGTGTGTGTATATATATGTGTGTGTGTATATATATATCTGTGTGTGTATATATATGTGTGTGTGTATATATATAT